>SJYO01014747.1:9077642-9311329 GCA_006410555.1 Capra ibex | reverse complement strand
AAGTCGAAATCGTAGTAAGGAAGGTTTCTTTAGGGTCCCGACTAGAGGAAGTCTTACCTGACCAACCTAGAGGAACGTCAGGTTCCCTGAGAGTTCTCAGAAGAGGTTGTGGTGTCAAGTTTTCGTAGTTAAGAAACCGTGAGTCGAAAGAAGTGTCAGGTTGAGAGTGTAGGTATGTACTAGATAGATCGTATGGGGGTTTAGTTCTTATGTGTCCATCTCTTTTTCGTTGTGTGTGTGTGTGTGTGTGTGTGTGTGTGTGTGCACACGTGAGTCTTAAGACATCTTCGTTTGACGAGAATCCTACTTATTACGAGAGTCAGCCTTGACAAACCCAAGTTCCAAATTCCTCCTGGTCACTCCACTGACGATCCGCAGAAGGAAGGGACTCGACAACTCCGTGCTCGGGGTGGGGAAGGAGGAGAAGGAAGTCCCACTGGTTTACTACCCGTCCCCGAACAAGGATTTTGCAAATTTGTCTACGGTCACTCAAAGTCGTAGCGGCCGAATAACGAATGGGAAGATAAAAAATTACGAGAACCTTTACATTTTACCGTTTCAAAGCGACAGCGACGAGTGTCACCTGAAGTCGGTCGCTGCTCTAGATAACGTATAAAACGATTAGTCGAGGAAGGTATAGACGTACGAGTAAAAGACTATCGACTACTCCGCTGTTCCAGTAACCTGCATGTTCATGAATAAATTTTGGTCTGTACTCTCACCCTATCTCCAATCAACCCAGATAGTCTCGACAGTTAGTTAATTACTTTTAATAACTCGTTCCTGTGACACCCCCTTCGCTTGTCTTCCTTCCTTTTACTGGTACCTCTGTGTTGTGTCCCCTTTGCTGTCCTGACGGAGTCGCACGAGTGCACTCGCGACTTTTGTCTGTACGAGTGAAGGGTTCACTTTCTGTCGACTCTCGGCGTCGGTGACCTCAGGCGTCCGACTGCCGTGTCCCGAAAACGGGTCTCCATATGGGACTTGTTACGGAGACGAGTCTACACCTCCCCCGTAGCCTCCCGGACTACTTATAAAATAATTACGCAGGTTCCGGACACCGGTTCTAAAGCTCAGTAAATTTCTCTGACAATAACTCTGGTTCTAAACACCATTTGTCTCCGAGTTCCTCGGGTTTGTCGAGGGAAGAAGGTCCTTTCCTTTATAATCTAAGGATGGACATACTGTCTGTACCTCACGTTTTCACTTATTGTGGTCTTCCCCGAAAATTTTCCGAGAGGTGTGTGATAGTGGTGACGTGTGGCATACGACCGTGGTCCGTCCGTGGTTGGCAAATAGTCGTGCTCTTTCTTTCTTAGGTATTCAACTAGGAATCCCCTCCCCCTCTTACCTCCTTCTCTTTTTACATGTTTACTTTCCTTACTCTCTCTGACTCCCTACTCCACTCTTTTTAACGGTCCTTCGAACACACTTCCTTTCTATCGCTCCCTCTTTTTCTCTTTCCCGACGTTTCAGTTTTTGTCCCTCTATGACTGTGGTTTAGAGACGTTTCGCAAGTTTTAAGAGGTCGACGGTGCGAAAATTAAACGATGGTAAGATTAATTTTACGTTTAATTTAAATATTAATCGTAGTCGCGAAAGATTTCTTCGGAAGAACACGCGACGTGTTTGTATACCCTACTACGGCATCACTTTTCAAACATTTTTGTCTTCATTACCATGCTTCAACCCTACCCAACCCCACCTCGACAAGAAAAGGGACCCTTTATTCAAACTGCGTCTCCGAATTCCCCTTCTGTTCCCTCGTCGGAAAGAATCTCCTCTTGACTCCACCCACTTACAGGGTGCCGTTGTTTTCCCAACGACTTACACGTTCTACCGGGTCGGTCCCACACTGAAACACAACTCAGTCCACAGTTCCCAATGGGACGTACAGTCCCCTAAGATATCCTCTACGGTTTTCCGTTTTCCCCAGTTTCGAAGATTAGTTTTTCAGATACCGGTTTTAATTGGCGACGAACGAAGGTCTGTTAATTAAATTTTTAACTATCCCTTGTTTCATGGTTTTAGTGGAGTACTAAGCGTGTACGTAGTACACACTTTTCATTTGAAAGAGGGGTTGAACGAGCGACTTCGGCTTTCCGCCCACCTCTAGGACCTTTGTACCATTGGTTTACCCCCTAAAAGACACCGGGACCCAAACGACTCCACAAACGATTTATACGTACAAAAAATAGGGATCTTACGAAATTTGTATTTACATACTTAGACCAAAAAGACCCTAAAAAGAAGTCTTTATACCAAGACAAATCACTCCGACTACCTTGTCTTTGTCCTTTGAACGTCGACATCAGTCTCTCTTTTTTTTTTTTTTTGTGGACGGTGTCTTAACGGGCATATAAGGGGTCTCAAACCAAGTTCTCCTAGAAAGACTTAATTTTTTTTATTTTTTATTTTTTAGACGTCAGGAGTACCATTAACACGAAAGAAAAGGTCACCTCCTGGGATGGACGTGGATTCACAGAAATTATAAGGTCCTTGAGAGGAAATAGATAATTGGTCCGAGAGGTAGTCTATAAAATTTTAAACTTACATTGTCCTTACTTATAAAGTATCTACACACAATTCGACAATAATTTGATATTACATTTCGTCCTAACGTCCTTATAAAAATATACAGTCTTTCAGTTAATTTTACTATTCGGACATTATAGTGACACCACCTCGACATGTTTTACCGTAAAGTATACGTGTCCTCCAGGAATCGGTGGAGCGTAAACCCACCGTCCGTCCTGACAATGTATAAGTCTCCGGACACATGAAGTTAAAGTAATCATTGTGAATCCAGGTAAAAGCCGTCTCTAATTTACCTCTCGATACCCCTTATTTAGAATGGACTGAACTAAAAATAAATCATAATGTTTTTGCCGTAATCCGTAAGAATTTCCATCCACGAATGGATTTACGTGCCTCCTAAGTAAACCTTTATTTACAGTTAGGGATCCTCTCACTCCACGGGTATTATTTTAGACATCACTCCTATGGGGGGAACTAAACTTATTTTCTCTACATCGCAGAGGACTTCTTTTTGTAGTGTTTTTGACTCTTATCCCCTCCTTCAACTTTGATTGTCCTTGGTATTATTATATCATGAATTTTTTTGGCTTGTACATTTAACGAAAAACATCTGAGACTGTATTTTTATTTGAGACACGTCCCCTCATAAAAACCGAAAACAAACGTATGAGTCCGTCTTTACAAATTTCATATCAACCAACTTAATGAGATCTCACGAAATATCTTTTAATTTACGAAAGGGTTTGAAGGAAACTGGTAGTCAAGAGGGGACCCGTTCCAGGTAACAGTTTTTGCCCTACGATTTTCCACCAGACGTACTGTTCAGACTGTATTGAGTTAATTAGTTCCGAAGTGGTTTCTTTCCTTTTATTAAGATGGGTATGCCACTACTTTTCACAGAAGACTATAAGTGACCCATCTTCAGGGAATAAAAAAAAGGACCACAGGCTCTCCTTACGTCCGAAGAATTTATTCAGAAGACAACACTACCTGTTTTCCGACTTTTGCTACCGTATTTGCGTACAGAAACACATTAAAGATTAACAACACGAAGAGAATAAGTCTTTTACTTCAGTGGAAACAGCACCAAAGTACTCGGCGACCCATTAGTTTTAATAATACGATCGTGGACAACAGACAATTAATAAGACTCTTCTACGAGTATTTAGTATTGTGACCTGTTATTTAGTTTGACAGTCGAGGGTCCAGTTTCCACTGGGTGCTTTTCAATATCCAGTGGGTGACCCACACTTTCTCGTCCCAAAATCTCGTAGTGAGTAACAGTTCGTGACAACTCTCTTCACGGCAGTCTTGTTTTCCTTTGGACCTCATGTCTTCTTAAAGTCAGACCCCTGTCGGAAACCCGAGGTCCGAGGACGGGTTCATGTCGACTTGGATGCAATGTGTACTTAACTGGTCGTTCGATCAGACCAGTACCGGGTCGCGTTCTGGGTGACAACAAAGTTTGACATAACGTCTATCACAAGAAAAACCTTTTCAGACTTCTCACTGATCAAAAGGAGAAATAAACCACTCACATAACCTCTTTAAGCGCAGGACAACGCAATAAGTCGTTCTGCTAGTGTTATACAGTTTGGCATCAACTGACCTCCTACGAAAGCTTACAGAATGAAGGATTTAATTAAACCGAACCTTATACAAAAGGAACACCACACTGCTCTTGAACTTGGTGTAAATTGTAAAAGTTGAGTAAAGAAAAGCCAGGGACCATAACTTTTATTGTAGTAGTGAAGTTTGGTCACACGCAACTACTTATAGGAACTAAATTTTGGACCGAGCCCCATTTAACAAAGACTACACCACCTTCGTCGAAATTCCATTCTGTATCATTTCTGTATTACTACTTCATCGACCCTCGGTCTTGATTACAAGGTCAACCCTTTACGTAACGGACAATAAACTTAATTTAAGACATTTTACCTGTAGTGCGAGAGTAATTTTTAAACAGAGAATCTGTATTTGAAAAAAAAGAAAACCCAATTAAACAATAAAAGACAAACGTATTAGGAGTACTCCTTATCTTCATGGTATTCTTACAGTTGACCTCAAACTAGAAAAAAAAAAAACTTTCCTATGTGGTACCAGAGACAAATTTAATATGTACAGTCTTAGCTGTAAGTTTTTCTGATAGGAGGGTTTGTCTGAGATGAGGTGGAAAGAAAAAGTGAGATTGTTCGGTAATAAGAGGGTAAAAACTCCGTTCACTCCGTATTTTTACAACAGTCCTCTGGAACCTCCAGTTTCGTACAAGTGACTAGGTCGAAATTGGTCCTGACTTATACATATGTACACCCAGTGTATCAAACTAAGAGTTTAGTGTGGCTTTACAGAACACCTACGATCCCGATGGTACCTCACTTAAGTCGTGAATGGGCGATCGTTCGATAAGACGTCTGACTGTTACAGGAGCTCATGGTTTCGGTACAACAAACCGTTAAGAGGGTAGTAGAGTAGTTTTACCCTAAACGACTTCGAAAAGACTAGTGGAAATGTTCAAATGACACAACCGCACATTCATACAAGAAGGTCCGACGGTTGTGTCTTTAACACTCGTCACTGAAAGGATCAAAGGAGAGTTTCGTCTCAACTCTCGAAGGTAAGTAAGCTATGACTACGTGACTCCTGGACGATCTTTGATTCATTAGCCCCACATCTTGGTCGTCCTCTTACGTTCGAGGAGGACCTTATATTGTGGGTTATTCACGAGACGAGACTTGTTGTCTGCGGGATTCCGGAAACGAAACCCTTTTGACATCGGACTACCTAAAAGGAACCTTCCCCGGACCAATAGGGAACCATATGTGCAACTCCTACCCGTGAGACACGGATCACACACCCTTTAGTCCTTCGGACCAGTAGGAGATGGGTTACTCACGTACAGGTTACTAGTCGTTTCTCCTTGGTTTGAGATGGACCTTTTCAACGTGGTACTTGGCCATTCGGAGACAATACCCGAATTAACTGGTGGAAGTTTTAAGTCTACAACTTCAGGATCAGAGGTCATGGAGTCTTACCCTGACATAAACTTCTGTCCCGGAAATCTCCACTGATTCAATTTACCTCCGACAATTTCACCCGGAATTAAGTTAAGCTGACTACAGGAATATTCTTCTCCTTTAAACCTGTGTGTCTCCCTGTGGTCCCCAGCCGTTCGTGCCCTTTCTGCTGTAAATCTGGGTTACTGTTCCGTCGGTAAATGTTCGGTTCTTCTCTCTGGAGTCCTCTTTAGTTGGAACGACTGTGGAATCAGAATCTGAGGGTCGGAGATCCTGATATTCCTTTGTTCACGGACAACAAATTCGGTGGGTTGAACACCAGAAAGAATACCGGAGGGTCATTCGGTCAGAGGAGACACCGGTTCCTTTTACAGGGACACCTACTCATAGGGTCTCTTCCTTCATGACTCTCGTTCCCTCCCACCAAGAGGTCCTCTTCGGTCCTTCCGACACGAGTGACCCCTCTAGCGACTACCCGTCTACTCGGAGGTCGTCTCTGTTACTGGTCACGTCTCTCTATCCCGGGACCTTCGGACGGCGTCCGTAACCCCTCCGGTAGGGTTCCCGTTGAGTCCGTTCCCCTGTGAGGTTGAAGGGTGACACCCGGTTCCAGACTCGTAGTGAAATCGAGTGACCAAAGTTCTCAGGATCTGTTGGGGACGACAACGAGTGTGTACGGTTCGTGACGGATTGACACTCGTGGGGGATTAATACCAGGACCGTGTAAGAGGAGGAGTCGAGTCAAGTCAAGTCAGCGAGTCACTACAGGCTGAGAAACGTACGTTGGGGTACCTGACGTCGTGTGGTCCGGAGGGGACAAGTAGTGGTTGAGGGTGTCAAATGAGTTTGAGTACAGGTAACTCAGCCACTACGGCAGGTTGGTAGAGTAGAGACAGCAAGGGCAGAGGAGGACGGAAGTCAGAAAGGGTCGTTGTCCTAGAAAAGGTTACTCAGTCGAGAAACGTAGTCTACCGGTTTCCTAACCTCAAAGTCGAAGTTGTAGTTAGGAAGGTTACTTGTGGGTCCTGACTAAAGGAAATCCTACCTGACCAACCTAGAAGAACGTCAGGTTCCCTGAGAGTTCTCAGAAGAGGTTGTGGTGTCGAGTTTTTGTAGTCAAAAAGACACGAGTCGAAAGAAATAACAGGTTGAGAGTGTAGGTATGTACTGATGGCCCTTTTGGTATCGGAACTCATCTACCTGGAAACAGCCGTTTCATTACAGAGACGAAAAATTATACGACAGATCCAACCAGTATGAGGAGGTCCTCACGAGGATCGAACGAGCGGATGAAATAAATCCGAATACGAACTTTCCTCAGTTACAGGAACGAGTAGGAAAATTTCTCGAGACGGTAGAGAAATAGAGGAATGGAATGAAAATAAAAAATTTAATTAAAAATAACTTCATATCAACGAAATGTTTCGACGTAATCAAAGATGACATGTCGTTTCATTAGTCGATACACATATGTATATAGGGGAGAAAAAACCTAAAGGACGGGTAAATCCAGTAGTTGTATCGTGACTATTTTCAAGGGACACGATATGTCATCCAAAAGTAGTCAACAGATAAAATATGTGTCACCGTTATCATATATATACAGTCACAGTTGGATGTTTAAGAAGAGTTGGGCAAAAGGGGGAAACCATAGGTATATAAACAAGAAATACAGACACAGAGATGAAGACGAAACGTTTATTCTGTTAGACATGGTAAAAAGATCTAAGGTGTATCTACACAATTATATAACCCAACCTGAAATACAAAGAATTATAGTGAATGGTTGTGAGCCTTAGTATATATATCAATAACTTCTTACATTGGGTGTGTTTACCTTTGAAAAAGTAAAACGAAAGGACGGTATAGGGTCCGTCCTATACGGGTCTTCTTCCAAATTACGGACTAACTTCTAGAGGACTACAAGACACTCGTAATTCGCTCGAGGACGTGTACTTGAAGAAAATGGTCACGAGCCGTGTACTGTTCCAAGATCTTTGGAACTGGTAGTACCTACCTCTGTGAAACGTTCCCCAGAGGTAGAGTCTCCAGTCTAAGTAGCTGTTTAGATAGATCGTTTGGACCCGAAACATCTAAACAGACAACTCCCAGGGAACTAAAAATAAGAAAAATAAGATTATTTTGAAGTCGTACTATAAAAGACCGGTTTTATACTTTTCGTTTCGTCACTCATCGACAGTTGTTTTATATTTTTATGACATGGTTCCAGAGAAACGGAACACGGGATTCCGTGATACACAGGTTCAGGGTGACTGGGTCTAAAGGTACTTGTTAGTAGAGTGTATATATGTAAGTGTGGAGACACTCACTCATGTCAACACTCACACGGACAAACAGAAATGTGTTTGTAATATAGCTCTGGGACACGATTCTTGTAAACGATGTCAGTCCCTCTTAAAGGTGAACCGGTTTGAAACATACTTTCCGTTCCATACAAGATAGTAATAGTAATAAAAGTACAAAAAAAGGTTACTCCTTTGACTCTTACTCTCTTCAAATGATTTTAATTAAGATAAAAAAAATTATACTCTTTCAAGGAGATTACTCTTGACTTGATGATCCCGTTGAACCACTGACCTATAAGAACTCGTTTACCGCTACCGAAACACGAATCGAAACGGAATACAAGTCACTTCTCAGACTTTGTCTACACACTAACCCTTTGTTCCTTTGCGTGGAGTATATAACGGATTACAAACGAAAACAATTATTTCAAAAGAACCTAATATCGGTTCAGGCAAATACACAACAGATGTCGGTAAAAACAGGTTGCTGTTATGACAAATGACAAATACTGTCTCTAGTGATTCGAATTTATAAATAATAGACTGGGTAATGTTTTTTTCAAACGTCTAAAGATCCGTCTATTAACGATTCCAGAAAATACCATAATATAACAAGATAACCTCTTTCAGTGACGATACGAGAGTCTTAAATCATTTGTCCATGCACGGCTAAAGTGACTGATATGAATGTTAACCTTCTCCTTTACCGTTGCGTGAGGTCACAAGAACGGACCTCTTAGGGTACCTCTCTCCTCGGACCACCCGATGTCAGGTACCCCAGGGTTCTAAGTCTGTGCTGGATCGCTGATTTGGTGGTGGTATGAATGTTTACCATCGAATGTCAAAGAGTTTCTGAAATCGGTCACTACACCATCCATCGAGTCTATTGCCTTAATAAAAGGGGTCAGTCATAACGAAAAAATCTAACTCTTCGAGAATCTAACTTTGTCCTCTGTCGTTTATACGGACTAGTATAGTCCTATTTCGGAACATCCCGTATCTGAAGACGAGGGGAAATTTTTTATAAGAAAAATTTCTAATAGAAACTATAGATAAACTTTAAGTCAACACTGAAAATTTATAAAAAAATGGACTCTACAAGATTTCATCCTCTGTGACTTTTTGGACTATATCAAAAAGAGTTTCTATTAAATGTGATTCTTATATTAAAACTTTTGTGGTAAACTTCGGAAAATGAAATTAAACAATGAACGTTAAATAAACTATCAACGATATGGGTTCGTTGTCACTAGAAAGTAGATGTTATCAATTCATTAGTGTGTCTATGATTACGTACTTCTGTTACCCGAATATAACGGTTCCAGTAATACTTTTAAAGACGATTATCCAGGGTTAATGAAAAGGACAGGTAACACCATGTTGTCACCTGATTTACGACATGCTTCGGGATCGTCACCACGAACCTCCGTTTTGACACTGGACCCTCCCCAGTATATGTTCAGTAAAAGTGAACCTCCTGTCTACGTTAGTCGTACTCTACCATCTTCTTCCTTTACCTAAAGAAGTAAAAGTAGAGAAGAGTCGACACAACCTTACCAAAGAAAGATTGTTTCAAGAACTCGATGAAGGTCATTCGGAAGGTCAAATAAGTGTCCAAAGGTCACTTTCACAAGATTCCAAGATCTTAACGTACTCTTCACAAGTTTCGTTATTAAAGATAAAGTAGTTTCTAAATATACCATTATAGACCCCTTGGGGATTTTCTCCTTATGACAACGACAACAAATCAGTAATTCCGTACAGGTTGGGGAGACGTCGGAGTACCTGACGTCGGACGGTCCGAGGAGACAAGTATCCTAAAGGGTCCGTTCTCACGACCTCACCCAACGGTAAAGGAAGAGATCCGTTAGAAGGGTTAAGTCCCTAGTTTAGGACCAGAGGACGTAACCGTTCACCTAAGAAATGGTGACTCGGGGATCTCTTCGGGTTTTCTCCTTATTTTACTATGGATTTGTTGTTCAATTCTCTCTTCTTCTTTATCCTATTATTATCATTATTATTGTTATACTAATTAGTATTATTATAATTAGGGTTTCTCTCTTTCTCGACTCCTTTTTTTTATTGATCCAGTTTATCGCGTCTTCATCTTTTTACTGTTTATGTTTAAGTTTATATTGTCATTAATGTAGTCTACACCTATCTAATGTAAGAGGTTAGCTTTCGATATTTTTCGTTTCCGGGGTTTCTACGTTTAAGATTCACTTCGTAGAATTTATATTCCTGTGTCTTTGCAACTTTCCTTCCCTGTCCTTTTTTATATTGTATACATGTAATTAACGTTATACTTATATGATGGTCTTGTTCATTCGAGATCCTGTCCTTTGTAACGATCTTTGTTTCTCTTTTAAAATACTATTTTTATCTCAGTTCTTTTATAGTATGAAAACTGTACACATCCATATCATTGTATCGGAGTTTGATGTGGTCCGTTTTACCTGTCTCAATACTTTTCATCTGTTTAGGTACTATTGTCATCTCAAATTGTGGGTAGTTATAGATTGTCTTGTCCATTTATTCTTCAATTCGGTATCTTGTAAATTTGTTAATTTTACACGGATACATGTATAACAACCTTTCTGACTGCGACTTCTACTTCGAGGTTATGAAACCGGTGGACCACGCTTTGTGGCTGAGTAACCTTTTCTGGGATTAAGACGCTTTCTAACTTCCGCCCTCTTCCCCTACCGCCTCCTACTATATCTATCGTAGTGACTGAGTCACTTGTACTTAAACTCGGTTGAGACCTTCTGCCACCTCTTGTCTCACTCGACGTCAGGTACCCGAATATTTCTCGACCTATACTGAATCTTCGACTCGTTGTTATTTCACGTGTAAATAATATATATCCACATCGAATCTCTATTACTTTCAAAACAAGATCCGGTGTCGTTATTTTGTTTATGGTGTTGTTGCATTCCACGTACTTATAAAACTTATAAGGGTCACACATACAATACAAATGTGATATGACCTCAGACACGTTATCGTAATATACAAAATTTGCATGTTTAAGATTAAATTTTTTATTACGACAATCGATTCAGACACTCAGAGAAAGACAAAAAAAAAATTTATATTTAAATAAATAAAATTAACCTCCGATTAATGAAATGTTATAACATAACCAAAACGGTATTCATCCCTTTACTACCATCTTCCCTATCAACGACGACGACGACAATTCAACGAAGTCAGCATAGGCTGAGAACGCTGGAGTATCTACCGTCGGGCGGTCCGAGGGGACAGGGACCCTAAGAGATCCGTTCTTGTGACCTCACCCAACGGTAAAGGAAGAGGTTACGTACTTTCACTTTTCAGTTTCACTTCAGCGAGTCAGCATAGGTTGAGAACCGCTGGGGTACCTGACGTCGGGTGGTCCGAGGAGGCAGGTACCCTAAAAGGTCCGTTCTCATGACCTCATCCCACGGTAACGGAAGAGGCCCTTCCCTATCAATCCCTCAACCTTTACCTGTACATGTGATATAAATTTGACTTATTGGTTGTTCCTGGATGTCCTATCGTGTACCTTGACGAGTCACAATATACCGACGGACCTGTCCTCCCCTTGACCCCCCTGTTCCAACGAGAACAAGTCAGTGATTCAGTACACGTCGAGAAACACTGCGGTAACCGATGTCTCGTCGTCCGAAGGGGTAAGAAGTGATAGATACCTTAAACGAGTTTGAGTACAGGTGACTCGGGCACTACACTCTTACCTGTATACATCTACACCCCGACTTAAGGAAGTGGTAAGTGGACTTTGATAGTGTTGTAACAAGTAACCGATATGGGGTTATGTTTTATTTTTACAAATTTTTATTTATTTATTTAAATTAAATTAAATTTTTATCACGACAATCTATTTACACTGGTTATTTGAACGAACTATGTACCATTGGTATTTATAGGTTAAACGTTTTTACGTCTTAAACACTCCACATTATTTTATTTCAAGTCATTTGGGTCCGTACGAACACAATTATATTGTATGACTCGGGGGTCCCTTCGGGTCATAGACAATATGTAAAATGTATTCACATTAGTAACATAGGTTGTCGGTACATCTGGTAATCTGGATTTAGAAATGTAGAAGTTCAAACCTCGTGTAATATGCTGGAACATAAAGAGAAAAACCATTGTGTCCACATGGAGAGTAATACATCGTCTATGAAACAGGAGACCTCTTAAACGGGAACAGATAAGAAAAGGAACCGGTGTAGATTTCACCTATGCTCCTTTATGTAGGGAGAACCCCTGACTCTTTGAGAGATTCAGGTTAAGGACTGATGACTTTCAATCTCCTGACTCCTCACAAGGTGTCAGTATCCGAGAAAATGGGGTTCGAATCTCTAAGAGTTGGTCACGTTGAGTTTTGGAATCATTGAGGACCGAAGTACTACTGTCCCAAGAGGCCAGACTTTATGACTAAACGAAAGAGTGAGAAAATACACACACGATTCAGTGAGGCAGCACAGACTGAGACGGTGGGGTACCTGACATCAGACGGTCCGAGGGGACAGGTACCCTGAGAGGTCCAGTCTTATGACCTCACCCATCGGTAAGGTAAGAAGTCCCCTAGAAGGACTGGGTCCTTGACACCTAAGAAATGGACGACTCGGTGACCCCTTCGAGTCTAACCATACTTTTCTCTCCTTTCTAACCAACCGGAGTCCGACTAACTCTTAATATAGGGACTGTACCGCCGTATCCTAACAACCGTATACCTCTACTATTTCAGTTCGACTAGAAGTTGTCCAAAATATTAACAAAATTTCAAGAGAAAACTATTAAACGGTGGAATATTGACCCCCCTCTGACTACGGTAGTATTTTGGAAAACCAAACGATGTAGGGTAGTAGAGGACGAAGACACAATGTACCCCCGACAGTCGAAATAACACCCTTTCGGTGTAGGAACTAGAATAGAGATAGGACTCAACAAAATCAGTTGACTCCGTAACCTGTAGTTCATTTTGTTAAAAAATTTTTTAGACGTAAACAGGGAGTTTTAGAAAATTTTAAAATAGAGAATGAGAAACCACAGTTGTGCTTTATGAGATTTAAAGAACCCAGAGAGATAAGAATGATTTAGAACGATGACAAACTTTTAAACGGAAAAAGAAAAAAAAGATCTGAGTATGGAAAGAACATTATGGAACGGCTTACATGGATAATCGGTGATCGTTACTCCTGCTTCGACACAGAAGTCAGGGAAGGGGACCTCTATGCTCAAGAACGCCGTTCATCAGACGAAGGGTTCACAGGTACCCAAATCGTACGTAAAACGACGACCGATTGCACGAACGACGTCAAGTACCCCAGCGTTTCTCAACCTGTACTGTCGTTGACTTGTTGTTTGTACCTATTATGAAAGTATGTGGAAAGAAATGGTGGGAGTGAAACATCGCGGATTGTATCAAAGGAGTGGGACATAATCCAGTCCCGGAGGGTCCGTCGCGATCACCATTCCTTAGACGCACCGTCACGTCCTTTACATTCTCTATGCCCAAGTTAGGGACCCGGTCCTTCTAGGGTACCTCTTCCGTTAACGTTGGGTGAGGTCACAAGAACGGACCCTTTAGGGTACCTGTCTCCTCGGACCACCCGACGTCAGGTAGCCCAGTGTTTCTCAGGCTGTCCTGACTTCACTGAAATGGTATAATCTAGTGTGACTCGAATAGGACACACTATTTGTTAAAGTTCGGAAGTCTCCGAATTCTTGTTTGGAATAGTGATGTGTTTCAGGTGACTTTTACTCCGTTTATAGGTACAACGTTCAGACTTATATGACCGAAGAAGTTAGAAGACGGAACGAAGGAATTATTCTCGGAGTTGAGAAATGTGTTCTCTCTCTCAACCTTCCAATGTTTTCCCAAAAGGAGACGGAATAACGTACTTACTGCATACGGAAACTCAGTCTCGGTCAATGAACTGGGTAGAATGATACTTTCTCCACTTTCTACTCGGGTCCTTACTGTCTTCGTTTATGACCTTTGGGTTCATAAAGAGGGTCTATCCATAAAATCAAAGGTGTCTTTCCCTTTGACTCCGAGTCTTAGTAATTTTATTAAGGAGGTTCTAAGGTTCAATCATCCACTTTTAGGTTTTAGTTGACGTCCAGTTAGACTATAAGATGACTCACGACAGGGGGAGGGTTAAATAAACAATATATTAAAGTTTATGGAATTGTAGTCTAATAACTGGATACTGTTAATGAACCGTTAATTTTCGGTTTACTAAGATTCTGGTATCACCGAGGGGTTATAAAAGAAACAACATATATTTTGTCAAGACGAATCTTATAGATATAAAAGTTACTGATTATTCAATCTACGCACATAGACTCTTTACACATAAGTGAAACACGAATGGAAGAAAGGTCTCCAGAACCTTGAACGACTTTTACCCAATTGAATGGGTCGACTTCGACTTTGAGGTTATGAGACCGGTGGACTACACTTCTTGGCTGAGTAACCTTTTCTGGGACCATGACCCTTTCTAACTTCCGCCCTCTTCCCCTACTGTCTTCTACTCTACTAACCTACCGTAGTGGCTGCACTACCTATACTCAAACTCATTCGAGGTCCTCAACCACTACCTGTCCCTTCCGACCGTACGACGTCAGGCACCCCAACGTTTCTCGACCTGTGATGACTCGCTGACTTGACTTGACTCCACCGAGTCTGCCATTTCTTAGACGGACGTTACACCCTCTGGGCCCAACAGTTACACGCGAATCAGTGAGTCAGTACAGACTGAGAAACATTGGGGCATCTGACATCGGAAGGTCCGAGGAGACAGGTATCCCTAAGAGGTCTGTCCTTATGACCTCACCCAACGGTACGACTTCAGGGTTATGAACCGTGTTTTTCGTCGTGAATCGGCTACCCCCACTGGTAACACTCTATGGGTAGGTCCTTCCCCAGTTCCATTCTTCATTGTTCTACACCTCCAGTACCCCCTCGGTCCTCACAGTCTCCTGTCTTATTACCAACTCTTCTACCTTTAATAGCCAACTATAATTTTTACGGTCTCTCGTTTTTCTACCACCCTTAATACTATGTTCCTTCTTAGTGTTGTACTATTAATTAACGTCAAAAAAGAAAACTGTTGTTTTTAGACGGGAAAAATCCATTTTCACACAGAATACGAAAATTAACAACATAATATACTTATACAATGGAACAGTTTTTCATTTTCCTTTTTATAAGGGAAAAACGCACACAGTAGTATAGACTCTTTTGTCACCAACGACGGACTTTCGAAAGAGATGGTTTAAAATAGTGAAACTCCGACGTATTCTTCCCGGATTCCGTAACTTCTATACCTATATGAAGTAAACTTTAAGTCCAAAATTTTTTTATTGAGATTCATGGTTGTCGTATTTTCGTTACGTTTTGGGGGTTTGAAATCCGAATTAAGAATCAAAAATTTGATCAAGTAACAAAAAATTTTTCATGAAGTTCGAGTAAAATTACTTAATTGATAAAGTTTCTTGGTTTTTTAATTTTTCATTTTCCTCTCTTTTAGTTAGGTTACGAGTAGAGAATCTTTAACGGTATTAATTTACTTATAATAATTATATTCCGAAAAAGGGACTAGCGAGTCAACCATTTCTTAGGTGGACGTTACGTCTTCTGGGACCAAGTTAAAGACCCAGTCCTTCTAGGGGACCTCTTCCCTATCCGATGGGTGAGGTCATAAGAACCCGAAGGGAACACCGAGTCGACCATTTCTTAGGTGGACGTTACACCCTCTGGACCCAAGTTAGTGACCTAAGTCTTCTAGGGGACCTCTTCCCTTTCTGATGGGTGAGGTCATAGGACCGGACCTCTTAAGGTGCCTGATATATCAGGTACCCCAACGTTTCTCTGTATGTATTGACTCGGTGAAAGTGAAAGTGAATAATTATATATAAACATACGGTCACAAGTCTACGTTGTCATATGTGTGTTTATTAAAATACTTTTACCAAAGTGTGATGAACATGTAAAATTATATTTAATAATTTGAAACAAAAAAATTTAACTTAAATTCTCTATTCTCCTTTGTTTTCTTTAACGACATTATTCTTCACAATCAACGAGTCAGTATAGGTTGAGAAACTCTGGAGTACTCGATATCAAAAGGCCCGAGGAGACAGGAACCCTAAGAGGTCCGTTTTTAGTAAAGTCAAGTCAACGAGTCAGTACAGGCGGAGAAACGCTGGGGTACCTGACGTCGTGTGGTCGGAAGGGACAGGTAGTGGTTGAGGGCCTCGAACGAGTTTGAGTACAGGTAACGTAGTCACTACGGTAGACTGGTAGAGTATCAGACAGTAGGGAAAGAGGAGGACGGAAGTTAGAAAGGGTCGTAGTCCCTTTATTCCAGAAAAGGTTACTCAGTCAAGAAGTGTAGTCCACCGGTTGCATAACCTCGAAGTCGAAGTCGTAGTCAGGAAGGTTACTTATAAACCCTGACTAAAGGAAATCCTACCTGACTAAACTAGAGGAACAGTACGTATCGGTAAGACAAGAGGTCCCCTAAAGGAGTTAAGTCCCGAACTTAGGTCCAGAGGACGTAACGTCCGTCTAAGAAATACTCGGTGATCCCTTCGGGTGACTTTATATGCAGTCAAGTCAAGTCAAGTCATCGAGTCAACACAGACTGAGAAACGCTGGGGTACCTGACGGCGTACGGTTCGGAGGGACAGGTAGTGGTTAAGGGCCTCCAATAACTTTGAGTACAGGTAACTCAGCCACTACGGTAGGTTGGTCGAGTAGGAGACAACAGGGGAAGAGGAGGGCGGAAGTTAGAAAGGTTCGTAGTAGAAAAGTTTACTCAGTCGAGAAGTATAGTCTACCGGTTGTATAACCTCAAAGTCTAAGTTGTAGTCAGGAAGGTCACTTATAAGTCCTGACTGAAAGAAATCCCACATGACCGACCTAGAGGAACGTCAGGTTCCTTGAGAGTTCTCAGAAGAGGTTGTGGTGTGAAGTTTTAGTAGTCAAGAAGTCGTGAGTCGAAAGAAATATCAGGCCGTGAGTGTAGTTATGTACTGATGACCTTTTTGGTATGTATTCGTATATAATTATATATGTATACTCATATACGTAAAATATAAAAAGTAACTTAGGACTTTAGAGATTCCTTCTTTTACTTTATATTTCTCTTCTATTTTGTATTTCATAAACTTAGGTATAAAAGTATTGGACAAAGTTAAAGTCTACTTCTGGTAGCTAGGGGACGAGACTTTCTTTTTAAGATGACATTGTAATTTTTTTTTTTCAGAAGGGAATAGAGAGTCAAAAAAATCAATATCTTATTTGAAAAAATAGAGACCTATTCATTGTGACTCTAAGACAAGATATTGACACACCAAGTGTTAACAAATTAGAATTAAGATACGTACTTACCCAAGTCACAAGTGAAGACTAGTGGGTGATTTAGTACGAATGGACTCAAACTAGTGGTCCATTCAGACCAAAACAGCACCAACTGTAGAGTAACCCCGATGGATTGACCCGAAAACGTATTAAAGTTAAAATTTTTACTTCCTGTGAAATAGACCTATATGAAAAATTTCAATAAAAGGAAGGTAGTCCCAATAAAATCCGTAAAAAGGTTGTAGAGAACCGGACTCTTAACGTAGTCAGGAAAATAGTGTAGAAGGTTCCGACATGTTACAGATCGTTGAAAAATTTCTCAACTACCACACTGTAAGACATCGATTAGATGGGTTGCCTACGAAACTATAACCTTACTGTTAATATAAATATAAAGTATAAACTTTTAGTCTAATAAAGAACCTAAATTTTAAACCTAGGTTTGAAACAGAGAGAGTTCTGAAACATCAACGATGAGGTTATATCCCACAATAACTCATATATACGTATAAAAGTGTACACTCATAATATGTATGTGTATATAGTACGGACATATTTATACAGACCCATACATTCACACATATTTTACACGTTGGGGGAAGACTGGAAAGAGAAAAGGAGAATATTAATTAAACAAAAGAAACGGACTCATAAACTTATAAAGAAAGGATTGGGAAGTTCAAGTTATAAATTGGTCCGAGACAAAGATTCGATTATTAACAAAATAGACCCTCTATTATATGGTGGGTCTGTTGAGTAAAAAAGGAATCCAGGTTCCTTTAGAGTGAAAGACAGGCTTCAGTATTGGAATTTCCGACTGTGTCCCGACCACGGATAGTCTTTATATATTTCATTCAACCCAATGAAATCTACTCCACTACCCCGGGTACTTTTTGGTCTAGTACCTACGAGATGTAGTTTTGAGACTCCATGTTAAAAATTTTTCTCTCCTACGTGTTCACTCTGTTTTATGTAGGAGGGCCAAACGCTAGGAACCGGATGCTGAGACACATTAAAAATACAAGGTAAAGGACTCTTCAGACATACGTGCAGTTCTTCGTTGTAAATCTTGGTCTGTACCTTGTTACCTGATCAAGATTTAACCATTTCCTCATCCAGTTCCCACACATAACAGTGGGACGAATAAATTGCATATACGTCTCATGTAGTACGTTTTACGATCTGACCTACTTCGTGTTCGACCTAGTTCTAAACTCCCTCTTTATCGTTATTGAAGTCTATATGTGTATTATGGCGGGAATACCGTCTTTCGTTTCTCCTTAAGTTCTCGGAGTACTATTTCTACTTTCTCCTCTCACTTTTTCGACCGAATTTTGAGTCGTAAGTTTTGTGATTCTAGTACCGTAAGTCAGGGTAGTGAAGTACCGTTCATCCCTTTGTTACCTATGTCACTATCCAAAATAAAAAATCCGAGGTTTTAGTGGCGTCTACTACTGACGTCGGTACTTTAATTTTCTGTGAACGAGGAACTTTCTTTCGATACTGGTTCGATCTGTCGTATAATTTTTCGTCTCTGTAATGAAAGGACTGTTTCCAGGCAGACCAGTTTCGATATCAAAAAGGTCATCAGTGCACACCTACACCGTCAACCTAATATTTCTTTCGAGTCGTGACTTCTTGACTACGAAAACTTGACACTACAACGTCTTCTGAGAACTCCCCGGGAACCTGACGTACTTCTATTTTGGTCAGTTAGGTTTTCCTTTAGTCAGGACTTATAAGTGACCTTCCTGAATACGACTTCGACTTTGTGGTTATGAAACCGGTGACTACGTTTCTCACCAGAGTAACCTTTTCTGGGACTACGACCCTTTCTAACTTCCGTCCTCCTCTTCCCCTACTGTCTCTTACCCTACCAACCTACCGTAGTGGCTGAGATACCTGTACTTAAACTCATTCGAGGTCCTCTACCACTACCCTGTCCCTTCGAACCGTACAACGGCAGGTACCCCATTGTTTCTCAGCCTGTACTGACTCGCTGACTTGACTTCCCACTCAGAAACATACCCAACGACGAACGTGATTATGTCACACCCATTGAAAAGAAACTGAGTGTAGATTGGAATAGACTAAGTACAAATAAAAGACACTTAATTAGAAGGGACCTGAGTATCTCCTACCCAGGTCCCTCCTCTTCGGTGTAAGGAAATGATTGCGGTTCAAGACCCAAACGAAAACCTTACTCCAAGACGTGAGCGAAGACTTTAAAGAACTGAAAGGGCGTGGTCACAACGGATTGTTCCACCCATCCCGATGGGATCCTAAATCCAGAGGGAGGGTTTTGTGTCATCTCAAACGTAGATGACTGTACAGTCTCAATCAAGGTCGACAAATAAACGAGGTAAAGTGAGTAGGGAAGGTTCCTTGACGAAGGTGAGAAGTCCGTTTACCTTGTCTACGTCTTTCCGTACGGGTGTCAGGTATCAGATTATTTAATAACCGTATTTAGGTTTTGACGTTTTGAACTGTTATGATATAAAACCATCTTAAAGACTTTCTATCCAACGTCCATTCATCATGTGGGTAGAAAGAGTTTGACGTGATCTTATAAGACGGAGAAAAGTAGTGAAGTGGAAAACTTCAAAATGAAATGTAAATATAAGGAAAGGACCAAACTAACGAAAGCCAATTCACAAAAATGACAGTAGTAATAAGTCCAGAATCCTTCTCTTTTCTCGTCAGAGAAGAGGTACAACGATAAACATGAGTCTTTACCACAGAGACGGAAATGTGACACTTTTCCTTTAAATAGAACAACGTCTTGTACAAAGTTACGTAGACTCTCAACCTCTTTTACTTGGGTAAACACTCATGGCATTTTACCATCAAATGACTAAACATCTATAGTATGTTTACCTACCTGTTTTGACTTCTTACTAGACATCTGTTCAAGTTGTCTGAAAACCATTATGTACCTATTTAATAGACTTATCCGTTATAGGATCCCTTTCTGAGTTGTAGTTTCTTTGATTTCAGGAAATTTTACTTACTCCCACCCTAACGGAATTAATACAATATTAAACGTGATACAAAAATTTTGGTTCAGGAGATCGAAACCCAATCATGGTCACATAGACTTACAATAGATCCATCGATCTACATGGTGATGGTGAAGGTACCCGTTAGTAAAACTTATAGGTAACTGTAGTGACACAAGGAAGACCCCTAGGAAAAATTTTCTACTTTAAACCCGAGTTGAAACTTTGTCAACAATCATTTTACAGTAAATCAGAGCCACCATCCCGTTACTCCGTCTTGTAAAACGTACAAACGTTTTATTCGAAGTAAAACTACGTAAACGGAAGTGACTAATATAATTAATTGAATTGTCGTTCACACTTCTAATAAATACTAAATAATTTTTACTAACCGGGAATTAACGAAGAGAGTATCTTGCTCCTCGAACTTAAGTCACATTCCAAACATTTTTTACATTGAACGACTTTACGTTTAAGTTTAAAATATTTACCAGAAATCCTTTGTTTACTTTAGAGTACTACTCCATATTAATACGTATTATAAAGGGAGTCTTTTGTCTTAAATTTATAAAATAGATTTAGTCTAGAACAAAAAAGTAAAATACGAATATTTCGTAGAACTAAAATAAAAATTCTATAAGTAAAATAAATAAATTCTATAAGAATGTAAATAGATAATATATCTATAACATAACGGATATCATAGATTCTGTATTCGTAGTACCCTTTATATTTTTGTTCAGTATATAATGACCAGAGGTTCTAAAGTAGAGAATCTTGTAGAAATCGATTAAAATAAACTTTTAAAATTGTAGAAGGAACACAAAAGTTAAATCTAAAATAAGATTACGGAAACGTCTGAAAAAAAGAGAGGATCATGTTTAACTTCGGACTTGTGAAAAGACACTTTACAATAAGAAAAGAAAAAAAAAGGAACAAACTGATAAGTACGTGGTTCCCGTCGTCACTTAAAGACCTACTTTCAAATACACCTAAGAAGTTCCAGTAATTGGGGTACCTTGAACGTAATGGACAATGGTTGTCAGTTAAATAGTGTGTTCCCTTACACGTTTAGAGGTGCCCCCTTATTCGTTTCTCATATTATAACTCATACAGTGTACATTTTACATCGATTGACCATTTTCGGTCTAATTATTAAATCCTGTCAGAAAGTTTGGAGTGTGTATTTCACAAAACAAAGAAAAAAAAAAAAAAAATAACAAGACTTCTAAAATGAAGAGGACCATCCTCCGTCCACACATCATCTAGTTTTCAATCACCCTCGACAACTCATTAGATGTATAGAATTGGTTGTATCGATGAAGTCCGGCATTAACAATATCGATGTGTCTGTCCGAGTGTGGATACAAAACCCAGGAATTACGTAGAATTTATCTTAGACTCCGAAGTATCAAAGATACTTACGTACACATTACAGACAAACTATTCACAGAAGAGTGTGGGACTCCTGAAAATATCCGTTAAACGTAAAGTGTTACTCTCTTTAGTCGACCTCTCCCAAATAACAAAACATATTATCTCTCCTCACATTTTTATAGGGTCAAGATGTCTACCGTGAAGAGCAATTGGAACTTGTATATGTACACGTTCCTAACAAAATAGAACTGATTATGTCGGTGGTTTTTCCGATAAAAATCTCCATTTAAGTGTCAAACCGACCTAACATTATTAATCATCTTAAAGAAATTTCTATCGGTATCATGAATGAACTTGAGGTTCGACCTCCCACTGAAACACTAGGACCTCTCCTTTAAAGGAAAACGCAACTAGAGAAAAGTTCTCACTTAGCATTATTCGGATATTACGTTAGTCGGACTAAAAATTTATTGAGTTTTCTGTTTAGTCCTCGTACCTTGATCACGACGACACGCACTTGAAGAGTGAACACCGTCAGCATGTGTCTACTTTCGAATACGTACACACTTGGGTTCCCGACCCATTATTCCGTTTTCGGATATTTCTTTTGGTATACGTGAATTTGTACGATAGATACTTGTTACTTTAGAGTGGTCTTTTGAAGTTCTAGGAGTTTTAACTACTCCGATCGAACTCAGAATATTAAAGTACAAATTCAACTTATAGTTAAAGATTGAACCTGTGTTTCTATTTACTTTTATACTAAGGATAACTAGTTGACTATCATGAGGACGGGTTAAATTTAACTTTCCACCTAAGAAAATGACAGGTTCGGTGGTCCCTTCGGGGTTTAATCATAAATGTAAAAGTACTTCTTTATTAGTGTAGAGGCATCTAGAGTTTGAAAACCCGAGGGATAGATAAAAATACGAATTTTAAATAATTCCTAAGGTTTTCCGAAAACAAACATTCTTAAGGTTTCCCGAAGATAGATACTTACAAATGGTATATTCTTTAATTCTGACTATTAGTAAAAATTTGTAAATAATTTATAAAATCTTTATTGTTATTGTTAGGGTCAAGTACCATTGTATAGATATATCGTAAAACCCCGAAGGGTCCACCGAGTCAACCCTTTCTTAGGGTACACGTCACGTCCTCTACTCCCAGTTAGGGACCCGTCCCTTCTAGGGTGTCTCCTCCCGTACTGTTGGGTAAGGTCATAAGAACGGACCTCTTAGGGTGACTAACTCCTCGGACCTCACGATGTCAGGTACCCCAGTCTTTCTCAGACCGTACTGACTTCGCTTACTCGTACGTGCGTGTGTGTGGTAAAAGTTACCTTTTTATTTTTTATCTCTTTTCCATCTTGACTAAAAGTAAAGGTATGTAGAAAAATTACAGGTCGAATTGTTTTCTCCTGACCCTAAAGTATGGACGAACACTTTCGTTAGACAACACTATACAAGGGAACCAACTTTTTATATTTACGAATCGAAATTTGACGCCTCTTCCGTTACCGTGGGGTGAGGTCATGAGAACGAACCTTTTAGGGTACCTACCTCCTCGGACCTTCCAACGTCAGGTACCCCAGTGACTCGCTGAAGTGAAAGTGAAAGTGCGTAACCTCTTCCCTTACCGTTGGGTGAGGTCACAAGAACGGACCTCTTAGGGTCCCTGCCACCTCGAAGTACTCGACGGCAGATACCCCAGCGTGTCTCAGCCTGTACTGACGTCGCTGAATCGTCGTCGTCGTCGTCGAAATTTCTCTGTAACTTAATCTTCTCCTTCTTTACAAAATAGTCGAGAAAAACTATTAGTACATATAAGAAACTATAACGTGGTATTAAACTTTTTACCTTCAAAAATTTTCTAATTAACTTTCATCTTAGAATTTAGTATAATTATTTGAGTCAATGTAATTTTGATAAAGAAGATAGAACGTAAAACCTACAAAATGAGTCTATACTAAAATATAGTAGTACGAAACCAATTAAACATTCTATAATCGAGTGATTTAATGTATCTATAATATTTACAACTGTATCAAATAGTTTATTTTAAATTTTTTGGGTGTGTAAATAATTGTAATGGTAACTATACTCAAAAAAAATCTCTTCTGTAGTGAAACACCTCCACTTATGTTTAAGAGGTTTTCACAGCAAAAACGAACTCTCGAGTTTAAAGTAGAAACAATTCTTTTTGTTCAGTTACCAAAAAGAACCCTCCTATTCGAGTGTATCGGTTGAAGACTTTTTAACAGACGATTTATGAATTTTGATTTATTATATAAAATAGACAGTAAGAAATTTAAATTTTATTATCAGGTACTGTTTTTACAGTGTGAGTGTTAAGTTTGAGAACACGAAAAGAACCCCTGGTGGTAAACTATACGTTTTCTTCACGACATATGTGTAAATGGTAAAACAGTTTGTTACAAAAATTTTTTGTTGTATTTCCGGATATGAGTTCTTAGCCCTGAAATTATTTCAAATAGTACAAATGACAAAATACTTCCTGTAAGTTAACTGAAAAAACAAAATTGGTTCCTCACAAATTACCCCTTCTTATATCATATCGTATGAAGGTACAGTCAACGGAACTGAGTTCGTCACTGTGGTCGTGAAAACAAAGGGAAAAGAAATTCGTGACATCTTTGTCGTTGGTTACAGAGTCATAATAATTCCTTTATCAAAATTTTAGTTCTTTCACAGAGCCCCTGAGAGTTTTCAAGTGTCTGGTGTGGACCTTTTACCAACTAGAGGTTAGCGTGCATTATGTTATGAGATAAACACAGATGTATCGGAAAGGATCACCTTCTTTTAGAAACATCAAGTTCCCAAGACTTAAAGTAGTGAATAGATTAAACCTAGATACTGAAGTTGAAATTTGTAAATAATACTCACTAATTCATCTTGTTCTATCCTGGCAGCTTTCAGTTAAAATTTTATGGTGACTTATGAAAATATTTATTAGGGGTCTGGGTTTGTTATCGTACAAAATAAACAACAAAAGACTCCGTTCTAGTCTATTCTCTCTTTGGTGGGACGCAAAATTGTCTACATTACCACCGAGTCTGTCATTTTCTTAGGTGGACGTTACGTCCTCTGGGTCCAAACTAGGGACCCAGTCACTCTATAGGACCTCTTCCCTTACCGATGGGTGAGGTCATAAGAACGGACCTTTTAAGGTAGTTGTCTCCTCGGACTGCCCGATGTCAGACACCTCGACGGTTCTCGACCTATTTTGACTTGTTGGTTGTGTGTGATTAAATTATATAACTTCACTTAAATTATAGTCCTTCATAGACTCCTAACTTTCTCGTTTGTCGTTGTTGTCTTTTATTACGAAATCATATAGGTTTTAATGTCGAAGTCTCGGTCTCTTGAACTCTATCGGATCCTTGTACCGTGAGTTTTGTCACTTCTCAAATATACTGGACGAAGACGACGATTAAGGAATCTGTTTCCACACAACTCCACTCAGACCTACTACTATCCTTCACCGGTTGTCGTTTTTTTTTTCGAAATTTTAAAAAGAAAAATCAGGGAAAAGAAGAAGAGAGTGAAAGATAAGAAGAAGATTCCAAAGGCCAAAAGACTTGGACTCTCCTTCAGTCCAAGTTTCTTCAGACGTTTTACTGTAAAAGAGTCGGAACCATAGTGTCACACCTTACATCTTTTCATCTGAACATCAACTCACTATTATCTGTTTATTAACCGTACAGGTGGGAAACTTAAGAGTCTTATGTATGAGTGGGAAGATGTACACAAACTTAATAGTACGTTGTTGTTGAAACCCAAACTGAGATTCTCCTTCTGTCAGGGAGTTTGTTTCTACGAAGGTAGACGTCAGACTTTTCGTCTCTGAGTTTCAGAGTTATCAGTACCATGGATAGAACACTTTTTCTAGTGACTTGAAAAAGTGTCCTCTACATATAAAGAGGACGTCACATCAGAGTTGGAAAGTTGACTTATTAAACGTCGGATTTATATGTAAACCTATGTTTTAAACATATATTAACATTCTCTTATCCTCCTTCTGTTTTAATCGAATAGGTATACTTACGGTAGAATATGTTATATCTTCCCCTACCCCCTCTTTATCCACTCCCTCTGAGTCAAGTCAAGTCAGCGAGTCAGCACAGGACGAGAAACACTGGGGTACTTAACGTCGTGCGGTCCGGAGGGACAGGTAGTGGTCGAGGGCCTCAAGTGAGTCTGAGTAGTACAGGTAGCTCAGTCACTACGGTAGGTCGGTAGAGTAGGAGACAGCAGGGGAAGAAGAGGATGGGGGTTAGGGAGGGTCGTAGTCTCAGAAAAGGTTACTCAGTTGAGAAGTGTACTCCACCGGTCTCATGACCTCAAAGTCGAAATCGTAGTCAGAAAGGTTACTTGTGGGTCCTGACTAGAGGAAATCTTACCTGACCAACCTAGAGGAACGTCAGGTTCCCTGAGAGTTCTCAGAAGAGGTTGTGGTGTCAAATTTTCGTAGTTAAGAAACCACAAGTCGAAAGAAGTGTCAGGTTGAGAGTGTAGGTATGTACTGGTGACCTTTTTTGGTGTCGGAACTGATCTGCCTGGAATCAGTCGTTTCATTACAGAGACGAAAAGTTGTACGATAGATCCAACCAGTATTGAAAAGAAGGTTCCTCATACGCAGAAAATTAAAGTACCGACGTTAGTGGTAGACGTCACTAAAACCTCGGGGGGGAGTTTTGTTTTAAGGGTCAACGTTTTATTTACTCAGTTAGTGTCCACGCTTTATGTCACACTCTTTATGGCAGTTGTTTCCACGTTATAGAAACGTCCCACTGTATAGTATTGATCTGAGTTATACTACTAGCAAAACTTTATGTGTCTTTGTGGTTTAGTTATATGACGTGTTGTCCTCGATTGAATCACAACTTTCAGTTGATATAAAGTTTTGTTTATTTGTTTGTTTGAGAATCTTTTTCTGTCATCTAAGGACCAATGGTCCTTCTCCCCTCCTTCCCTAACCCATATCCGACGACTTTCCATGTTTGTAGGTCAATATTCTAATTATTTGTGGTCCCTACAACACTTAATGTTGTTTGACACCTTTTAAGAATTTCTCTACCCTTATGGTCTGGTGGAATGAACAGAGGATTCTTTGGACATACGTCCTTTTCTTCGTTGCGAATTTTAGTTCGTACCTTGTTACCTGACCAAGTTTTGACCCATTCCTCATGCCCTTCCCACATATAGCAGTAGGACAAATAAATTGAATATACGTCTCATGTATTAAGCTTTCCGGTCGGATCCACTGAGTGTCCGACCTTAGTTCGAACGGTCCTCTTTACAGTTGTTTAGGTCTATACGTCTAGTTGTTGGAGTCTATACGTCTACTATGATGAGATTTGCGTCTTTCGTTTCCCCTTGATTTCTCAGAGAACTACTTCCACTTTCTTGTCTCACTTTCTCGACCGAATTTTGAGTCGTAACTTTTTTGATTTTGGGACCGTAGATCCGGGTAGTGAAGTACTGTTTCTCTACTCGTTTGTTACCTTTGTCACTGTCTAAAATAAAAGAACCAAAGGTTTTAGTGACACCTACCACTGACGTCCATCCTTTAAATTTTTTGTGAACGAGACATCTTCTTTTCGATACTGTTTGGATCTTTCGTATAATTATTCGTCTCTATAATGAAACGGTCGTTTCCAAACACATCAGTTTCGATACCAAAAAGGTCACCAGTACATGTCTACACTCTCGACCTGGTAATTCTTCCGACTTGTCGCTTCTTAACTACGAAAATTTGACACCAAGCCCTCTTCTGAGAACTCTCAGGGAACCTGACGTTCCTCTAGTTTGATCAGTTAGGACTTCTTTTAGTTATGACTTACAAGTAACCTTCCTGACTACGACTTCGGCTTTGAGGTTATGATTACCCTTCTCGGTTGAGTGACCTTTTCTGGGTCTACAATCCTTTCTAACGTCCGTCCTCCTCTTCCCCCGTTATCTCCTACTCTACCAACCTACCGTAGTACTGAGTTACCTATGCTCAGACTCGTTTGAGACCTTCTATCACTTCCTGTCCCTTCGGGCTACACGATGGCAAGTGCCACAGTGTTTCTCGACTCATGCTGAATCGCTGACTGGTTGTTGTTCCCTAACATTAGATGTTGTACTATTCATATTGATAGTGATGGGTCCAGCCCGTCATCATTTATTGAACGGATGGTTACGTCCTCTACGGCCTCTGTGTCAAAGCTAAGGACCCAAACCTGCTAGGGAACGTTATCTTTTATCCCTAGGTGAGGTCATAAGTGCGGACCTTCTAAGGTACCTGTCTCCTCGGGCCGTCTGACGTCAGGTGCCCCAGTGTTTTCAGTCTCTCCTGACTTGTGTGTGTGTGCGTCTACACCCGTCCACGTGTGTACACGTGTCACAATACCCGAAGGGACCCACCGAGTCTACCATCTCTTAGGTGAACGTTACGTCCTCTGGGTCTAAGTCAGGGAGCCAGTCCTTCTGAGGGGACCTCTTCGTTTACCGGTGAGTGAGGTCATAAGAACGGACCTCTTAAAGTACCTGTCTCCTCGGACCGGTCGATATCAGGTACCCCAGAGTTTCTCAACCTGTGCTGAGTCTCTCATCGTATTATATATGTTTTCAACAATTCTCTAATTTAGGATCTTCAATAACAGTGTTCTTAAAAAAAAAGAGAAATAAAAACACGAATACACTTCACTACGACGACGACGACGACGATTCAGCGAAGTCAGCACAGGTTGAGACACGTTGGGGTATCTGCCGTCGGGTACTCCGAGGGAACAGGGACCCTAAGAGGTCCATTCTTGTGACCACACCCAGCGGTAAAGGAAGAGGTTACGTACTTTCACTTTTCACTTTCACTTCAGCGAGTCAGAACAGGCTGTGAATCGTTGGGTACCTGACGCCGGGTGGTCCGAGGAGGCAGGTACCCTAAAAGATCCGTTCTCATGACCTTACCCCACGGTAACGGAAGAGGTACACTTCACTACCTATAAGTCGATTTAATAACATTAATAAAGTACTACACATATTCAGTTTAGTAATACGACGTGTGATATTTGAATATTTCACGACATACAGTTAATGTAGAATCATTTTGACCTTCTTTTTTTAGATATATATACATTTTGATACGTTCGTTATTACGACGACACTAACCAGTGTTTCGGGGTCGACCACAAATCTTGTAAAATAACTTGATGGGTAAAGAACAACGGGAAAAGAAGCCAATCGTGGTTTAGAAGTACTAAGATTTAAGTTTAACCAACGAGTTCAACATTAATTGTACATAACACCTTGTACCTTCAGAATTCTGTGTCCGGTGTCTTATAGGATCCAAGTCTGTTATAGACCGAAGGAGGTGACGTGACGTTGTCGGATTAAAACGGGACTGTCAGTCTCGTTAGCGGAGACGGTCATCTTAGTACGAGGATAAACCAAGTCACTACTCTCTTTGGATAGCCGGTCCACCGTCAGAGTTTAAGGTTAAGTTACTTTGATACGAGAAGACGAATCATTCTCGTATGGAGAGACCCCTTACTTATGGAGACTCATTTGAAGGTTTCCTCCGTTTTAAAGACACTCACCTAATAAATCGCGATTATCTCTCTCTTTAGTAAGGGTAAAGGTGAGGAGCTAAAAACGTTTAAGAATTAAGTCCTATACCCCTTTCGGTGTAGAACATACTGAGTTTTTATATTCCTGCGAACTCACTTTGGGGTCATAAAGTCCAACAGCAGAGGGGTGACTATGATATTTGGACTCTAAAGCTATCCAATGAGACGGTAAAATAGCCCGGACGAAGAAGACTCATTACCCGGCGTACCCTTCTAGTCAATTAATAAATACTCGGGTGATGTCGATAAAAGTGACAACAACAACAACTGTTCACACAAAGAACAGTCTTCTTGCATAAAGGGGAGTCTTCGTGACTATCCACCCTATGACATTATCGATTATTCCGTAAGGACGACCTTCCCCGAGTGAGAGTGGATATCTTAAACATTACAAAAGACAAACTACTAACTGTCGGATGGGACGTTACTTACGGTAAACCGATCGTAAGTGGACTGTCTTTTTATAGAGGTTGAACACACAAACAAACTTCTCTCAAAGTAGATATTTAGAGAAGGGTGCGGAGAAATAGTAGTTAGAAAAGGGAAGTTTCAGAGATTGGTAAATCAAAGGGACTACGGGTACATAGTCATAGAAACTAGTGGAAAAAGTCAGGTCTATGACACCTGGTGGTTTGTGTAAAAAGTTTGAAGAGAGGTGACACGTCTAAAAGGGAGTGATGAAAGTCCTTGAAAGGACAGACACGGACATTATGATTTTCGTCGAAGACCAACCATGGTCACATAACGTTTCCTTGTAACCATTGGCTCCAAGTTCACAAAAAGAGGAGTGATTACTACTTAAAGGACACTCCAGTGCCGACACCCAACTCGTTTTCCTCTGGTTGTCCACATCGACTCTGATTTATGAATGTACACTGAAGTCCTAGACGAGGTTCTACTAGTGAATGTAAATAAAGTGAACTACCTCCTCAACGACGACATTTGTGAGTTGCAGTACCAAATTACCTGGCATGTTACGGTCACATACTGTCTGAGAAAGTCTTCGATAGTCTCGGGTCTTTATTATATTCACAAAAGAGTCTTCTTCTTCTCAATAGACGGGTTTTAGTGCTGAAAAAAGAAAAAGATTTGTTTGGAGACTCCTAGACGTGAGACTAAGGAGATTACACCAAATACGATGACGATTCAGTGAAGTCAGCACAGGCTGAGACACGTCGGGGTATCTGTCGTCGGGTGGTCCGAGGGGGCAGGGACCCTAAGAGGTCCGTTCTTGTGACCTCACCCAACGGTTAAGGAAGAGGTTACGTACTTTCACTTTTCACTTTCACTTCAGTGAGTCAGTACAGGCTGAGAACCGCTGGGGTACCTGACGTCGGGTGGTCCGAGGAGGCAGGTACCCTAAAAGGTCCGTTCTCGTGACCTCACCCCACGGTAACTCTCCAAGATTTGTTGTACGGATGGACGACCACTGAGAAAACTCAGTGTCTGTACTTAATTGTCTCGTCAGACGTAATATCTTACCCACTATTTCCCGAAATAAAAAGAGAGTGTTGACCGGTAAAGTACATAATGAGGTTATAAATATCTAATGACCGAGGAAATGTCTAAGAAGAAATTTTTAACCGGTGAAATATGTAAAGAATTATGTGTTCAATACAATCGTGTGAGTAACACCGGAAGTAACGGAAATTTTAGGTTTCTCTTGATGACACGTCACACTCTATATCGTTGACGAAAAACAAACCTCCCTATAAGGTAACGTAAGGTTCAGTGACCCACAGGTTTTTATTGCGGTTCCACCGTCCGAACACTTAAAAGTATACAGAAATAAAGAGAGACCGTAAATGCATAGGATTATAGAATAAACCCCACGATCGACACGACACGATTCAGCGAAGTCAGTGCAGACTGAGAAACACTGGGGTACCTGACATCGGGCGGTCCGAGGAGACAGGTACTCGGGAGGTCCGCTCTTATGACCTCACCCGACGGTACGGGAGGAGGTCCCCTAGAAGGACTGGGTCCCTACCTGGGGGGGCACAGAATGTAGAGGACGAGACCGTCCGTCCAAGAAATGATGATCAAGAAATGAATGATCATCACTCCCACGCTCGATGAAGGACGAATAGTCCAGGTTAGCCGTCACAACGGTGGTCACTTCTCCTCGGTATACCGTAAAGTACCCTACACAAATGGTCGTTCTGGAGACACTTGATCGAATACAGTCTCTCGTAGTCTGGACTGTTTTGGGAGGACGTTCTGTACGTCCTACACGACGACAAGGACTGTCCACCCCCCTTTTTGGGGGGGTTTTTGAAGATCACAGGAACGTTTAGTCGTATCTTACTTTCTTTTTTTTTTTCTTCTTTCTACGTTCTAATTATCGACACACACAGTCTGTCATCCTCTGCACGACGGAACGAGGTCATTCATTAAATATGTACCTCGACGAATATGTCTAGTGGAATACTTCAATTGCTTTTAGGTGTGAGTAAGAAGTTCTAGGTAAAAGAAAACGTTCTCGGGTCACCTTCTCAATTTATCTGTATATCATCCCAACGTGGACGTAGAAAGTTCAGAAACCATCACAGCAACTGAGGACATTAAGGGAACCACAGTATTAAAACGAAAGGGTGAGACTACCTCTTTTTCTAAGGTCCCCTAAATAGAACCAATAAAAATGATATTATTGGGTCGAATAACAGACCAAGATTAAACTCGACCATCAAATAGTGTATTGAGAGATTAAAAGAAAGGTGATTGAGAAGATACGTAAACTTTCACCGGTTGGATGGTGGTGTATTAAGAACACCGGTCATAATGATGTCATTCACATAGTCCGAGCATCAGAAGGTTTTATTGACGAAATTTTTCATGAAGTAAAGTTCGTTGGTTTCTACTATTCACTTAATTAATACTACGGAGATGTACTGTACCTAAACCTTAGGGCTAAACACAACCGTAGATCGAGTTATGACACGACTGTCGATTTCTGCATCTGGTCAGTTAGGAACTCATGAAGGAGGCTCTTAGAATAAATGCTAAGGTTCGTGATACAATCTGTTCCAAAACAGTCCCTTTTTCTTTAGTATGGTCTATCAAGTTATTTCGACTAAGTTTGACAGATATGTCTACAACTCTGTCACTCTCCGTTTTTCCTTTTATTCCTTACTTCCTTCTACCCTTCCTTTCTCCTTCCCCCTGCGTCTTCGTTGGTTCTGCCTTCGTCGCTAGTAAAGGCCCCGACCCCTTTGAGCCTATTATGACCTTGAAGTCCTCGTATCTCCTCTCGTGGACCAACGACGGACATGGAACTCCTTTCAAGTGTTTCGACCAAGATTTTTCGACCTAAGTCCCTCATTGGCGACGATGATCCGGGTTGACCGTACCGACCTGGGTCAGTAGTTTCACGGAGGGGAGAAGAGGATTAAGGATAAAAGGTATCACGGGAATAACTTCCTTAGGTAGTAGGGGACCACCGAGTCAGTCATTTCAGACGGACGTTACGCCCTCTGAGTCCAAGTTAGGGACCCAGTCCTTCTAAGGGGTCTCTTCCTTTATTGTTGGGTGAGGTCATAAGAACGGACCTCTTAAGGTACCTATCCCTCCTCGGACCGCCCGTTACCAGGTACCTCAGGGTTTCTCAGTCTAGGTTTCCTCACTGATTGTGAAAGTGAAAGTAGTCCCTCGGTCTGCGTTTCCTTAGACCCTTTACATCAAACGTTTCAGAGTTGGTGTCGTACGTCTCGTTTGGCACCTTCCTCGATTATGTATTTACTAACCGTGTATACCTATCGAAAGTAAAACAACATAGTCACCAGACCCAGTGAATGTTTTAGTCATCATCTACAACACCCTTTGGACCCATTCGTCAATTCCTATATCTCAGTCTCTAAGTAAGTGAATAGAAAATAAAACGACCAGAGACTAGAACTCGTTTAACAAATCGGAGTTACTAAAAATCAAAGAAGAAAATAAGTTACTTATTTTAAAATGGAACGTACGAACTACATTACTACTTCATTGTATTTACTCTCATTTCACGAATCATATCACTGACCAGTCTCTTCCGTTACCGTGGGGTGAGGTCATGAGAACGAACCTTTTAGGATGTCTACCTCCTCGGACCACCCGACGTCAGGTACACCAGCGATTCAGTCTGTGCTGACTCGCTGAAGTGAAAGTGAAAAGTGAAAGTAAGTAACCTCTTCCTTTACCGTTGGGTGAGGTCACAAGAACGGATCTCTTAGAGTCCCTGTCCCCTCGGACCATCCGACGGCAGATACCTCAGCGTGTCTCAGCCTGTGCCGACCTCGCTGAATCGCCGTCGTCGTCGTCGTAGTACTGACCATATACCTTTTGTGAGAATTTACACCCAATTAACTTTTCCTTTTGGAGGGATGTTAAAAAAACAATAACAATGAGAAAGTCTAATGATTTTCGATAAAATAAAGAGAATGATTTATTAAAATTGTGTTATTCTGAAGTAGGAATTTCGGGTTCGTTTTATCTACTTTCTGTTTGATTACGACTTTGATAACTAGGTAATGATAGTAAATAAGAGGATTTTAAAAATTTTAAAACAAAGTGAAAGTATCACTTCTATATGTGACTAAAATATCGAAGTCTAGTAAAAAATCTCAAAAGTTATTAAAGATTGTTTACAAATCATCACTCCTCAGTAAACACTTTTTTTAAACACCTGAAATTTCATATACATTTAAATAATAAAAATATTGTTAGTAATGAACTCTTTGATCGGGTCCTTTCGACAAAAAACAAAAAATCATCGTCAGGGAAAATACATCACCAAATTTATATGAAACTCAACAGAAGTTCCGTAAACGAATTCGGAATAGTACTAATAATTATTAGATTTCATTAGTGTTATTGTACTAGTACTTGGAATTAGTAAAAATAAACATTTTCGGGACAATCTGTAGATTCTATTTTTTTTTTTCGATGGATGTCGTTAGTAAGTTAAGTGTCATCTGAAACGAAGAAGAAAAGACTTCAACATATAGTAACTATTGTAAAAGAAAAGAGAAAGATCTTCTTACAATTCCTTTCTGACTCACTGACTAGACCTTAAACCTAATACCACAACTGGTCACCAATGGAATCTGACTATTTGTTGGTGTCACTCCTCGTTCCTTAAGTGGAAGTGACCCTTGGATTATACGGGAGATTCAGTAAGGTAGTAGGTCAATCTTTCCTCTACACATAAATCAGATCACTAAGTCCTCCACCCACTCGATTACATAGACGTTCGTGTTTTCAAGTAAGAGTTCACTTTATTTACTCAAAGATTACAGAAATTTAAAAATAGTTTCAGATCTCAGACCCGAATCCGTTTCTTGCGGAAGTCTAAAACCACCTATCTAGAGAAACTGTAAAATCCGACGGGACCACTGACAGTCATTTCTTAGGCGAACGTTACGTCCTCTAGACCCAAATTAGGAACCCAGTCCTTCTAAGGGACCTCTTCCTTCACCGTTCGGTGAAGTCATAAGAACGGACCTTTTTAGGGTACCTGTCTCCTAGGACCGTCCGATGTCAGGTACCCCAGTGTTCTCAGTCTGTTCTGAATCGTTGATTTAACGGTGGTTGGTGGTGGTGGTATATTGATTAATCCCCGAAGGGTCCACCGAGTCACCATTTCTTCGACGAACGGTACGTCCTCGACGGTTTCTGCTCCCAAGTTATGGACCCAACCGTTCTAGGGGACCTCTTCCTTTTCCCCTTGGGTGAGGTCATAAGAACGGACTTTTTAGGGTACTTATCTCCTTGGACCACCCGGTGTCAGACACCCATCGTCTCTCAACCTGTACTACACTACCTCGTGCACCCGTAAGTTCAACATCCTACTTGTCACGGTTTTGAGATCGAAATTTTTCCATGTAGCGACGAGAAGATAAAGAAAGACAACGTTCTAAACCCCTTTGTGATTTACACTCTCAGACACTTTTACAGTTGTAAAATTCTTGCCGTTCTTGATAAAAGTGTACTTAAAGTTCTTTTTTACTTAGGCTATAAGACTAAAGTGAAGAACGTAATGACACGTTTAATTATTTTTTCATGTTCTCGTTTATTTCTTCATTAAACACAAGAAACATTAAAAAAAGTATATTCATGATACGTAAGGAAGTCTTTTTATTTTTTTGGGTGTCTATTTGTTTCTTTGTTTTTTCGCTACATACCGTAGACATCTTTGAAGTATTAGTTCAAGATGTGATATATAAAAAAACTTGAGGGTGTAACATGGAATAAAAAAAATCTCGTAATTATAAAGGTAATCTTTTAACTTTTCATGTGTATTTGTAAAACGGACTATGTCTGACGGTGGTAAGGTTTCATTTCTGTTAATAATATAACCACGTTAAGAGAAGTGTACATATATACGTAAAACGTCGTCGGGATGTAAAATAATTATATACAATAAGATACATTAAAACAAGGCGAAATAACGGACCAGAGTGAGAGGAAGACCCTCGTCACCCGAGGGGATCCACGACAGGAGTCCGATCGTCATCTCCGCATTCTCTTCTGGTCGACGGGTCTTTGTGAAGTCAAGAGACGAGAGGAGCCGGCTGTGTCCAGTGGACCGGTTCCATTTTACGGTCCTTAGAGTCACGGGGGAGGTTGACGGTCGTTCGGTGTACCGGTTCGGATCGGAGTTTCTTCGTCCGAAATCTGAGGGGACGTCCGAAGGGACCACTGAGTCTACCATTTCTTCGACGGACGTTACACCCTTTGAGTCCAACCTAGGGTTCCAACTCTGCTAGTGGATCTCTTCCATTCCCTTTTAAGGTACCTGTGTCTTCGTACCACCCGACGTTAGGTACCTCAACGTTTCTCACCCTGTACTGACTCGGCGATTGTGAAAGAGAAGTCGATTGTGAAAGAGAAAGTGAAAGAGGAGTATCTCCACCCCACCCTTTTTACATCTATAAAAAATTACTACTCGGTCAGTCATATGGTATAGCCAATAAACCTATCTACGAAAACACTTCAGAGTCAAGTTGAGAAAACGGATGAAAATAAAAAAGCCAAACTGTAAAAAAAAAAAAAGACGATATGTATAAAATCCATTCACGATTATAGAAAGATCCCTTTCTAGATTTTAAAAAGGGTGATAATGTCTTCCTCCTCTTCATCTTCTCCTCCTTTATTCTTTACTTCGTCTTTCCTTCTTGACACCTTTTTCTCCCTCGTTCGTCTCTTTTTTTTTTCTTTTTTTTAGTAACGGTTATTAAAAATAAGACGATTCATTTCGAAACCAGNAATAAAAAAGCCAAACTGAAAAAAAAAAAGACGATATGTATAAAATCCATTCACGATTATAGAAAGATCCTTTTCTAGATTTTAAAAAGGGTGATAATGTCTTCCTCCTCTTCATCTTCTCCTCCTTTATTCTTTACTTCGTCTTTCCTTCTTGACACCTTTTTCTCCCTCGTTCGTCTCTTTTTTTTTCTTTTTTTTAGTAACGGTTATTAAAAATAAGACGATTCATTTCGAAACCAGTAGTCCCTTATGGTAATTGAGAAAAAACTATGTAGCATACACCAGGTAGTGGGACCTCTAATCCCCCGAGGAGGACTGGAACGACTCCCTAGGTCCTGTCTCCCAGAGTGTCCATAGGGACTCAAATACGTGGACTAAGATGTACTAAGTCTTTGAAAAACTTAGTTGATAGAACACTCAGTTCCCCAGTCCCAAGGTCCCGTCACGTGATGGGATAGTAGAGTTGAGTTTAGACATAATAAAATGCCAAATGTTTCCGGGTTAGAGTACATAATGAATGTAAAAACATGGGTGTAAAAGTCAAGTCAAGTCAAGTCAAGTCAGTGAGTTAGTACAGACCGAGAAACGCTGGGGTACTTAGCGTCGTGTGGTCCGGAGGGATAGGTAATGGTAGAGGGACTCAAGTGAGTCTGAGTACAGGTAGCTCAGTCACTACGGTAGGTCGGTAGAGTAGGAGACAGCAGGGGAAGAGGAGGACGGGGGTTAGGGAGGGTCGTAGTCTCAGAAAAGGTTACTCAGTTGAGAAACGTACTCCACCGGTTTCATGACCTCAAAGTCGAAATCGTAGTAAGGAAGGTTTCTTTAGGGTCCCGACTAGAGGAAGTCTTACCTGACCAACCTAGGGAAACGTCAGGTTCCCTGAGAGTTCACAGAAGAGGTTGTGGTGTCAAGTTTTCGTAGTTAAGAAGCCACGAGTCGAAAGAAGTGTCAGGTTGAGAGTGTAGGTATGTACTGGTGTCCTTTTTGGTATCGGAACTGATCTGTCTCGAAACAACCGTTTCATAACAGAGACGAAAAGTTATACGACAGATCCAACCAGTATTGAAAAGAAGGTTCCACATTCGCAGAAAATTAAAGTATCGACGTTAGTGGTAGACGTCACTAAAACCTCGGGGGTTTTTATTTCAGACTTTGACAAAGATGACAAAGGGGTAGATAAAGGGTACTTCGCTACTCTGATCTACGGTACTAGAAGCAAAAGACTTACAACTCGAAATTCGGTTGAAAAAGTGAGAGGAGAAAGTGAAAGTAGTTCTCCGAGAAATCAAGAAGAAGTGAAAGACGGTATTCCCACCACAGTAGACGTATAGACTCCAATAACTATAAAGAAGGCCGTTAGAACTAAGGTCGAACACGAAGAAGGTCGGGTCACAAAGAGTACTACATGAGACGTATATTCAATTTATTCGTCCCACTGTTATGTGTCGGATATAAAATCTACTCACGATTATAGAAAGAAATATTTCTAGAGTAAAATAGGTGATAACGTCTTCTTCTTCTTACCCCTCCCAGTACAATATAATACTAAAACCGTACGACTTACGATGTACAAATGTATTTGAACATAGGAACATATTTTTCCGTACTTAAATTCAATAAACGTTAAAGTTTTTGTAAAGTAAATTATTATGTCTAGATATAATTAACGGTCTCTCAAATAGACAGAATAAAAAAAACAAAGACATTACGAACAGACGGAACTCTACTGATTAAGTGGAATTGGTCAAAATTGGATAATAGATAATTGAACCACTTAACAGTGAACGAAAATACGGAAGATCAGTCGTTCGGTCACTCAAGAGGGTAGTAAAGAAAACGAAAATAAATAAATAAAAACCAAAACGGTGTACCACCAAAGGGGTGGTCCCTGACTTGGGTACGGGGAACGTAACCTTTCGGTAGCAGAATTGGTGACCTGGTGATCCCTTTAGGTTCGAGAGGTAGTAGACCTTCTCCGTAAGATTACTAAAGTGGTATAGAACTAGTTCGACCGTCGAACGTCAATATAAGAAGTCTCTTCGTAGAAACCTAACAGAGTAGCAGAGACCGAAAACCTGTGAAAGTGATGAAAGGGTTACGATAATATTTCCCTTTTGTGTAGATATAAACTTCCTTCTCCACCCTTCCCTAGTTTTGTTCTTGACCTTCATATGAAGGTAGATCTCTCGTCACGTAGGGTAAGACGTTAAGAAAGGAATCAAGGTGAAAAGGTATTCTACCCTATTGATTTCTATTTCTATGTGTCGTAAAAGTCTCCATTCATCCAGTAGGTGTGTTATGACGTTACAGTAAACGGAAATGGTTTACGTTTTAAAAGACTACATATATTTAAAGTGGTTGACGTAGAGTCATATATATAAAAAAGAAATCGAGAAGGTAATAAGAAAATTTTGTCAACGAGACGTTAGATGAAAGACAAAACCCCAATTCGAGATACCAAACAAGTCCGAAAGTCAGAGAAAGTACCTTTTAGGGGTCCATCTCGAGAACGTGGTAGAAGGACATCCCTGGACGGACGAAAAAATAAGTCATAGTGGACACATCCTGTCTAATACCCGGGAAAACCTAAAAGTGAACTGTGTTATCCTTATTGAATCTATGCAAAATCGTTTATGTAATTATTCTAAACGAAACTAATTGTCTGTTGGTCCTTGGGTGTTTCCTGATTATGAGAAAGGAAATTGGATTCATTAATTTCCGTTTTTGTCCAGATGGTAAGGTACTTGTATGAAGATATGGGCCTGGAAGAATGTGGATTGTAGAGGTAACGTTCGACTAGTTACGTCGGGGTTGGGAGAATGAACGTTTCGTGAGTGTGGGAAATTTATATACGTATTAAATGAATAAATGAACCAAATAACAGGGAGATAACCCAATTTTAAAGTGTTCGGGGAGGTAGAGATGTGGGTGAAAACCATTCAAAACAAAATACGACATAGGGGTTCGTGGGTCTTGTCACAACCTGAGCCGTGTCGCGAAAAGGTTTACAACTGTGAACTGACGCTAAACACTTTCCTTCATCGACTACGAAGAGGAGGTCCGTCGAAACGAGAAAACGACCAACGAATAGAAGAGTCGGGTGGAGGGAGTCTAGACAGAGTCCCCTGCGTCTTTCAAAATCCGTAGGAATTAGATAAGGTCTAGGGTCTCCCTCCAGGAAAATCGGGAGGACATGACGGACATAGTTTTTAGTTCCTGAGGAACGTACGTACAGACGACCTTCGGATGAAATATGTATCTTACCCCCTTCTTTTCGTCCGTGTGTGAGACTTCGTACGTGACTGAGAGAAAGTCTCCACACTTGACCACCCGTCCGTGCCCCTACCTGCTCTCAGGTCTGTACCAGTGGCAGGGGGGTCCAGGGTAATTTACACTAATCGCTTTTGTGATATCCTTTTTCTCGGTTACTCGTGTAAGTCGGACTTCGAGATTGAATATAGGTTGGTTGCGGTTAAATAGAATTATTGTAGCTAATTTTTGTAGCGATTATGTATCAGAGAAAGGAAAATGATAAAAAACAGAAAAAAAATTTTTTAGAACAAAGAACCTACATCACAAAAGAGTTCTATAAAGGGTCGACAAGTCAGAGAAAATTAACAAGTAAAAAAGGTGTAATCCGAAAAGGACATACAGTTAAGGATCTGAGATACAGTGTCTTAATGTCTGTGATCAATTCTGTTGTATGAAAAAAAACTACAAAACGAATAAATTTAATATCATAACGTAGGTTTTATGTAGTCAGAATTCCTCACTATTATTAAAAAACATAATGTATAAAAATTGTACACATAATATATAAAAATTGTATAAACGATTCGTATCCACGTTAAAGTGGCAAGAGACAATTCGTAACACCGATAAAGAAGTCATACAAAGTGAATGTAAAGAAAAACTTAACACATACAGGGTAAATGTAAATATCAAATATCTTAACATTATCTCAAGTCGTTTTATTTCCACATACAAACATAATGAAAGTCCATAAAAATCAAATTTCGTACGTACCAAAAGATTTGACAAAAAAGTGTCGAAGTCGATCAAAAGACAGAACTGGTTTATCTCATACAATACACCGGTCAGTAGTTTTAACATACTTGAAAAGGAAACCTTTTGACAGACTCTTTTATACATGTGTATATAAAACCCGTTCAATAATTTGGACTGTCATTTTTTTTTGGTTGTGTATAATAAAGATTTGTTTATGGAATCGGGTGATGGTAGATATACGGTGAGGTTCTGTGTGGATAAACATTCTGAAAGATAAAAGATACGAAGTTTAATGAGACTTTAATGTCAGGTGTGTTGACTAATAGTCTACCTTGGTAACTTTGTCTCTATTTTATAGAAGGTTTGAACTACTTGGTTCTTAAAAAAGAGACGAGAATTTAGACAGTAAAGAGAGTCTAATTTGTCGATTTAACTCGGTGGACACTTCTTTTGTTACACTAAATAAAGGTCATTTCCATTAAGGGTAAAACTATTGGAGTCAGATTTTCGTCTTTGGAGAATTTCGTGAAAGAAGACGATTTGTTAAAGACTTACCGAGAAATAAAAGTCTTGACGGGGAGTGGAGACTCGAAACCCGTAGTTGCCACTTAAAATTCCCAGGTGAACCTACGACACGAAAATCAATGACAATTTAAAGTAATTTGTCTGTTATAAGAAATTATGTCTTTTAAATATAGTGACAATACTATCGACAGATTATCTCCTCAAGGTACGAGGTAGGAACCACGTGATGTTTCCTTTTATAACCAGCTAATTATGTGAGTTCCTAATTCTTTCAATTTTTACATCATCCGTGAGGGTTTTGTTTATTTTCTCAATTTTATAGTAGTTTTTTGTGGGATGAATCGTCTTTCTGTGTAGATTTGAGTCTCTTAAGCCAAACTTAATCCACTAAAATATTTTATTACTTTAATGAACCTTTTTACGTACTAAATTCCTCTAAAATAATTTACATAATTTAACTCAATAGTTTTATAAACTATTAAGTAAAAATTAAATTATTTTCTCGACATACACTTAATAATTAAAAAAAAGACACAAACCTTTTTAAAATCGGTTAACAGTAAACCCAAACAAGAAAGTCTACTAACAATACAATAATAAAATTCCAGATTCCTTTCCACATTATTTAAAAATTTAACTTCATAACCGTCACCAAAACACAACAATCGTTTGTCAACATACGAATATGTAGATACGTACATTGAGTATCTTAATCTTAATGTTGTAGGAATGTCATAAGGTCTTTCTCTCCGCGCATTCTTTTAGAAACACCTTTCGTTACATGAAGTGACTTCGTTCAAAGTACTTTTAAAGTCAGTAAGAATGACCGATCTGTCTTGAAACCAGGGGACTAAAGTTAGGACAACAATGAAAAATAAATAAGATAGTTATAATTTTGTTTTAATGTAATGAATAGGAGTCTAAAGTTCTACGTATATCTAGTGTTAAGAATTTGTCCCCCGGTAATTAATAGAAATAAAGTGTCATACGTTCCTTTATTGTATTTGTAAAGATTCTGAAAGTACATGTGTCTACAAGTCAAGTTATAACCTCTATTAGATTTACAGATCGTTATCCTCCTGACAGATTATATGATCCAATATTCCCTTGAATGTGTCTAAAGTTTTACTAAAAGTAGTTGGACTTCGTTATAACAACAAAGTACTTATCCCATATATTATTTCATGTCAAACCATATAAATATGGTTTTATATATGTCTCTTAACAGAGTCAATACGGTTTTGTGTCCCTGTATGTTTCTACCGTGAATTAACAAGTAGTACAATTGGAGATCCATCAAGGACTAACAAGATTCTGAAACATACACAAAAGATTTAAAAGGGGTATTAATGGGGTAACGAACATAAAATTTTATTTTAGACATCTCTCTCTTAAAACTAACGAAGAAAAGTATTCTTTGACGACTCAAAAGTTTCCACCCTACGGTAAGCCTACGGACCCCTACGTCACTCAGTGTCCTGCCTGTCACGACCCGCCAGTAGGAATCTAGGGACACTGTTGTAGTCGGAAAAGGCACTACAAAAGAGTAACCGGGAAGTAGTCGTATAACTAAAATTTCAAAATAGCTGAGAAGGTTCTGTGACGATCCGTTCGACATTCGAGAAAAACATTCGGTGACCAGGAAGACGAGAAATGAGGAACCGAAACTAGCTCGATAACGTTTAAAGAATACACTTCGGACCAGGGCAGCTACTCTAAAGATCGGAGACTTCTTAAACTTACAGGTCGTGACACGTCGAAGAATTTGGAGACGTTTTAGATGTCCGAAATTGAAACGACTGTAACACAGAAGGAGGAGTGGGGTATGGAACCGAGTACGGGAAGGACAGACGTTTCTGAAGAGGGAGATAGGTACTTGGTCTACAAAGGACCACAGGTTTGTGCGCAGTCCGGGGTCCGAGTCACGACTCCAACGTTTCTACTACTTCAGTCAGAAGTTTCTCGAGTGTCAGAGTTCTCCTTTTCCTGAGTTGGGACCATAGTCATCTTAGCTTATTTACGAGACCCTTATCTTCACCCTGACTTGGTCGTGTCCTCACCCCTCCTCTATAGTGTTCGTGACTTCGATCTCACTCTGTGTCCGTTCACCTTTTCTTCCTCGTTCCGCAAGTTCAGTCTCCTTTGATACCCGTTTTAAGTCCTCCACTCCCCGAATCCCGCACGTCTTTCCTTTCCTGGGATAGATAGACTACCGAGGTCTCTTATACCACGGCCACTCCCTCGTCTGGCGTTGTTTCTATATGTCCATCCAATTGGGGGTTCCGACCGTTCGAATCTTACGGACGAGTCTTGTATTGAAAAGTTCGACTCCGGTTACCTCCCTACGACCACTAGGAATCACACAACTAAACTAACAACAACAAGAACAAGTCAGCGACTCAACATAGTAGAGAAACACTGGGGTACCTGACGCCGTGTGGTCAGAGGAGACAGGAGGTGATAGAGGGTCTCAAACTAGTTTAAGCACAGGAAACTCAGTCACTACGGTAGATTGGTAGAGTAGGACACGACGGGGGAAGAGAAAACGGCAGTTAGAAAGGGTTGTAGTCCCAGAAAAGGTTACTCAGCCGAGAAACGTACTCCACCGGGTTTATGACCTCGAAGTCGAAGTCGTAGTCAGGGAGGTCACTTATAAGTCCCGACTGAAAGAAATCCTACCTTACTAACCTAGAGGAACGTCAGGTTCCCTGAGAGTTCTCAGAAGAGGTCGTAGTGTCAAGTTTTCGTAGTTAAGAAACCACGAGACGGAAGAAATATGTAGACATGCGTAGAAGACCTTTTTGGTCTCGAGACTGATATACTTGGAAACAGCCGTTTCACCACAGAGACGAAAAATTATATGACAGATCTAAACGGTATCGAAAAAAAAAGGGGGGTCCCTCGTTGACAGAAAAATAAAGTGCCGACGTCAGTGACAGACGTCACTAAAACCTCGGGTTCTTTTATTTTAGACAGTGAGAAAGGTGAGAGGGGGGAAGATAAACGGTACTTCAGTTAAACTACCTCTTACATTTTCACAGGGGTAGGTATTTTATACGGGTGGTAGTGAATAGTAATTCCTTTACTTTTAGTTTCCGTGTTACGTCATAGTGGAGTGTAGGCAATCTTACCGATGGTATTCTTTTGTTTTAATCCTTTTATTACAGTTCTAAACTATGCCTACACGACGTTAGCCTTGGGAAGAGGCGATAACCCCTCTAATATTTTACCACGTCGGTGCTACCTTTCGTTATACCGTTGAAGAGTGTTTTAATTTTTATCCTGAGAGAGTGCTACGTGACTGAGGTGAAGACCCATATATGGGTTTTCCTAATTTTTGTCACTAAACTTGTCGATAAATATATGGGTACAAACATCATCGCTACAAGTGTCATCGGTTTCCTATTTTCGTTGGGTTCACAAGTACCTACCTACTTTCCTATTTACTTTACACTAGACATGTTGTCACTTTACAATAAGTCAGAAATTTTCCTTCTTTTCAAACTGTATCCGATGTCGCACCTACTTAGAACTTCTGTAATACGAGTCACTTTATTTGGTCAGTGTGTATTTTTTAATAAAATACCAAGGTGTATACGTTCCGTGAATGTCACCAGTTTAAATATCTCTGTCTCCTTCTGACCACAAACGACCTCTCTTCACACTTCGTCTTTTACTGTTCAATAACGACTTATCCATGTCTCAAAGTCAACAAGTTCTACATTTGTCTCAATACGTCAACTCTACGTACTATCATATTTACATGAATTGGGACAACTTGCCAGGTGAATTCTTACCAATTCTATCGTGTAAAATATAATGCACATAAAATTGTACCAATTTTTAAAAATGCAGATGTATAAGTTTATTTATACCTGTATAATCTATTATTTTACAGTTGAAACTAACTTAAAAATTGTTTTGTGAACTTTTATACTTATGTAAATATGGTTCGTAGAGAGACACACAGGAGTTTTGGACATTTTCCGTGAACAAATTAAGACAAATAATGACCCAAAATAATCGTTCGTCGAAACCCTTTTGGATATACCCTGAATCTAAGATAGGGCAATTAAACAGTGGTTTCTATATTGAGAAATTTTTCTCAATATTATAAAAAGTAAAAGTAGGTTCAAAGACAATCAATAACTGTTTACCAAAGATCGATATGTAAAAAAGTAAAGAAAAATTTTAAAAGTAAAATAACACCATTGTTGCCCTACACTCTATATGAGAGAATTTAGAGAGATTCCCATACTTTGTAATGACAACAGATATCCGTCTCGCGTACTAGTCTAAACACAAAACCCTGACCTTCCTCCCCGTCTTCTACATATTGTCTTTCTACGACCACCTTTGGTCAGTCCTAACCTCGCTTTTGGATCTCTACCCTCGAATAGAATACACGGAGTCCTTATCGTTCACACGGTGCCATCACCTACACGTCTCATCTGGTTTCCTATCTTTAAGTTCAACAACTCCCGTAGTCCTCGACCGTCTCTCTCCCCCACCTTCCGGGTTAATTTTGAAACACTAAAATTTTAGTCGTACTAACATCAGTAAATTTCCCTCCTTTCTTCCCCTCTTTCAACTGAAATTTGGTCTTTAGACTCTCAGTAGTAATAACAGAATTGAAAGGGTAGGTGGATGGGTCAGTGTCAAGGACAACTAAAGTGAGGAATTTATAGAGAGTGTAAACGCATAAAGGTCCTTGGTAGTAGAGATCGGATTATTGAAAGATTAAGTGATAAGTGGGACGTCATTTTTAAATAAACACGAATTTCAGAGAGTTACAAGGGGTGACGACAATCTCTGTAAACTTAGGAATGGTCCCGGATTTCTGAGCATGACGGGGCCCTAAACGGAGAGAGAAGTCGAGAAGGACAAAGGAGAAGAAAGACACGAGGTCGATGGTATTAAACATAACAAATTTCCTCGCAGGAGAAACAGAGTACTAAGAAAAGGGAATCAAAAAAGAAGAACACAAAGAGGTGAGACAGAAAGTTTAGAGTCACACTTACAGAGGAGAAATCCTTTTACAAGACCTACGAGGTCTCGTTGGTAGGACATGTGAGTCTCGTGGGTCGTAACGGAGGATGGTCTTCGTAGTCTTGACACTGACTTACCTATGTTGCAGACAGAAGGGATGACCTGCGATTCGAAGGACTTACGTCTTTGGTCCAGACGGAAATGGTGACGTAAGAAACAGAAGAGTGTCGGAAGGTGTCTCAGACCGTACGTCGGCTGTGACCTGTTTCTGAATTGTGTATGTACACATGACCTATTTACTTAGTGAGTCACTTGTGAGTCTCTTTGGTGACCTAAGAGTGTCTTGAGAACCGTGGTCGGATACCGTCACCTGATAAAATATAAGAGTAAGGAAACTGGTGTAGAAACTAAATAGATTTCTTTCCTGGAGAACGCAATGGATGGTGTAGAGTGGGACACCAGTATCTATACTTCGAAATTAAACCACTAGAAACCTTCTTAGTTTAGTGGATTAATATAAGTACCCGAAGGGACTATCGAGTCAACCATTTCTTAGACGGACGTTACGTTCTCTGGGGCCAAGCTAAGGACCCAGTCCTTCTAGGGGACCGCTTCCCTATCCGATGGGTGAGGTCATAAGAACCCGAAGAGAACACCGAGTTGACCATTCTTAGACGGACGTTACACCCTCTGGACCCAAGTTCGGAACCCAACCCTTCTAGGGGACCTCTTCCCTTTCCGATGGGTGAGGTCATAAGACCAGACCTCTTAAGACCAGACTGATACGTCAGGTACCCCGGCGTTTCTCAACCTGTACTGACTTGTTGAAAGTAAAAGTTAATGTAGGTAGGATCGGTCTGTGTCTTAGACCAATGATAACTGTTTTTTTCTATGTCCCGAAGGGACCACCAAGTCGACCATTTCTTGGATGGACGGTTACATCCTCTGTGTCCTCTACACCCAAGTTAGGGACCCAACCCTTCTAGGGGACCTCTTCCTTTGCCGGTGGGTGACGTCATAAGAAGGAACCTTTTAAGGTACTTGTCTCCTCTGACCACCCGATGTCAGGTACCCCAGTACTTCTTAGACTATGTTGACTCACACGTCTCTGTATATACTGTCTTTTCAATTACTGACTCCCGTTTACTTGCTAGGGAAAATCTTGTGTCAAACCGTAAACTCCCAATGACAAACGGTGACTTAAAGTTTTCAAGAGACAGGAAGTCTCAAGGTGCAGGAGAGACTGACGACTTAGAGGGAGAGGTAGAAGAAGGAAGTAAGATTCTTACCTGAAAAGGGTCCCCAAAGAGGCACCTAGAGAGAAAGTAGGAAGGGAGTCTGAAACTTTGTGATCGTGATTTATTCACCCACCAGTCGTTCAAACACGACGCCCAGACACATGACTCCGAGTGTTACCGAGGAGACCTACGAGACCCACTACCTCTAAAGTTCACAGGCCACCGAAAAGGAGTGGCTTTGTATAGGGGGTCATGTTTTGTGTCCCCTCTTCCGTTACCGTGGGGTGAGGTCATGAGAACGGACCTTTTAGGGTACCTGCCTCCTCGGACCATCCGACGTCAGGTACCCTAGTGGTTCTCAGCCTGTGCTGACTCGCTGAAGTGAAAGTGAAAAGTGAAAGTACGTAACCTCTTCCTTTACCGTTGGGTGAGGTCACAAGAACGCTCCTCGGACCACCCGACGGTAGATACCCCAACGTGTCTCAGCCTGTCAGGTACCCCAGTGTTTCTCAGTCTGTGTAGACTCATCGATCGTGAAAGTACGAGTACTCGAGGTGACGGTCCGTAGATAGAAGTATAGACTTAAGATAAGTAGAAAGTTTCGGTTTAGTTGACGTTACCATCACGACATCTTTCAAAGAGGGGGATAAAGGGTACGAAGAAACGGAATCAGTTTGGAAGTCTTGTTCTTGACAGAAAGATTTAATGAGTTCGTTTGTTTGTGTGTCGAAGGGGTAGAACATATTAGAGAAAGGAATGTTTTATTCTCCTCGTCAAGATACAAACCAAAACCGTCAGTGTGTCTCGGGCCGTCTCACGTAATGTGTCTTTTGAAACAGAACATAATTTATTTAAAGGGTTGAACGGAGGTGTATATACGTTGCACCCAGTACTTACGAGGGGGTAATTACGTACCAGCATAAAGAGAGGGAAGGGGAAGTGGGGTTCGAGTCACAGATTTTACAAAAATAAATCGAAACCCTTGGTCCGAAACCTTTTTTTAGATAAAACCACAGTGTTTGAAAGTCCTCAGTTCATCGAATAATTTCGTCACTCGACTACTAATTAATGTAGTTTTTGTTACAGTCTAAGACTCTTAATGTGTATAACCTACTTTATATGGGTAAAGATTACTTGTGCTTTGATGGAAGTCCCATTTTGATTCGGAGAAGAGAGTAGTAGTCTTAGAACTGGAGTACGTTATTTCGTTAGTCATGAATTTCCTCTTTTATTTTACACTCGTTATCCCTGAAAATTTTACGTACGACAGAACGTAATTCCGAATTTCTTAATACTTCACTACGTCCGTTTCTTCGACGAACTACTTCCCCAGATTTTAAGACTTTTTACTGAACAACGGATCACCTTTTCGGGATATTAAGTGCTCGTGTAAAGTCGTCGATTACGTCAAACACTATGAAATATTAGGAATGTGTAAGGTCTCGGGTCCGAGAGCCTTCCAATCTGGATTCCCTATGTGAAGTCTTTTCAATGTATTTGTTGACACTTGGAATCCGTCCCTTTTACATGTGAAACTTGTACAACTTTGAGAGGTATAATTCAGTCAAATCGTGAAACTAATTTCTCAAATTAGTTAGTGGTAGGATTCGACAAATAATTAGTGAAATAGTTCGTCAACTACGTAACGGCCAAAATTATCTTAGGTAAATAAAACTAAAGATGGATGAAGTAGAAAGGTTTCCCGAAACGCTTAGTCGACACTATTTTTCCTCTCCCTCTCCCTCTCCCTCCTCTCTCGTCCTCTCACCCTCTTGCACCAACGTGTCTTTTGGGCCGTTCTTTTAGAGATTGACGTGGATTTGTATGAAATAATAGTTGCGGGAAGCTTCTGAACCGGTTAAATAATGCCCATTTTTTTTGCGAGACCCTTCGTTTACAAACCCACTTGGTGTGCCAAATCGAGTCTATTTGTGTCCGGTAAGCAGACGAAAGTGTGGACTGTGGGAGTACTATATACTAGGATTATTCTAATTAGAGGTGGGTGGGTGGGGAGTCAGGGAGAAACAAGGTTGGATAAACTCTAGAAGGTGAAAAGAAGTACCTGTAAAAGGGGTGGAACCCAATGTTAAACACCGAGTTCAATTTCGGGAACAAAGGAGTGATGTTCCTTTTGTTCTAAACACCCTTCTTTTGTAAACAATGCACCGACTTTAAAATGAGCCTCTGAGAATGGAAGGAATACGGAAATCGTCCTCTCCTTCGCCCAGAACCTTCTGTAGGTACGTCCATGAGTCCCGTCCCGACTTCCGACCTACGAGGGGTACCACCAGTCTTATGACGAGGACAAAAGTTGTGAGAGAAGAAGAACTGGCTCCGGTCCTTAAATTCCCGCTATCACCAATAAACGTAAAGAAAAATAAGACAAAAATGATCTAATTAATTATCTCTACTATTTATAGTATGTCTATTTGTAAAATTGAGATGTAAAAGGAAAGGGGTCAAATTTTTTAAGACATTTATAGAAGAAGAAGATATCTAAAAAGGTTCTCCTTTTACAACCCCCTTGTCACGTAAAATTGTAATCATAGTATCTGCCACTCTTCATTCGTTTGCTTTCTTCGTTTTCTTTTTTCGTTTTTGTAGAAAAGTTTTAAAAGTTTTAAAATAAATAAATAAGACATAAACCGACACGACCGAAAAGCGACGACATATACCCGAAAGAGACCAACGTCACCCGACCCAAATGAGAGATCAACTCCTCACGTCCGAAGAGACAACGTCTCGTCCCCGAGTCCCGTGAACCCGAAGTCTTCACCACCGACAACCCGAGTCTCACACACCCGAAGTCATCAACCCCGAGTGTCGGAATTCACGGGACGTTGTACACCTTATAAGGACCTGATGTCTAACTTGGGTACAGCGGACGTAACCGTCCGTCCGAGAATTGGTGACCTGGTGGTCCCTATCGGAATCATGTAAAAATATACTGACGTTGACACGATTCATAAAGAATATATTATAAGGTGTATTAAAACTGTTGTCAGGATTCATAATACTAGGGACACGAAACTTCGACACAACATGATATGTCATCGTTGATCTGTGTACTCCGATGATTTGTGGACTTTCCATGATCCAGGTTTGACTCGGCACTACAATGTCTCCTACTTCCTCAACTAAATTAAATTCTGGGAAGTTTGTTGAGATAGGATCGTTGTGAGAAATGACTCTTCAGGTATGTCTAATACGTTTATGAAAATGTAGTGAAAAATAGTAGTAACTTTTGATACCCTGGTAAAGTAACAGAACTGTAAATAACTCGTCTACGTTGGGTCGACTCTTTTTTTCTTTCACCTTTTTCTTTCGTCTACTCACTCTTTCACGGTACTCTATGAATTGTAATTGTACTGTTTGGTTACGTGTTACACAATACTCTGGTCTTTTTAATTTTTCTTTTCTTTCTTTGGAAGACCTTCACCTCCCATTCTTCGACCTATTTCAGTCCCTAAAAGAACCCCTCTTATACCGTTTCGTTCTTCATAGGTAACGTTCTTACGGAACACATAATAAGACATCTGAACCCTTCCCTCGACCCTCTATCCCCAACAACCCCCTCCTCTTAGTCAGGGTCCGCCTCCGAGTCGAATCCGTCTCTGTAGGTCCATCTCTTCGTCGCACCTCACACTTCTCTAACGTTTGTAAAGTCGTATTCGACTTCCCTTACTATTTTTTGTCTCGACCCCTTAATCGAGGTCGAGTTCCAAAGGAGCACCCCTTGTGACTCATGGAACATTTCCTAAATCGGGAAGTAGACCATAGGGGTTTATTTAATGACGACCTAATATTTACCTCTCTCCACCATTCTGAACGTAAATTCTAGACATAGAGACCACCCCTATATACCTCCTACTTAAACCTCACATGTCTGACTTCCCTCTAGGTATTTTGGAGACCGTCGTCAGAACCACTCCTTACTTTTCCTAAACTTTTCTCCGAGGTCTAAGTTCTGTACCGACTTGTTCTCCGTCTCCAGACCAGTCTACTGTTGGTCTCACCTAGAAGATCGAACCCGTTCTTCCTGCAGTAATTTATAACCTTCCCACCAGTCTCTCGTAACTACTCAGCGACCTCAACCCGTTTACCTCTCGAATTCTCTCCACGACAACTCTTCCCCACTTTTCTTTAGTTAGCGTCGACCTTTCCTCGTCTCCCTTGTCCCGCATAAAAAAAGTTTACTTAAATAAAGAATTTATTCCGTTTCCGAATTCTTTTAGAAATCCTTTTTTTTTTTTTTCCTTATCCTCGGTCCTTCACTAAATATTCTCTGAATCAAGGACCTTCTCTCTTTTTACAACTCTAACCTCCAAACGACAACGGGAGAGACTCTGTCTTGTCTCCCTCCGTCTACACTCGTACCGATATCGAGACGAACATCCGTCGTGTCTTCTGACCGGAGGGACCGTCGAGTCGACCGTTTCTTAGGTGGACGTTACGGCCTCTGAGGTCAAGTTAAGGACCCAGTCTGTCTGGGGGACTCCTTCTTTATTCGAGGGGTAAGGTCATAAGAACCCGAAGGGACCACCGAGTTTACGATTTCTTAGGTGGACGTTACACCCTCTACACCTAAACTAGGGACCCGACCCTTCTAGGGGACCTCCTCCCGTACCGTTGGGTGACGTCATAAGAACGGACCTCTTAGGGGTACCTGTCTCCTCGGACCACCCAATGTCAGGCAACCCATCACTTCTCAGTCTGTGGTGAATTGATGATTCGTGTCTTCTAACCTCTACCAACTGTTATTACCATACTAACGGGTAACACTCCAGTTCCCCGACTACTGTGATCCCTTCGAAATATGACCTGTTATACCCCTCCCCCAAAGTTTTGTTCAAGTTCTTGACCACCCTCCACAACTCTCCGACCGATTTACCAACAGGCCCACCGAGTCTGTACCGTTACACTCGTTACTCCCTTCTTACATCGTACGGGGGTACAATCCTCGACCAACCCACTGAACCGAACTTCTCACCTCGAAGATCTATTATTTTACCCAACCACTTACTTATTAAATCTACCAGTCCCCTCGGTGCTACCACACCAGTGAACGGATCTCGGTCTGTAGGACCTCACACTTCAGTTCACCCGGAGTCCTTCGTAATGATGTTTGTTTCGATCACATCCACTACCTTAAGGACGACTCGATAAAGTTTAGGATTTTCTACTACGACACTTTCACGACGTTAGTTACAGTCTTTAAACCTTTTGTTGTCACCGGTGTCCTGACCTTTCCAGTCAAAAGTAAGGTTAGGGTTTCTTTCCGTTACGGTTTCTTACAAGTTTGATGGATGACATTTTGATGTGAGTAGAGTGTACGATCGTTCCATTACGAGTTTTAGGAAGTTCGATCCGAAGTTGCTATGTATTTGGTTCTTGAAGGTCTACATTTTTAACCTAAATATTTTCCGTCTTCTTGGTCTCTAATTTAACGGTTGTAGACAACCTAGAATCTTTTTCATTCTCTCGAGGTCTTTTTGCAGATGGAGGCAAAGTATCTGGTGGGATTTCGGAAACTAATACACTTAGTTTTGTTTGACATCTTTTGAGAATTCCTCCACTCTTATGGTCTAGTGGAATGGACAGAGAACTCTTTGGAATCCGTCCTGTTCTTCGTTATCAATCTTGACCTGTACCTTGTTACAGAGTAAGTTTTAGACCTTTCCTCATATTCGTACAACAGTGGGACGAATAAATTGAAGATACTTCTCTCATAGTACGCTTTACGGTCCGACCTATTGAGTGTTTGACCTTAGTTCTAACGACCCTCTTTATAGTTGTTGGAGTCTATACGGCTACTGTAGTGGGATTACCGTCTTTCACTTCTCCTTGATTTCTCGGAGAACTACTTCCAATTTCTCCTCTCACTTTTTCGACCGAATTTTGAGTTGTAAGTTCTTTGATTCTAGTACCGTAGACCAGGGTAGCGAAGTACCGTTAAGCTACCCCCTTTTCATTTTTGTCACTGTCTAAAATAAAAGAACCCGAGGTTTTAGTGAATCCCGTCACTGACGTCGGTACTTTAATTTTCTGTAAACGAGGAACCTCCTTTTCGATACTGTTTGGATCTGCCGCATAATTTTTCGTTTCTGTAGTAAAACGACACTATATACACTACATATCGGGTACACTGTATCGACACTATATCGTAAAACTATCAGTTTCGACACTAAAAAGGTCATCAGTATATACCTAAACTCTAAACCTGGTGTTTCTTCCGACTCACGACTTCTTGACTACAAAAACTTTACGCCACGACCTCTTCTGAGTTCTCTCAGAGAACCTGACGTTCCTCTAGTTTGGTCAGTTAGGATTTCCTTTAGTCAAGGTTGTGAAGTCGGTGGACTACGCTTCTCGACTGAATAACCTTTTCTGGAACTACGACCCTCTCTAACTCCCGTCCTCCTCTTCCCCCGTTGTCTACTCTACCAACCTACCGTAGTGGTTGAGTTACCTGTACTCAAACTCGTTTGAGGTTCTCTATCACTTTCTATCCCTTCGTACCCCATAACGTCAGGTACGGCAGCGTTTCTCAGTCTGTAGTAAATCGTTCACTTGTTGTTGTTATTGAAGTCTAGGGTCTACCCCAAGTTTCCTCCTCTTAGGTTTGTCACCAATTGCTCAACTTTTCTACTCTCCTTTCTCCCTGTCTCTTAAAATTACTAAAATTTCTTGTACATACCGACTAAATACAGTGTAATTTAAAGTACTTATCAGTGAGGATCAAAAGGTGTACTAGTTAGCTCGGTGTCCCTTGACGGAGATTTCCTCTCATTGTTAGAACTCAGCCTAATACTGTAAACGTAAAGACATACGACCTTCTTCGTGTTCGACCTTAGTTCTAACGGTCTTCTTTATAGTTATTGGAGTGTATACGTCTACTGTGGTGGGAATACCGTCTTTCACTTCTCCTCGATTTTTCGGAGAACTACTTTCACTTTCTCCTCTCACTTTTTCAACCGAATTTCGAGTTGTAAGTCTTTTACTTCTAGTATCGTAGGTTAGGGTAGCGAAGTACCCTTTATCTACCCCTTTGTCACCTTTGTCACAGTCTAAAAAAACCCCCCCACGAGGTTTTAGTGACGTCTACCACTAACGTCGATACTTTAATTTTCTGCGAATTAGGAACCTTCTTTTCAATACTCGTTGGATCTATCGTATGAGTTTTCGTCTCTGTAATGAAACGGTTGTTTCCAGGCAGATCAGTTCCGATACCAAAAAGGTCACCAGTACATACCTACACTCTCAAGCGGACACTTCTTTTGACTCGTGGATTCTCAACTACGAAAACTTGACACCACAACCTCTTCTGAGAACTCTCAGGGAACCTGACGTTCCTCTAGGTTGGTCAGGTAAGACTTTCTCTAGTCGGGACCCTAAAGAAACCTTCCTTACTACGATTTCGACTTTGAGGTCAGGAAACCGGTGGAGTACGCTTCTCAACTGAGTAACCTTTTCTGAGGCTACGACCCTCCCTAACCTCCGTCCTCCTCTTCCCCTGCTGTCTCCTACTCTACCGACCTACCGTAGTGGATGAGCTACCTACACTCAGACTCACTTGAGACCCTCAACCACTACCTGTCCCTCCGGACCACACGACACTAAGTACTCCAGCGTTTCTCAGTCTGTACTGACTCACTGACTTGACTTGATTTGACTTGACTATGCATCATTTTATTTATCCAGAATTTATTTATACTTACCTCGTTTGGGATCTGGATAAACAAATCGGTTTCGAATAAGATGTTCAAGTACGTTCAACATTATAATATCTATTCTACTTTTGATACGTGTCTTTATACTTTTACGATACTATTAAATAATGAATTTACAGTATACTTAGTTAAAAAAAGAAGATTATGGAATCTGAACTGGAGACGATGGACATCCCGAACTCGTTCCGTTGACTGGAGACACCTGGAAAGACCCTGGGAGTCTTCCTTCCGTCGTCAAACGAGAAACACCGAGGTGCCACAGACCCCTGCAATGATGTAGAAGAAAAGGAAAACACGCGACTAACCACACACCTCGTCACTGGGCCGAAAAGACTAGGAGCATATGTTCATCCATGGAGACCGAGGAGACGTGTTCTTTATGATTTATTTAGAAACAGTTCGTTTACTCAGTTCCTCATACTTTACTTTATTAATGTAATCCACTAAAAACTCTTACCAAGATCGAGTCCACAGGGACCACCTGACAACACTGTAGGAGTTTGTCGAGACACTCCCTAGTGTTTCTAATGTGAGTAGGAGAAGTTAGACTGGTAGGATTGGACAGTTACTGACTCTTTAGGGTTTGTGGGAATTCCTACCCTACAACTAAAATCTTTTGGATCATAGAAAGAGGGTAGTAAAAAACCATCCGTAGATCGAGTAGAGACAGTATTAAGTAGGAGACAAGTAGTCTAAAATGATAGGGGAAGGTTTGTCTAACGAGAGTGAGAGTATCGTTCTCTGTCGGGCTTCAGAGTCGGTGAAGACGAAGACCGAGTTTCAGATTCTGTAGGGACACTACGTCTCAGGAGAGGTTGTCCAGATCTTTTTAGAGATCACCAGATCACTGTATACGTAATTTTTCTCCTCGTTACACTAGGGAATTTGACATATGGGTGGTTTTTGGTGTCTCGTTTATTACCTATTGTTCGTCAGTGACCAGAGTTTGTGGTCCGGTCGTGACACTCTTCGGGGATCGGACACGGGGGCCGTCTCCCGAAGGAACTGACGACGGACACTCCTTAAGGAAGAGGTGCAAGAGGCACCAAAGAAGAGACGGAACACCTTTGAAAGAGGACAGGTAAGGGGAGGATCTGGAACAGACTTTACCCGGAACTCCTTCAGTCACAAAACTCCGTTACATCAAGATATCGGGTGGAAGACAGGTTCCTAACAGACTTTCGAGATAATTTCTTCAGGTCAGAATAATCTAGTTTACCTACCCAAAAAATCGTTGTGTCAAAGAAAGCATCCAAGACTACATAAATCAGAAGTCGTTAAGACGTGTAGTATTGGTGTGGGTCGCAAGGAAGATCTCACATGGAGTGCACACAGAATAAAGGACACACTCGAGAGTTTATAAAGAGAATTAAATGACTACCGACGGAAGTGATCAAACTGGTGTAGGATATAGACTAGACAGGACGTTCTGACTGAGCGACAGTTGACCCTTTAGAGTGTATTCGAAAACAGTCAGGGTTTCGAATGAGAAGTCCCAGATCTTTGACAATTGGAAAGAATGGGACTTCCGAGGGACATAAACTTAAAGATAAGGAAAAATGAAAACGAACGTTTCATCAGTCACGAAAGATCTTAAGAAAAAGTTTATAGAACGGTTTACGTCGGTCATTGTTTGTTATTTCTCGCCCTTATAGGACAAAGGTCAAAGAAGGGAGTCAGTGTTCGAGTCATTCGTGTACCAGACGGAAGGTTTAATATCGTAGATCCCAAAATGTTTGATAAAACGGTCATGGTTTGTGTCTTAGGGTCGATGGGTAGGTCAGTAAAGGGAAAGAAGTGATTGAAGGACCACTCGGTTCCACTATTTTACACTTTTAAAATAAACCGTCAAGACATCAAGTTTCACAATATAATCCTACGACAACGGTGACGATTCAGCGAAGTCAGCACAGGCTGAGACACGCTGGGGTATCTGCCGTCGGGTGGTCCGAGGGGGTAGAGACCCTAAGAGGTCCGTTCTTATGACCTCACCCAACGGTAAAAATAATCCTATCTGATACAGTTTTTTGTTTTATTTTGGTTTCTGGGACTTCCGAGTTATCTGATGTTTTGTGTTTTGAAACTAACGATAGAGTGTCAGGTTACACCAACCAATTTAAGGGAGTTACACCGACCCCCTTAAAGAGGTGCATCAAAAAGTCCCTTGGGTTTAAAGAAGGTAGAATATTAAAACGGTAACAGTTTAGTACCGAAGGTTCCTGGGTACCTTCTCTTTTTACATAGTACCCCTTAGAGTCCAACCAACTGTAGTCTAGATTTTCACCACTCGGAGTGAAGACTAGAGTAAAGTAACCGGTCTTGGGACAGTATACCAAAGTCCAAAGTTAGATTGGGTCCCTTCTGACCTTCTATATGTCAAATTGGCTACACGGGTCCTTCCCCTTTATTAAAGTATCTGTCAGAAACGGTATGTATCCTAATTAGTTTAGAGACGAAAAGGTATGTAAATTTATATTAACGATCGTTTGTGTCAGTTTTTATATTGTTAAGGTATAATAAAGGAAAAAGTCAAGTCAAGTCAGTGAGTCAGCACAGGTTGACAAACGCTAGGGTACTTAATGTTGTGCGGTCCGGAGGGACAGGTAGTGGTTGAGGGTCTCAAGTGAGTCTGAGTGCAGGTAGCTCAGGCACTACGGTAGGTCGGTAGGGCAGGAGACAACAGGGGAAGAGGAGGACGGGGGTTAGGGAGGGTCTTAGTCTCAGAAAAGGTTACTCAGTTGAGAAGCGTACTCCACCGGTTTCATGACCTCAAAGTCGAAGAGGGGATGGTTTTGATTTAATTCCGTTGGTAACAAACCATCGAGCCCCTAAGTGGTTTGAAAAGAGATATCTATCTTAACGACTCAATTTTCGACTTCTAAAATTTTATAACTGGTGAAGAGATTAAAACGTCAGTTCATCATAAAAAAATTAAACTTTACGACCGGGTATCCCATACTTTTACGACGTACCAATATCTCTACCTTATAGAGGAGCAATAGGTGAGTAAATAAGTGCATGAGTCAATTGTATGCAAACAGTCCAAGAATTTTACCCATTCTGAAACACGAGTCACGCCTCCGACATGACAGCATTCTAAACGTAACAAGTCAGACGTCTACAAATACCTCGTGATTCGGTACGATCCCTATCCCGTCTGACTCTATTTACAGTGTAAGGACAGGACTATCCCGGGATCAAATCCGTCCACTGGTCGTCCATTCGGTCCCAAGCGTAGTCGAACATTGACGACACTGTCCCGGTATAGGACCCCGTGTCGGATCTTCCCCATCTCCCCTCCGCTACTGTTAGTGCGACTCGGAATTATCCGTCGCTCACCAGTGGTCCCTTTCTTGTTCTCTTCTTTTCTTAAAGTCTTTGTCCCCGGACGTCCACTTTTCGGTGCACGTCCCTTTTCTCTTTGACCGCTCTCCCACCCTCCGTTCACCCCTCATTTTCAAGGGGTTTCCGAGGGGGTTATGTTCCGACGTTTGCCTACACTCTCGACCCAGCCCTCCTTGGTATCTACGGATGACTTCTTTAAATCTACTCAGAGTTTCACTTTCACCATCAGCGAGTCAGGACAGGGTCAGAAACGCTGGGGTACCTTGACGGTCCAAGGAGACAGGTACGTTAAGTGGTCCGTTCTTATGATCTCACCCGACGATAAGGGAAGAGGTCCCCTATAATGACTGGGTCCCTAGTTTGGGGCCAGAGGACGCAACGTCCGTCTAAGAAATGACAGACTCGGCATTCCCTTCGGAGGTTTGAACTCGGACCTCCATTCAGTATTCAATTTTACTATAATGTCTTTACTATGATTATACCCATCGTTTCACCGTCTGTAACTGACTCTAGACGAAGTCCGCCATGATATTCACAAAACCTATAACACTCGATATGTGTGGAGTGGTATTGAAACCCTCTTGCCACTGAGACAGAACATAAACAAAAGGGTAGTTCCCTGACTTTGAGTTTCTCCATGTCATTAAGTAGACGTAATTACGTCAAGTATTCGGAACCTCAATTGTTATTACTGAGTACATTTTATAGTCGTTCCTTAAGACTGTCGAGGGTTATTACCTAAATCACCCCCCACACACACACACACACAGAGGAACTCTTTTTACTACGTGCCTCTAATTGAAAGGAGGAGGTTTATGGAGTGTTGGGGATCTACCATGTTTTCTGTAAAGTCAGATCCGGACACAGGGACACTTCGACAGTGTATATAGGTGGAGGAGGGGGAAAGGTTCGAAGAGGACCACTTTCTTGTCAACTACTTGATTTTTGATTCTCCGGAAGGGAAGGCAGATACACTAGTAAGTGACCAGACTCGAGATCGGTGTATCGAAGAGACCTGGACCGAGAGAAAGAGAGATTCAGATTCCCCAATTTGTTTCATCAACGTTCCAGAAAGATCACCATCCGACAAGGTACGAGACCGGAAGGGACTACCGAATCACCATTTCTTAGGTGGACAGTTACGTCCTCTACTCCCAAGCTAGGGACTCAGTCCTTCTAGGGGACCTCTTCTTTTACCACTGGGTGAGGGTATAAGAACGGACCTTTTAGGGTACCTGTCTCCTTGAACTTCCCGATATCGGGTACCCCAGTGTTCTCTCAGTCTGTGGTGACTCGTTGATCTATTGTTAAGGTACAAGAGAAACCCTCGGTGTCGGACGTTCTCCCAATCCCAAACACACCGACTCCTCCTTTCCCCTTCGGTCGACCTTCACGGTCTTCGGCAGAAAGAAAATCCGGGTGTCGTCGGACTCGGGTCCTGACACTCTCGGCCCTCAATACTTCCGCGGGGGGAGGGAGGAAGGACCCGAAAGGGAAGAGAGGTAGGGAGAAGACAAGGTCCAATGACGGAGACCCGAGGGACTAGTGGGCCCGGACCCGAAACGGATCGTCCCAGTGAGTGGAAGGTTGTTACTTAGGACAAGGTTGACTGAGTGGTGTCCACGTGGTGTCAATGTCCCGGAGACTCACCGTAGAGTCTTTTTAGACAATGACGACTTGTTCCGACGTCCCGTCGGGCTAAGGTCCGGGGGACCCGCTCCCTAGACACCGGGTCACCACTGTCGGTAAAGGTCCACTGAGAGTCCCTGTTTCGTGTGTGTGTGTGTCAGCATTCTCTTCCGCGTACGTAGACTAAACGCCACCTAGGTTTATGCGAGAAATTCGTCCCCTGTGATGACATTCCGTCGTCGAAATCCTTCATCGTCGTCTTCCGAGGGCTTCGACCTTTGTACGTAGACAATAGTACCAAACGCGAAAGTAAAATAAAGACCGTAAGTCCCATCTATTTCGTAAAGACCACAGAAGTAAAGGAGCGAGGGAAGAAAGGAAGGAAGACAAATAAGGAGAAGGTAAAGAGGGGAGGGAGGAGAAAGACAGGACGGATAGAGAAATGAAGAAGAGAAAGTACGACGAAAGTTCGGTAGACACTTTCTACCGTGAGGTTGTCGTAAGCTCCTCGTAGACTTCAAGGAGTTCTAAAGGACTCTTCTGGACCTCTCCTCTATCCTGAAGACAGGTTTGGGTAGACTCCGGTACTGACGTCTAGACCCAAGTTTAGGTAAAAGACTCTACCCAGCGAAGACTTCCATCGTAGTAGAAACTTTTATACTGGCTAGGACGTCCGAAGATATTAGAGGGATTTTATTAAAAGGTTTTATTAGAGACCTACCGGAGATTAAAGTACAGCCGAAGGACTTCCGAGCTCACGCCTCGGGGTCTAAGGCGGGAGGGAGGACGTCTCGACGGTGTCGAGAACCGAGATAAGACGTCGTCGCCGAGGCAAGAGAACGAAGGGAAATTACTGACCGAGGAGACAGGAACCGAAGAGACCCGGAGGATTGTCGCGAGACGTTCTTCGATACCGACTGGTGTGGCGAAAACGTTTAGGTCACGGGGAAGTCACGAATCACCACTTCTTGTGTCCGAGAAGCAAACTTCGTTGCACCCACTCGGACCACTCCACCCGTAATACGGTCCGCTTTATTCCGTCTGTCTCTTTTCGTGTGTGACGTACCATAGTTAAGTATACACCTTATAAAATTTTTTACGTTGTTTGGTCACTGATTTTGTTTTTTTCTACGTCTGAGTGTCTACATTTCCTGTTCGTCGTCAATGGTCTCCCTTTTCCTTTCCCCATCCCCGTTAAGTCCCCATCCCCTCATTGTCCATGTCTGATAATCCAGACTTTGTTCGATGTCCCTATATAGCATGTCTTGTCCCTCATGGTGGTCATAAAATGTCATTGACATTTACGTAATCTTAAAAAGTTTTATCACTTAATGATGTGACGTGTGAACAGTGTATATTCTACCCATCGTTGATATGAAGTCAAATTTTTTTTTACTTTCGTTAATAACTATCAAAAAGAAAAAAAAAAAAAAATTTCTGTCCCTGAACTCCGTTGGACGAACTCAAGACTTGAATGAGAACCGGGAATTAACACACTGGAACCCGTTTCAATGAATTTAAAATCTTCGGTGTGAAACGAACGAACATTTTCCTTTTATTTATCATGGATGAAATCACTCTGATTTACTTTATTAAATACGTTTCAGGAGCGTACATCTTTCACGAAAAGTCTACAACCGATCGTTTCCGTTCGCAGGTGAAAATGAGTTGAGTACATCGAAGACACAGAGAATCGAGGTTGATAAAAAAAAAAAAAAGTCAAATTCTTTTCGAATTGTTGACTACTCGAGGGGTAGTGACGTACTTACCTCCCTTTAAGAACCGAGGTTAAAAATTAACTCTTTTATGCTGACTAAGTTGGACCGGACCCCCAACCGAAAAACCTGTCAGCTCCGGGACCTCCCTTTAATATCAAGTGTCTGATATAAGAGACTCTTCTGACACACCCAACTCCGTTACTAACTGTTAACTGTAGTTATAATAACAAAAAAGATAAAAGATGAACAAACTGAAGTAATAGGGAATTGATCGAACGTAGATAGTAAGTGTATGAGTAGATTATATAAGACTTCTTACCGTCCTTCTATTTCCTCGAGGGGTTTCTCTCTTTTGGTCCTACGATAAATTGACAATCAGTGGTCATGTAGACGTGACCAATGATTTTGTGACAAGATAAATGAATATATTAATTAAAAACAACCTCATATTAACTAAATGTTGAAGGGACCACCGAGTCTGGCATTTCTTAGACGGACCTTACACCCTCTGGTCTCAAGCTCGAGACCCAACCCTTCTAGACGACCTCTCCCTTTACCGACGGGTGAGATCATAAGAACAGACCTCTTAAGGTACCTGTCGGTCCGATGGTAGGTACCCCAGCGTTTTCAGCCTATACTGACTCGTTTATTATCCGTGTATCAACCATATGTTGCAGCACAAGCAAAGATGTCGTGTCGTTTCACGTAGGTAATAAATATGTGTATATAGGTGAGAAAAATTCTAAGATAAGTGTATATCGAGTAATGTCTCTTGACTTATCTCAAGGAGCACGATAGTTTATACAAGAAAAACCAATAGTTGGGATATATCTCACCTACACGGTTATTATTAGAAGTCACATAGGGAAGGGGGGAAAGAACGAACCTTTGGTATTCAAGTAAAAGATGTAGACTGTGAGATAAAGACAAAATATTAAAAAGTTTGAAAACAAAAAACTATACTGTATCGATGAAAAAGTTATGTGCTAAACAGAAAGGGTACGGGAGGATTAGGGGACTGATCCTTATGGTATTGACGGGTACTGGATTTTGATTTCTTCAGTACGGGTTGTGGAGTCCTCGGAGGTTCTGAAATAAGTCGTGCTGTTGGTCGTGATGTGTGCGGTCGATATAGGAGACGATGTCAAGAGTGTGAGGAAGGTAGGTTAGAGACAGGGGGGTTTCCCAGGAGTAGCAGGAAAGACGTGGTCACCGACCTTTTATTAACCTGTTTTGTCTTTCCTTCTTCCGGTACACCACAGAAGTTACTGATGTCGAGTCAACAACCCAACCATATCGTTGTTACCGTACACTTTAGGATTACGGACTAGAATACGAGGACTAGGTAGCGAAGAATACACAGGTTGATAAAGGGATGGAGGGATCTTTGTCACTGACAATACCTGGAGATTGTACAAACCGATAGACCATCTGTCTTTTTTTTTTTTTTTGGTAGATCAACTGATAGAGTAACAGAATACAACGTAAAGAACTACTGATTACTCCAACTTGTAATAAACTTTTTATATTCTGTTCAAAAGGATACATAAAAAACTACTCATAGGAGAGTAAGAAAAGGAATACCTCAACGTCTTCTGAAATAACCTCGTCCTCCTCTACAACGTGGTAAATCAACTATCGTACTTCCTCCTACTAGAAATCTGTTTGACATCTTCCCTTCCTCCTTTTGACTTCCTTTTGAGATAGTCCTCTGAAAATTTCATTAAGTTTTTGTCTAGATAAAAACATAAAAACTTAGTTCTAATGGTCACAACTACGTTTCCATCCAGCCTCTTTGAATTTATTTATCTTTAGTTAAACAGAGTGTTCTTCTAGTCCCACTCGACCAAGACAGCCATAATAAAGTCATGGAGTCACCTTGACTCTAGTAATATTTCCACCACTAAAACCAGAAGAAGAGTACAAATACCTGAGTACTTGTGTTCAAACTTCGACTTTGAACTCCGTAGTGAAGAAGTAAGATTGTTCTCTTACCTTTTTCTCCCCGGATATCTACCTTACACTCCTGAATGGATCCTTAGTTTTTTTACCAAAACATACCGATATGGATCAACTTTTCAACCATCCCTCTCACCCACAACCCACTCACGTGTTATGTGACCCGTTGTTTTTGTCTGTGGAGACTTTGTTTACTCCACAGATCCTGACCTCTAGTCCACGCAAAACAAGTGATTGTTCTACGCTCTCTTCTATATCCGACTACATAAAGGTTCCGGAGGTATATATGTCGTCAGTCTTTATCCCTGGACTCAAACCTCCTCTCCAAACCTATTTTTTATATCTGTACCCTCAGTAGACGTGATCTCTACTCTCCTACCCCACTTCTCCTTCCCGTTTCCCAGTTCTTGTTTTATACCTTTGTGAAAACCTTTGAGTACGGACATTTAACAGAACTTACTTTAAGAGTCTTACCTTCTGGTCTGACCTTTGACGTGTCCATGTAAAAAAAGTCGTAACATAACGAAAAGTATCGAATAATTAAAAGCTTGTTATCTAAGTCGGTGAAAACGTACCTCCTATTTTGAAAGTCTCATATACTTCGTTCGAGAGTCTAGTTGTCTTCTGACATGAGAGGTCTTGATAAAAAAAGAAAGAGTGATCGAGACGGGACCATTGAGAAGACTAATACGTAAATTTATTTTCCTATCATTTTTACTTAAGGTACTATGTGAATTGACGGAACTCCCTATTCTTATACGTCGTCATTCACATTATACATTTCACAGATAAGGACACACCGGTGTACACACTTCCCTATACGTCCGCGGGAGGTGACTCGGAAACATGACCCGAAGTTTCAGTAGAACGCCCTCGAGTTTCCGGACACCCTCACCACCGTAGAAGGAGGAAAAATGACTTTGAGCTTACACTTTCAAGAAACTATCGACTCAACCACAAAATTTTACAACCAAGACCATTACGTCAGAGGACTTACCAAAAAAGATAAAGTATTAGAGTATAAGTCTTATGTTTACCGTTTGATATAAAGGTACTTATAATTTTACCCTTTAAATAAAACCGACTTAACACGCACGGCGTCTCCTTTACAACTTTGACGGTCGATACTACTCTTTCATATTTATATTTATCGATTGTCCATAATTCGTGGAAGAAAACACGGTTTGTAAAATGTCCCTACTGCAAGACGTTGGAGACATTCGTAGCACGTATCGGCTAGGAGAACAACGTGGGTAAATTATGTGACCCTTTTGTTGCGAATCTATTTTAGTCACGATATGAGAGACACGAGTGGTGTCACACACACGATTTAGCACAGACTGACACGTTGGGTTACCTGACATCGGGCGGTCCGAGGAGACAGGTACCCCTAAGAGGTCCGTTCTTTTGACCTCCCCCGACGGTACGGGAGGAGGTCCCTAGAAGGGCTGGGTTCCTAGCTTGGACGTAGAGAATACAGAGGACGTAACCCTCCACTCAAGAAATGGTGATCACGGTGGACCTTTCAGGTGAGAGGTTACATCATTTATTGTTAGTTGAAATATAAACGATCCATCCGTAACTTTAATTTTCTACGAACAAGGAACCTTCTTTTCGACATTGTTTGGATCTGTCGTATAATTTTTCGTCGGTCGTTTTAGCGAAACGGATGTTTCCGGGTATATCAGTTTCGATACCAAAAAGGTCACCAGTACATACCTACACTGTCAACATGGTATTTGTTACGACTCGTGGCTTCTTAGCTACGAAAGTTTGACATCACGATGTCTTCTAAGGACTCGTAGGGAACCTGTCGTTCCTCTGACTTGGTCGGTTAATATTTCCTTTAATTGGGACTTATAAGTAACCTTCCTGACTACGACTTCGACTTCGAAGTTATGAAACCAGTGGACTACACTTCTCGGTTAAGAAACCTTTTCTGGGACTACGACCCGTTCTGACTTCTGTTCTCCTCTTTCCCCTCTGTCTCTTACTCTACCAACCTACCGTAGTGACTGAGTTACCTGTACTCAAACTCGTTTGAGACCCTCTATCACTTCTGTCCCTTCAGACCACACGACGTCAGGAGTCCCAGAGTTTCTCAACCTGTGTGGACTCACTGACTTGTTGTTGTTCCGTACCTTTTCCTCGTTCCTGTGTGTTCAAAGGTCCTATTATTGTTGCTATTTTTTACAGTGACTACCCACCGAACTGTACCGTGACTCCGGTCACCCGACTCATCGTTACCGTTTCAACACAAAGATATTAGAGTACACCCGACACCAACGAAGGTAAGAAGAACTCCTTTGTGATTATTTTTTTTTAACCCCTGACTCTCAGACTTCACTTTTTTTTTTTTCAATAACATTTAGGTCCTTTTTTTTTGGTAAATGTATTAAACGTTGTAAAGGGTAAAACAATGTCACGTTCATCCATTATTACTAGATTTTAATTGAGTCATAGGACGTATATTGTACTAAGTTTTCGACAACGTATTTCGAACACCTTGAAGAACCGTTTAGATGTCGTTAATATAAAATTTCTTATAAACATTTGAGATCATTAATGGATTTGTTTCTGTTCCTTTTCTGTGTACTCGATATAGTAATATCTCTTCGTCCACATGGTAACTTTATTCCTTTGATGAACCTTTCACAGAATTGTAGGAATCTCCTTAAGAGATGTGTCTCTGAGACGGAGTTGGGTCCCGTTATAAAATCAAGAACACAAAACGTGTTAAAAAGATTTGTTTAACTTAAAAGTTTTATCTAAATGTCCAAAAAAACGGAGGGATCCCACTCAACCCCCTCTAATCCCAGATCTCACCTTCTTCCGTGTAATTTTTTCTCTTTTTCTTTTCGAAGTCAAAAAAAGGAGAAGTCAAAACTGTCTTTTTTCCGACTTAGACCTGGTCGACACTTCTTAACCAACCCAAATGTACGTCTCTCACACCCCTAAAGACAGGTGTGAAATCCACTACCTTTGAGGAGGTTTTACGTGTCTGAATGAAAAGGAGCCCCAGGACTACAAAGTCCAATTAGAAAAGACAGATGGTAGAAAATAACTCTAGACTAATACACGGTTGGGACATGTACCAGGACCTCTAACTTACTGCTCCTCCTGTTTCATACTTCATACTCCTCACTCTACATCTATTTACCCTGATTTGACCCCGGTCGTTTCTTCCTCCTTAAAGAAGATGAACTCCTGTACCATTACGTCGACAGATTCCCTCAAGTCATTTGAAACCTCTTTCCCTCAGGTAAAGTATGCAAATAATCTTAGTACGTCTAAAGGGTTCTGACGCGAAACCGGAACAAGATTTTGTGGTGTCTACTTTAAGAAAAGACTAAAGGGACATTCAAAGGAAAGTAGAAACTCGAGAGACCGATGAATAAAGTTCAAGACCGATCAGTCCAAAGATTAGTAAAGTCGTTAGAGGGAATTTAGAACAACTTTTGTTCTCAACATTTGATTGGCTCACTCACTCACTTTCGACTGACAACGGTCCCGGAAGCATGCACGTGAGAAAAGTACCCATAAGTCCTGGATGACTGCCCAGTGTTCCGACTTTAAGTGACTCCTAGACATAAAACGATTGGAGAGGTCAAGAAAAGATAGGACCACCTTATTACTATCCACCTCCTGACGAGTATCCTCGGACACCCCTCCTCTACCTTTAGTCTTTAACAGTGAGGTGTCGACATCATAAGTAAATAATACTTGACAGGTATCTCCCCCGAAGAGACCACCGAGTCACAGTTTCGTCCTCTATGTCCAAACTAGGACCCAGCCCTTCTAGGGGACCTCTTCCTTTACCGTTGGGTGAGGTCCTAAGAACGGACCCTTTAGGGTACTTGTCTCCTCGGACCGTCAGACGTCAGGTACCCGAACGTTTTTTTTTTTTTTTTCAGTCTGTGCTGAATCACTGATTTGTCGTTGTTAGGTATCTTATTGATGAATACACGGTTCAGGGCACGACTCGAAACCCCTGTATGATCAACAGTTTTATCTGAACTAAAACAGGAGTACTTTAATCTTATACAGAAATAAGTAAAAAGTAACTAAGTCCCATGAACTCCGTTTGTTAAAGAGACGTGAAGTATGTTGTGTATAATAAAAGGTTTTGAAGTACCAGTAGGAAATCCAAGGTACTCCCCTTGAAATGTGACAGTTGTCGAAGAACTTTTGATCTGAGGTAATTCCTCGAAGACGTCCTAGATGACAGGGGGTTTTGAACTACGATTTTTACACCAAGTACTCCGCTATCGTTTTCACTAGATTACACTAATTTTTATGAAAGATCGTCTCCTCTGGATATTATAAAACTAGTTATTCTACTAAAAGTATTCTGACAGTTATCAATTTTTTTTAATAACTTTATTTAGTACGACAGAAAAGTTTTCTGTTGTACCCACTCTTTCTTCAACTTGATTTATAGTGATATGTGAAAATAATACTTCAGTCCCATAGAATGTAGTATGTTTCTTATGTTGACGTACTCAGAATTCTTATTATGTCTCTACATACGAACACCACCTCTTCAGCACCTGTAAAGGGTCCTCCTCTCTCCGACTTCTTCAGTCTACCATACGTAACCAACTATAGTTTTATCTTAAAAAATTTTGACACAATTTATTTCAAGAACTAGGAAATCTGTCACGTCTTTTCTTTTCACTCCTTTTCTTTCAAAAGGAAGCATTTTATTCAAACCTTTCGTAATGTTTATATAGTATATGAATATCTGATGTAAAGTCTAGTCATTTAACTTCTGAAACTCTTCAGTACATTATCCCTTCTTAGGTAATTAAATTGGAGGTAAAAAAAGTTTAAATAAACTGTTATCTTATACAAAAATAGGTTAAGTAGTCGGTAATTTTGATCAGAGCGACTTGTGTAAAAGTTTTTATGTGTAAAACTTTACGAGACCGACTCCAGAACACCCCTCCTTTTTAATTAAAGATTTTGTTTACTTTACTACTTAATACTTCTGTAAATAAACTCTTGGTTTGACTTTTTTACATGCACCAAACACATCCTTTCAACTATAAAGGACGATTTCATCTCCCTTAAACCTCATCCTACTTTATTAAATCAATAAATATAAGGTGATCCCCATATTTGTTTTCCGTATTATCCAAAATTTATATTCCATAACTTAAGTCAAGGTAGGGAGTCAACATAGGTTGAGAGACACTGGGGTACCTGGTGTCGTGCGGTCCGGAGGGACGGGTTGTGGTCGAGGTCCTCAAATAAGTTTGAGTACAGGTAGTTCAGCCACTACGGTAGGTTAGTAGAGTAGGAGAAGAGGACGGAAATTAGAAAGGGTCTTAGTCCCAGAAAAGTTTACTCAGTCAAGAAGCGTAGTCCACCGGTTTCATAACCTCAAAGTCGAAGTCGTAGTCAGGGAGGTTACTTATAGGTCCTGACTAAAGGAATCCTCCCTGACCAACCTAGAGGAACGTCAAGTTCCCTGAGAGTTCTCAGAAGAGACTATGGTGTCAAACTTTCGTAGTCAAAAAGTCGTAAGTCGAAAGGAATATGTGTTTGAGAGTGTAGGTATGCACTGGTGACCTTTTTAGTATCGAAACTGATCTACCTGGAAACAACCGTTTCATTACAGAGACGAAAAATTATACGATAGATCAAACCAGTATCGAAAAGAAGGTTCCTCGTTTGTAGAAAATTAAAGTACCGACGTCAGTGGTAGACGTATGTAAAACCTCAGGTTTTTTTATTTCAGAGAATGACAAAGGAAACAAAGGGGTAGATGAACGGTACTTCACTACCCTGGCCTACGGTACTAGAATAAAAAGACTTACAACTCAAAATTCAGTTGAAAAAGTGAGAGGAGAAAGTGAAAGTAATTCTTCGAGAAATCAAGAAGAAGTGAGAGACGGTATTCCCACCACAGTAGACTTTTAGACTCCAATAACTATAAAGAGGGCCGTTAGAACTAAGGTCGAACACGAAGTAGGTTGGGTCGTAAAGTGTACTACATGAGACGTATCTTCAATTTATTCATCTCACTGTTATATGTTGGAACTACATGAGGAAAAGACTAAACCTTGGTCAGGAAACATCGTACAGGTCAAGATTGACAAGGAAGGACTGGACGTATGTCTAAAAAGTTCTCCGTCCAGTCCACCAGACTATAAGGGTATAGAACTTCTTAAAAGGTGTCAGACAATACCAGGTGTGTCAGTTTCCGAAACCGTATCAGTTATTTCGTCTTTATCTACAAAAAGACCTTGAGAGAACGAAAAAGGTACTAGGTTGCCTACAACCGTTAAACTAGAGACCAAGGAGACGGAGAAAGATTTAGGTCGAACTTGTAGACCTTCAAGTAACAAGTGTATGTCGACTTCGGACCGAACCACTTAAAACTCGTAATGAAATGATCGTACACTCTACTCACGTTAACACGTCATCAAACTTGTAAGAAACCGTAACGGAAAGAAATCCTGACCTTACTTTCGACTGGAAAAAGTCAGAACACCGGTGACGACTCAAAAAGTTTAAACGACCGTATAACTTACGTAGTGAAATTGTAGTAGTAGAAAATCCTAAACTTTATCGAGTTGACCTTATATATTCCATATGATGAATAATTTACTGTCTCGTTAAAACATTAATGTTTCATAAAGGTAACGATTATTGGAACCTTCTACTTTTACAAAGAGTTAAAAAATTTCTTAAATATACCGATTTTTTTGACTTTTCTCCGTGTTTCCGTGAGTGAGACTTAGTCGTTGTCACTACTTTGAACTCTTCAGACCACCGACGGATCACCATCTAGGACTAGGTAGTACAACGATTTTCTAACTTCTATCAGACCTTGAATCGATCCTCGAGGAACATGACTACCATACTACGACCGAAAACATTCAAACCCGAGAGACAACTAAGTTCCGTGGGTCTCTGAAACAAGGAGTATTCATCCCCAGAATGACTACTTAAAGTGGAGACGCAAAGACTTCTAGGGGACTTCTTCCTTTACCGTTAGATCAGGTCACAAGAACAGACATTTTGGGGTACCTGTCTCCTTAAACTGCCCCACGGCAGGTACTCCGACGTTTCTCAGTCTGCGCTGAATCGATGACTTGTTGATCTTGTAACATTATCACTGTACCTATCCACTGTAAATGACTTAAGTCATACACACTCTGTAACAAACCGTACAACTAATAGAGTAAAATAAAGATAATAAAAATTCCCCGTATAAGATAGCAAAGGTAAAATATCTTCTCTGAAGACTCCCAATTCCTCATCATAACAAACGGGTTCTGGTGTGTCGTGTAAAAATTTCTTCGGTACTAAACTAGGTTCAGAAGACTGATCGAAGTCTGATCTCAATCTTTGAGACTCCAGTCGCTAGTACTAAAATCAACGGTGACAAGTCTTGAAAATAACGTCCCCACGGTGAGGGCGGAGTCATGACGGATAAGAAATAGAGGTACTCCTTTGGATTACGGGTGGGTCAACGATACTATAGTTGTGTACCCACTTCTTCAACCAGCATACCTACCTCGACTTCTGTACGACTAGGACTTTGGTTCGTTCTGGGACACCGAGGACCCGATTTTTTAGGAAGGACACTCGTTGGGGGATGGGTGGTGGGGCGGGGTCAAGACCTACCCCTTTGTCCTTTGTTCGAAGGAAGTTGGAAGTACTAAAAGGACCTCAAGGTTCCCCGTCCAAGTTTGTCACGATTAATCCCTTCCCTACCCTACGACTTTGTTCTCACCCTTTCAGTTCTTTGTTATGATATCGGGACCCCGTCCCAGGACCAAGGGGAGAATTCCCATATGTACTGTTAATAGAAACTCGATAAAACGTCTATAACTTTGGGGGTGGTTCACCCTCTTCAATTGAGATGTGACGGGTGTCCGCACATCTGGGGTTTGGTCAACCTTGATCTTCTAACTCCTACGACTGAGGGTGAAAGGAGTGGTGATTGGTTAGTCTTCTTGTAGGAACTCGAGTAGTATGAGAGAAATTTGGTAATGACATTTTAAGGAATGATGTAAGAGGTCCACCCTGTGTGTCACACCTCTTGTAATCGGGTGACACCGGGAAAACGGACCTTTCGTTATTTCGATAAAAAAGGTGAAGTGGAGTTTGAGGCAGAGACTCTAAATTAAACCACACTCCCATGTCTCCGACTTAGACCGAAGTCAGGATCTCTAAAATGTATCAGAAACCTCTACGTGATATAATCACTTCGTTCATCCAGGTTCCTTTGTCAAACGATTATCTGAGCCCTGGAATCCTAATAACTACGGAATTTACAAAGTCTCTTTTACTTCTGCGGAGTAAGGAATGACCTTTTTCTCGTAAACTTAGTTCAACCAATTCAGAGGGAACACCCAAACTCCTCTACCACTCCGGTCTCTATTTATTCTGGGAGTGTTAGAGTGTTCACTAACCTGGGTTCAGCTTTGATTGTCTTACGACCAAATCTACTTGGTAGAGGGCACGACGTCAAATCTTAACGACAAGAGAGAAGAGACTGTAATCCGATTTGACATGTCGTCATCGTCTTCGTCTCGTGTCCCACACAAAATTTTAAACCTGTATTTACTCGTGTGGTAGGTTGTACAATCCTTGCTGTGCACCCTACTTCCCTACGTCACAACTGAGAAACTGAGGCCAAAGAATGTTCCGGAGTCTATTTTGACGAATAACGTGTTGGGATCCCCGTGATAAGTATTAGATAGTCAGTCATGTTCCACCAGGACCACGACTGTACCAGTATTATCGTAAGACCTTACCTTGTCCTGTTTCTCTTATGCCGAGTAAGGAACAGAAGAATTCCGAGAGGAGACCGGGATTCTTCCTGACACACCGTCGTTGCCGGTTCATTAAAGGTCTTAAGCCATTAGAGAGTTTTCTAAAATTATCGGAAGAACCCCGTTCCTCTTCCTTTTTAAGTCAAAAATTGACAAATAGAAAAAAAAAAAAGTAATTTCTAATATACTGTAGTTCCCTACTTGGTTCTTAAATCGAAGTCATCATACCACAGACCACTTTAAGACAGAATGTTTATAAGGGGGGTGGGTGGGGGCCCTTTGGTCTTAGGACCTTTTTTCTCGTATAGGGTCTTTTGACTATACTTAATACAAAACTTATTTTACATATATAAACCTTTTCTTTAGGAGTGTTTTTTATATCTTAAGGTCAGAACAAACTGTTTCAATTCAAAATACATCATATATGAAATAGACTCTTCGACAACGAATCTCATTTTGGTCTTGAGAAACTCTTCGTAAATTTTCTGGTGAGTTAAACTCAGGCGAACAGAGAAAAGGGTCTAACTATGTACACCGGAGGATGTAAATTTTACTTTTCAGAAGTCTGTTAGGATTAGTGTAACAGTCAGTCTGTCAGTAGAGGACTTTCCCGGAGGAAGTGGAAATTCCTACGTACATGTTATCACTATACATTCGTCGAGTTTCTGAGTTATGGGGAAAAAAGACGTTTCGTTCCGACCCAATCCTTTTTTAGTTATACAACCTTCATTTCCAGTCGGATCCTTTTCACTGTACTTTGTCTTGATTCCCTTGTTATAGGAAGTACTTCTGACAAACTTCAAAGGAAATGGGAACACGATCGAAGTCACGTTTATATAAAATAGGATCTTATCTTCCGACATAAGAACTCCTTTTCAGTATAAAATTTATAAATAGATAAGCTGTCGTAGGAATAACGCATAATAGAAACAGGATAACTGATTATGAGTTTTTCTTATTACATATGAAACTTCACGTGTAACGTACACTTAACCTCAACGGTCTAAAAAAAAAAGGGAACATTCGTTACTCTAAGCTTGTGTGCATACGTAAACGGATGGAAAGACTTGTCAAGAGTTAAATGAAAAAGTTCACCCGGTCTACATGATGATATCAGGAATTTTCCCAGTCCTGGCAGAGGAATAAAGGGGCGAGAGATATGAATAACGAACCCATATCGAAATTTCATCGGGTACTTGGGAAAAGTGAGAACGTTGTGTAAATGGGTGTTAATTGTTAGTTCGGCAGAAGGGAAGTAAGTCCGCAGGTAAGAGGGGCCGGAGTAAAAGGGACGGAGAGAGAACTAGATGGTAACACGGCTCTCGACAAACACGGTAGAGTTAGACGGGGGGAGGGGCCGGCGTGTTCCTAACCCCCCCTTTCTTTCGCGGGCCGTAAGTCTACGACTTATCGTTTAACGAGAACTCACAGGAACGAAGGGGGCCGAGAGGGGGAAGGAGCCCTTCCTGTTCCCCCGCGACTTTCGTTGGTATGTAAAACAAGTCACGAGAACTTTTGTTCGCAAAGTGTGGACTTCGGAAAGTGTCGTCGGGTCTTCGTGGGGAAGTTTGGTGAATTAACGGTTAACGAAGTCTCGAGGAACATTTTCAGGTAATACAGTCGGTCGAGGTACCGCCTCTGTTTCATACGCTTTACTTTCTCAGGAGGAAGAAGGTCCCGGTTACGCCGTAATTTATAGGGGTCTAGTGACCAAAAGAACAATTGTCCGGCACTAACCGAGGGCAACCTCCATACGTGTCTTTGGAAGATCGTAATAAACTTTTACTTTCTACGTTAAAAGGAACCAAGAAACAGTTTTATTCCATTATTTTTTTTTTAAATTTCTCCATGGTCTCTATAGGTTCTTTCCCTAGAAGTGTGTGAGTCGACTTCACGACCCTAGACCCCACCCCCTACCCTGCCCTGCTCTTCGTGGATCTTATCAAGTTGATGGTTTTGACTCATCAGAAGACAAAACAACTGATCATCATAAGAAAAAAAAGGGGGATCCAACTTTTTTAATTTCACACACGTTTAAGAGTTTCAATTTTTTCTCAAAGAGAGAAACTTCACCTTCCTTTGTTATTCTATAGGGTGTTCTTTTCTTACGAGTGGAACTTATGTTCCTTTGACTTGGAGAATAAGTGATCTCTTGACAAAGTTTCAACGTCGACACCTTTAACTAAACGTTTATTGAGACGAGAAAGCCTCCGGAGGGGGGTACGAGTGAAGTCAGACATGATGTTAATTGTTGTGTTAGTTAAACTACTTCTTTCTGTGGACCATTCGTAGACTCATTCCTTACTTTACAAGGACCTCATTACATAAAGAACGGCCACTTTCGCAGAGCGGGTGAGAATCCCCTTCCTCCGACGGGTCCACTCGGTCACTCCTTCTGTATAGTTATTTTATCCTGGGTCCCTCACTCACTTGCAGCGAGTCAGCACAGGCTGAGAAACACTGGGGTACTTGATATGTCAGGTACCCTAAGAGGTCCGGTCTTATGACCTCACCCGTCGGAAAGGGAAGAGGTCCCCTAGAAGGGTTGGGTCCCTAGCTTGACTCCAAAGGACGCAACGCCCGCCTATGAAATGGTTGACCCCTTCTGGGTCTCTCCCCCCGGTGGTTTGGACTACCACCTCCACACGTTAGTCAAACAACCCCACTAAGGTCCATGCGAAAGCCATCTGCGAGACCTCAGGACCCGAGAGTAAAAACAAGGAGACCGTGAAACGTTTAGTGTTCGGATTATGACCCTCTCAAGCGTATTGTACATTCGGCCAGAAGGTCAAAGATCCTACCACACACGAAAAATCTACGAAAGTTTCCCAACGGAAAAAGAGGCTTTGAAAGCTTGACTCCAAGGAAGATCTTAAGTCACGAAAGGAAGGCCCTTTCTCGGTTCACCTCATACTCTCCTCTTCCTTTACACACATAAATAAGATTACTTTGAATAGACTTACGACTGAAGGTAGAACTCGGTTTTATGAGGAGACTGACACCACTACCTTCCTGACATTTAAAGGAAACTTACTTACTTGAAGTAACATGAGTCACTGGTGAGGGACCTATTAGACTAAGAAGACGGAAAAAAAAAAAAAGAAATTTGACTAGAGAGAAAGAAAGAACCTGAACAGGACGTTAAGTGTGGACGGCACCGAACAGTTTGGTAAACCAGGTTTGAACAAGAACACTGAACACTCTGATTTAGTGGTCCTTAAGAGGGGAAGGACGGTATCATTCAGAAATAGACAAACCCGGTACCTGGCGTCACGTGTATGTCATTGACAGTACGAAGTCTGGACGTCACTAAATCGTTACTTTCCAGGTAACACTTCCCTTCTTATATAAGTACAACCAGACAGGTATAGGTTCCTAGTAATATTTATCACTCCGAGTAGAGTCTCGAGGATATGGAGTACAAGGTTCTTTCCAAGGAGTTGACAACACGAAATAATTCCTGGTATATATACTTTCGATAAGGGGGTATTCGTAAACTGAATACTTTTCATTTTCATTGAACAGTAAGTACCATAAACGAAAAGAAAGATAGACAATAAGGAAAACAGAAGAACGAAATACAAGTGAACAAATCCAACGAGGAAAAGAGGAGGAGAGTGAATAGTCGAACGAGACGTCTTTTTAAAGGTTGTCTAATTAAATAGGCGAATCGGTACATCGTCTAGATGAATACAGTATCCTACATACTACTTAAAAGTAATCTAAAACACTATTAAAAACACGGTCACACTTAAAAATACGTGATTTCATCTTTTACTCTCCTTTCATTGTAACCGTTGGAGGACGAGTAGACGGGGGGAGGGAGAGATGTTTCGAGTACTTTATCCCTTCAAACCTACTATTACGACCCTCCCTTTCGACCACCTACGTCAGAACGTTTTTCAAAGTGGAATCGTGTCTTTCGGAGTCTTGTTACGGATTCATATCATTCCAGTCGTCTGGCACCGGATTCACATCATTCCAGTCAAGATCCGACGGTGGACGAAAACATTTATTTTGTGATATCCTTATATCGGTATGGACATTTCAAATGCACACGAAGGGACTGTCGAGTCTACCTTTTCTTAACGGATGTCACTTCCTCTGGACCCAAACTAGGGACCTAGTCCTTCTAGGGGACCTCTTCCCTTACCGACGGGGTGAGGTCATAAGAACGGACCTCTTAGGGTACCTGTCTCCTCGGTTTACCCGATGTTAGGTGTCCTGACGTCTCAGTCTGTACCGGCTTACTGATTGTGAAGAGAAGTATTCAAACACACAACGGATACCGATGGAAGTGAAGTCTCGACTCTTTACCTTTGGTATACCAGGGGTTTGGGATGTTATATGTGATAGATCGAAAAAAAAAAAAAAAAATTCAACGATTGGGAATCTTATAATCTCTTCCTTTACCGTTAGGTGAGGTTATAAGAACGGACCTTTTTGGGGTACTTGTCTCCTCGGACTACCCGATGTCAAAAGTCTAACGTTTTTCTCGACCTATGTTGAACCGTTGATGTATTGTTGAGAATCCTATATCGTTTGACGTCAAGTACCCCAGTCCTTCCCAGCCTGTGGTGACTCACTGAAGTGAAAGTGAAAAGGGAAAGTACGTAACCTCTTCCTTTACCGTTGGGTGAGGTCACAAGAACGGACCTCTTAGGGTCCCTACCTCCTCGGGCCATCCTACGGCAGATACCCCAGCGTGTCTCAGCCTGTACTGACTTCACTGAATCGTCGTCGTCGTCCTATATCGTTTTTTAGACGTTCTAGAGGTATACATAAAGTACGTCCCCTTGTACTTTATAAGTGACTTCAGAATTAGTTTATATGAAAGCAACACTCAGACTAGAAAAACACGATCCTCCTTTTGTGACTCTATTATCTATATTATACATTCGTACATACACACAAATTAATGAAACAATTCCTGACAAACATATAGACAGAAAGGACGATCTAGCGCTAGGAACTTCCGTTCCTGTACTAGAATAAACATTGGACTGACACCGGCACAGACAGTTTATCAACGGTGAATTTACAAAAAATTCATAGGAGGTTTACCTACAAACAACACTTCTTTTTGGTAACGTATTTGGAGTTTCAGAGTCCGGGTCGAGAAACCTTTGCCCGCACTACTTCGACACTCTGTCTCGCGACTCGATGAAAGATCCACACGGCACTAGAGTGAGACGAAGACCCGTAGTGTCTCTCTAAAGTCACAGAATCACTTGTCGACGGACGAGAAGAACACGTAAAAGGAGAGAAACAGAAGTGAAATAAGGTGAACACGGTTGAAAGATCTTAAAAACTTTTCTTCCCTTGTTAAACAGAAGTCGTCGTCCAAAATACATCGACATACTCGTTGTTTTGGTGGAAAGCAATAAAGTGTTCAGGTAAAGGGTACTATCTCGGAACGAAGGAGAATCAGTCGTATAGGTTATATTGTCGACGAAAGAGGTGACAGGGAACCGGATCACATGACCAGAAAAAACGGTGAATGGACTGTCGTAAATAACCGTATTTATCATCGTCTAAATCAGTTTCAGAACGGTTATAGAGGACCACGGTCTAAACATTAGAACATAATAACCCCCCCCCCATGAGACTAGTAAAAGGTTTTCTCTTTTATTTTCTTATAAGAAAAAAAAACTGTATTTATTGAGAAGTAACTGTCGTTCTTCCGTTGAACTTAGTGAGGGGGTACCGTTTTACCGTAAGTATGGTGACCCTTTAAAACTTGGTCCCTTCAAATTTAAACGTATGTCAACAAACTTGGAGAAAGACGTCAGATTCCTTTAAACAAATTTATACAAATCTAATATCGTACAAAAGTGTGTATTGCAACCAAAACTAGTTACGAATCTTAAAATCGATAACTTTTTTCCCCTAGGATTATAAGAACTCATAAGAAGACTCAGGTCGTGAGACGGACACAATAGATTAAATTATGAGTAAATACACACGATAAATTAAATGATAGTTACTAACGGGACCCCCTTCGACAATATCAGGTGTTTAATATCTATTTCTTTGACTCCGTGTAATACTGGCTAGTACTAATGTCTCGATCCTCTTCCGACAGGAAAAAAAGGGGAGGGAGTTCGACGACATTTGTTGATAAGAAGTGAGTAGTCCTAGGGGTCCTGTAACACCCGTTATCATTTGACACACGGTCTGACGTGGAGGTCGTCAACTATAGAGGTGCATTTGTTATGAAATCGACTCTGTCCGATCTACACCACTTAGACGTATAGTGGTTTATTTATTCGGTCTCTTTAAAGGTCTTACTGGTATTTTAAGTGGACGGATTCTGATTTTCTTTTCGGAATCCCAACCGACCCTACCCACCGTATTCACCTAACTAGTTTAGTTTTGTAACTAATGTATGAGAGAGACGAAACGTAAATTATTTTAGATAGAACCATAACTCGAGGTAACGACCACGAATTTATAACTAACGATGGATCCGAAATACAGGAGATTCGTAGAAGTGAAACCATTATTATCGTTATTGTTGTTGTTGTTATTATTACCAAATGTAGGTAATTGGTGAATGATACGTGACTATAAAGTATACCTAATTAATTAAATAAAGACGAGTCTTAGGATACTCACCTAATGTAAAATAGAGGATCCTAGTAGTCAACTACGGGTCTTACGGTTTACTGACGAAATTATTGTATCGTTCGTTTATAGTCTCATCTGTAAGTTTGTATTTGGGAACCGGCAGACTACGACTCTGACGTAGGAAATGGGTGTCACTACGGAAAGAAAAAGAGACTAACCCTCCTTGGACGGTGTTCTGGCATTTTCACAATCAGCAAGTCAACATAGACTGAGAAACACTGGGGTACCTGATATCGGACGGTTCGAAGAGACAGATACCTTAAGAGGTCCGTTCTTGTGACCTAACCCAACGATAAGGGAAGAGGTCCCCTAGAAGGTTTGGGACCCTAACTTGGGTCCAGAGGACTAAACGTCCGTCTAAGAAATGGTAGACTCGGTGGTCTGGTACGTCACTTGAGTAGGTAAGGGCACCGAAGTTGATAGGGATTTTATGTGACTACTACAGGTTATTGATACAATAACGAGTCCTTGTAAGACGATTTCTATTCCTATAACAGTCACATGTACTCCTCTGAAGATGAGTAAAATTTGGACAATGGAAGAGGGGTTTCGAGGAAGAAACATAGAACTATTTACTGTAGAACGTAAACTAATGGACTCACATTTCGGATGTTTACTAAGGTCGGTTAGAGAAGGTGTGAGAGACCCTCTAGAGACCGGTATGGTAATTCAGCAGACACAATCGTAAAGGAGAGTTTAGACAGAGAGAGGAATAGTAACGGGATGGAGTAGGGGCTAGTCACTGACGGTCGTGAAAGATGTCAGGAGAACAGAGGTCACGTTCACGGAGCCTTAGGTAACTGACGTGACTCTGACCGGACTAAACAGACTTCCACTTAGACTGATGCAAGAGGTGACAACTTTATATAAGTCGTGACGTTGACTGAATTCTAGAGAGGTCGGTTTGTGTGTTTTGGGAAGTACTAGACCTAGGACAACCTTAATCATAAACGGGTACCAAAAGGGTACGGTCTCTCGTTTGGAGAGTCTCTATCGTCAACACGGAACGGTCATGGGGGTGACCACTGACCGTGTGTCGACTACGATTTATTTAACAACATGCCATGTACTCGTACGAGAACCAATTTTCTAAAAAAAAATTAGCTCTTACCAATGTTGAAGTATGATTTCTACATTTCATATTTTTGAAAACTCGATGAAAACTAAAATACTCGGACAAGAAGAGATTTTGAGAAAATGCAATCGTTAATTCGATAATTACGTTTAAAAGTATCATAACAAGTATGGGGCGACTCGAAAAGAAGAGTTTGAACTCACTCACTAGCGTATGTCTTGTGATTCAATTTTAGTAAAATCCTGTGTCCGAACTAAAGTTTCACTTGAATGAAAAAAAAAAAAATTAAGTTTGTTTTCAATTCGACAAAAACAACAACAACAACCCAAGACTTCGTCGAAGTGTAATAGGGACGAGATGTCTATTTTCAATTCTAAGGAACAAGTGTCCGTCCTAAACCGTCATTCACATCTCTTAACGAAACCGTCTGAATCAAATTAACTGAATTTGAACTTGTGACCGACGGGGACGTATCCTTAAGGGTTTCGACAAGAATTGTCCGGAGTGTTTAGATTATCATTTTTCCTGGACGACTACTTTTTGTAGACGGAACCCCGGATCACTTCTAAGGTATGTTTCAATATGAAAGGTACGATGTTTGAATACACCTAAAGGGGACGATTAGAAATAGTACCCCTTTTGGGAACTTTGTAAGAAAGGGTCAGAATGGTACTCGAAAAGTGTATGGAAGAGAGGAACCGTCGTGGTTAATGGTGATGTAACAGAGGACCAATCCTTCTTGTCTTTTCGATGACTTCTAGTAACTCAATTGGGAATGGGGTAGTAACGGGATTCTGAACTTCGTAACCCGAAGTCAAATCTTCACTTATACCTTTTACGGTTTTTTTCTTGGACATATTATCTCTTGATAAATTTGTGTGTGAGCTCATATAAAATTTTACACTTATATCGTACAAACTACTACAATCTTAACGAGACTGAACACATCTTTCCCCTATAAACTTACTATCTTTGAAGAGAAGGTCGATACATAGGTCAGTTTGGGTTCGGGTGTATATAACCACGACGACGACGATGACGACGACGATTCAGTGAAGTCGGCACAGGCTGAGACACGCTGGGGTATCTGCTGTCGGGTGGTCCGAGGGGGCAGGGACCCTAAGAGGTCCGTTCTTGTGACCTCACCCGACGGTAAAGGAAGAGGTTCCGTACTTTCACTTTCCACTTTCACTTCAACGAGTCAGCACAGACTGAGGATGGCTGGGGTACCTGATGTCGGGTGATCCGAGGAGGTAGGTACCCTAAAAGGTCCGTTCTCATGTCCTCACCCCACGGTAACGGAAGAGGTATAACCACGATTTCCTATAGTTGTTCCAGTTGAGTATATTTCGGTAAGGTATAACCTGTCTTTCTTTGTGCCTGCGTAGGAAGTATTGACAATCAAAGGTTACGGTCTAACTATAAACCCCAGGAATAAAAGATTGATTTTATCCACCAAACGTAAAGTGTTCCTTACTTCTTTCTCCTAGATAACCACTTCTTCCTGTTTCATACGTCAAGTCCCTCAGTCTCAATCTAAAGACTATGGGGACTTCTTCGGGGCACACTGTGACGTAGAACGTCTTTCCTCACGAAGAGAGACCGTTACGTATAAAATGTGGGGGCGAGAGAACCATCCTTTTCAGATTAAAATTACGCACGAATCCGTACACCACAAATATCCTTTTCAACGTACACACCCACACGTGAATTGATGAGTCCTCCCTAGACTTTATACTAAGTTTAAAGTCTTCCGAAAGGATGAAGACTTATGGTTCTTTGGTTTTGTCAGTTGACCTACTTAGATGAATGTTCGGTTCTTTTCGTTGTTCCGTAAAAGTATAGTGTTTTCATCCCATTCAAAAACGGTACTTAATAAATTCGTTACGAAAGGTATGGGGCTCGTCTACTAGATCAAGGACAGGATTTAACCGTCAAAGGAAAATTTCTGATTCACTTCGTATAAAGTAAATTTTTGTTTACTTTTGGTTAGTCATTCAAAAAGTTAGAGTGTCGAGAAGACGGAACTTTCAGTCCCTCTCACCATATTACAAATAATTCTCAATACGATAAGTCTACAGAATCTGTGTAATCTTTTCGAACCAAAATATTGTTAGAACTAATATTTATACCCTTTATATACTTTTAAATGTAAAAATAATGACAAATATTAGTAAATGTTAAAGGTGTCAAGACCAAAGACAATTTAAAACCTCCTACATTCTAAAGATTAACGACTACTTAGTCTCAGGTTTTATTACTTCCGTCTCGTAGGAAATCTCCGGTTATGGCACTAGAGGACACCGGACACTTACGACTGGACGACGAGTTCTACTCACTCAACTGTTCTGTTTCCCTTCTTCCTTCTTTCTCAGATCCAGAGATGTCACAACACCGGGGTCAAGGACCAAAACGATCAACCGTACTACTGACTCTCAGCCTGTGCTGACGTTGACTTGACTGACTACTACTGACTTTTAAAGAAGGTGCGGAACTACAAACGTTATCTTTAGGGACCCCATCTTATATCCGTACGTTTTCGAGTCTACGGGAACTACTCTCAACGAAGTATTCAAGACCGCGGGTGATCATAAAAAAAAAAGGGTCAGGTTCCTAAACCTATTAATAGAACCAAGTACCACCCACCATAGAGTGACGGTTTAACAAGAGAACTCTCATGTTGACGGAGTCCAAAAACGTCGATTACCAGACTTTAAAACCCTGATTAACTAAATCTAAACATTATGAAGAAACAAAATACTTCTTTGATAACCAAAGTCATGACTTTCTGGTAACATCGGAACGTCGAAATTAAAAAAACCTGATTAACTTAATCTGAACAGTATGAAGGAACAAAATACATCTTTGATAACAAGAATGGTGTCTTTCCGGTGACGTCTTGGAACGTCGAAGAACGTACCTTTAATTGGAGAAACCAGACGGTTCGAAGGGGTTTCTCTCGTTTGCAGTACTCCCATTCTCCGTTGAGATAAAATGATCAAAACACACGAGAGGGATACTAGATCTTGTTACAAACAGGATATCGGTAAGTGACTCCCAGACAACTTAACTCGGGACACACACATAAGAACGATGACCCCCTCTAATACGTACTCTTCGACAGATGAGATTACCTTTTTTTCATCTTTACTATCAGACCGTTGGTAACAAGTTCAGGAAAGAAACGAGGAATAGTCGTCACACTAGGACTCGTTTAGCGAATTGGGTGGATACAAAGTGGAAAGAGTGGTCATTTCATCTCAAAATCTTCCATGACTATGAATTCTATCTCTCCACTATGGCCCGTTTTTCATCTTTGATTACTCTTGTACGACAGGTCACGTCCCTTGAGATGAATTACGTTCCGTCACTGGACTTACCCTTCCTTTAGGGTTTTCCTCCCCTGTGCACATACACACACCGACTAATTAAAATGACATGTGATCTTTAATTGTGTCGTAACAGTTCGTTAACATCAGGTTGTTTTAATCAAAAAATTTTTATGTCTCTGTAATCCCCTCTTTTACCAGTACACTTTTCCACAGGAAACATTTGTGATATCTTTAGATTTTATATTAATCTATATATATAAAATCCCTGTTTCATAATTTAGACAAAAGACAGATTAAGAGACTAATCGTAGTGATAACCGAGAGTCTACGACTCAATCTACGGATGGGACGACAACGACGATTCAGCGAAGTCAGCACAGGCTGAGACACGCTGGGGTATCTACCGTCGGGTAGTCCGAGGGGGCAGGGACCCTAAGAGGTCCGTTCTTGTGACCTCACCCAACGGTAAAGGAAGAGGTTACGTACTTTCCCTTTTCACTTTCACTTCAACGAGTCAGCACAGACTGAGAATCGCTCCGGTACCTGACGTCGGATGGTCCGCGGAGGCAGGTACCCTAAAAGGTTCGTTCTCATGACCTCACCCCACAGTAACGGAAGAGGCACGGATGGAACTGGGGGTACGATAGAAACCTGAATAAACAGAGTGGACTTAAATTGGACAAGGGTTTAAAAGAAAGGTTAAATTTGTGTACTGAAGGTCGGTACTAAAATACTAAATATAATTACTCTCTAATACGTCGTCAGTGACCTAATACATATTTACAATAATTGACTAAATTTAATATGAATTTTTATTCCTGATATATGTGTCTTTCATTTACTTTCTCCATCTTGAACATTAAAAGACCCATAAAAACAAAACAACGTGATACAAAACAACGGACATGAGAAGTGCGTCTCTAAGGACCTCTCTAAGAAAAGAGACCCCGATTTTAAGGCGTTCTCCGTTTTTATTACTCCGTCAATCTTCCTATAAAATCACCATACCGTCACCATTAGTTGGACCCATTTTTCAACGAATCCTTCTATCAAATACTAACAAAGTTACAGTTCTACCCTCTCTATACGGGTAGGAGATTGGGAGTCGAGTTTACTGGGCAAGAGGGGACTGGGAGGAAGGTTTTCCTTCAACTTCACTGGAGATGAGTGAAACACACAGGTGGGACACAGAACGTTTCTACAGAGAGTATGAGCGGGTCACTAAGAGACCTGGTGAACTGACGGTAAAAATGGAGGAAAATGGACTGAACGGGAAAGGAACCGGTCCTGTTCAGACACAGTCACAAATAGTATATTATGACGAATCATTCCAACTTACCAATTTACTTACCCTCTTTTGTACTCACTAGACCTCTTTCTTCGTATCCAGTTCCTCTTTATGAGGTGGTCCGAGTGACTTCTATCAACATTATAATTTTATCAACATTGTCATTTCTGTTGGGTTTTCTGTTTTAACCCTCCACAATATCTTTTTCACCAGATAACGCACTAGAGTACTCTCGATCTGACCCCACCACGACCAACAAGTCAGTGAGTGATTCAGTCAGGTTGAGAAACACTGGGGTACCTGACGTCGTGTGGTCCGGAGGGACAGGTAGTGGTAGAGGGTCTCAAACGAGTTTGAGTACAGGTAATTCAGTCACTACGGTAGGTTGGTAGAATAGGAGACAGTAGGGGAAGAGGAGGGTGGAAGTTAGAAAGGGTCGTAGTAGAAAAGTTTACTCAGTCGAGAAGTATAGTCCACTGGTTTCATGACCTCAAAGTCGAAGTCGTAGTCAGGAAGGTGACTTATAAGTCCTGACTAAAGGAAATCCTACCTGACCAACCTAGAGGAACGTCAGGTTCCCTGAGAGTTCGCAGAAGAGGTCGTGATGTTAAGCTTTCGTAATTAAGAAACCCCCCACCATCTCCCGTCTAGTTTTACCGATTCTACCGGTTCTGTTATGGGTTTCCGAAGGTCACCGTTAATCTACTAAATATAATAAAAATAGTTCACTACTGTTATCCACTTTCATTCTCTACTTAGATTCTTCCCGATATTCCTACCGTAATCTTTAACTAAGTAAGACGACCATTTCTCGTCGTCCCGATATCTGACTCTGTCAAGAACGAACCCGGGACTAGGAAAGGTCCAGACAACGAACTCCGTTCAATGAATTTGACAGAGTCTAAATAAAAGGATTAAAAATTTACCACAACTATTATTACATTAAGGGACCTTCGTAACACTTCAAATTTATTCTCCTAGGCACATATCGTGAGTTATGTTACGGGTCAATATTCTGCCTACTCGTTTACGAATTAGAGACACATAAACCTTGTAACTTTTAAAACGTATTTTATTAAAATGGATCCTCGGGAACTCATAGACGAATACCCTTTGAGTCCAGGATTTTTCAAAGGACGGAAAAAAGAGGTCAAAAAAGTTTTGTAAACAACTTATAACACTCCACGAACCGATCCAAGTTTCTTTATTTGTTTGTATGCGTATTTTACGGTGGGAACTTAAAGTCACAAAACGTTAACTTACTTCTATTTTTTTTTTTATCTTTTGTTGCATTAATTTTTTTTTCTTTTTGGACGCGTATCATTAGACTCTTCGTCTTTGGTTTTTGTCCGTGACCCCCCTCTCTAGTCTCTCAGTCCAAATTCAGGGTAAGAGAACAAACAAGAGACCGGAACTCAAGGAGAATAATTGAAGAACCGGAAACCGGTCAACATTCTTACAACCAACGGTTCTAGAGTTCAAAGGACAACTCGGACTTCTACGATTCGGAGTATTCCAATAACGGCGGTAAGTCTGGTTACGACCTCCAGTAAGGGAGAAGTTTTTACGTCCATTACTAAATACCTTTCTCACATCTAAATCCGGACCAGAACTCCTTAGTCATTCTAAAGAGACCCGTCTCATCCTTCCCTCTCACCAGAAGTTTCTGTATCCTCTTCTTTAGGTTTCCATCTGTTAATGGTCTGAATAAACATCCATGAATCTGTGGATCGTAGTCTGCTACCTACATTACTTCACTAAGTCGGAGTCTAAATCGGTTTAAAATAACTCTTCGAGATAAATTATTCGGGGTCGGACCCGTAAAGTGTATCTAAAAGATTCAATTGGGAGATCAACATACGCCACCATTCGTAATAATGAAGAAAAAAAAAAAAAAAAAAAAATGTTTACCCCGTACCTATGTGTGTGTACACTAGTGTTTCGGTAAGTCTATTACGCTCTCACTTCTTTCGAAAGACCCCGTTTTATCTGTAGACCGAGGTGTAGACCGGATCTCTGGTGATTAACAGTTGAAAGACATACACTTTTGACTCCAAGTCCTTTCAATTCACTAAATGACTTACCTTTTCTCCCTGAAACAATTCGACCATAAGTTTAAACCCAATGGCCTTAGATTCAGAACACGAAACGGTCATATGTTAGAAGGATGATCCTTTTCGATTCTCCCCTTGGACCTTACTTTGACATTTATCAGTTACTTCGTTGGGTTCCTAACCCAACTTTCACACCTTCGCACTCAATGAGGTAGTACAGGTTGAGACGCTAGGGTACCTATATCGGAGGGTCCGAGGAGACAGGTACCTTAAGAGGTCCGTTCTTCTGAACTCATCCATCGGTAAGGGAAGAGTCCCCTAGAAGGACTGGGTCTTTAACTTGTACCCAGAAGACGTGACGTCTGTCTCAGATGGTGGACTCGGTGGTCCCTTCGGGTCTATGTACCAATCCTTTCATGTTAAGTCCTCACCACAGGCTTCCCATCTTCATCGTTCCATCCAAGTTGTACCTTGTTTTGTCTTTAGCTCACAACTCGGTACGATACTGAACTATAACAATCTCGTTCCTCTCTTTAGTTGGTTTCTTCTCTCTAAGGACCCGATAACTCCAGAAAGAATTCGGTAGGAAGACAGGATAAACTTCTTAAACTGTATATGTCTTTCATAAACTTTAATACCTTACCAAGTTCCCATTTATATTTTAGGGTGATACCTTCGGTACAAACACAAGATGCTACATAGTTTAGTATTTGACCGAAGTCTCGAAAGACATTGGACATAAGTATTCATTTCGTCTCTGGTAAAAGACCAAATTTTTTTACTTAGTCAGATACTTTATCTCGCACTAAGTTTCAAAATGACGGTTTTTTTGATCGATTCAAACTTCCTCTTTGATAGAAAAGCACCAGAATAGTCAAAGAGACAAAACTATCCGAAAACTAACGTCAACGGAGGGACAGTTATGGGACTAATATGTCAACGGGAAGATTGATAGCTACCTATAAAGCACAAAAGGACTCCATCTTGAAGTGTTTATGACGAAACTTATCGACCTCTACTTGTCTAGATTACCTTTCACTTTCACTTTAACCAGTCAGCACAGGCAGAGAAACGCTGGAGTACCTGACATCGGATTGTCCGAGGAGGTAGGTACCTGTAAACGTCCGTTCTCATGACCTCACCAACGGTAAAGGAAACGGTCTCCTAGAAGGACTGGGTCCCTAGCTTGGGTCCAGAGGGTTTAACGTCCGTCTGCTAAATGGGAGACTCGGTGATCGCTTCGGGATTAAAAGATTACCTTTTTGTTTATGGTTTACGAGTTCCTTATAAATTATACCGATTAAACTCTACGATACGAAAAATCGTTACTCCCCCTTTTTAACGATTTGACTTTATTTAATGATAAAAGAAATTTATATAACTTATATTTCCATTTAACTCTCATATTTCACCGATTGGGAAAGACAAACGAAGTTTACCACATTTAAGTTTGGGGTTTACCCGTTTTTAACTACTTTAATAGTCACATCAAAAGTCGAATTAAACTTTTTACGAGTAGATACACACGTAGAATCATTTTCCCGTTTGGAAAAGTTCTTACAACCTTTCATCTACCAACGAGAAAATAGGTTACCATAGAAAGTAATATGTACAAAGTATAAACTATCTAGAGTTTATATCGTTTGTTTTGACTTCCATTATAAATTGTGTTTATATAAATCAGATCGTACGGGAAGTTTTTATTGGACTTGACCTTAGCACAGATACATGGTATCTGGAGAGGATAAGGAGAGTGAAAGTCTTTCAGGTCTGTTGTACACCTTTTGATAACATTACACTCTTTAATATGAGCCATAAGTTATATGATACTTAGTCGTACGTCAAACGGATTTATGACTGTTTCAGGACAATTGAAAAAGAAATAGCTTCTGTATCAGATTCCAATTGTTAACAGACCACAGTTCTCGGGAACTTTAAAGTTACACTCACCCAAAAAATGAAAACAAAAAAATAAAACCACTCCCACCCACCCTGGACGTGACGAAACCGAAGACACTTCCAGAAACTGAACTTCTTTATCGTCGGATCATGTTCCAGGACAGTGCGCCTTCCTGACACCCCTACCCTCTCTACCTTGAACCACTCCTTTCGTTCCGTGATTAGCGTCTCGGTTAGGTATACGAAGAGACTCGAGGGGCAGCACCACCGTCCGGACTGCCGGGGTCCATGGGGACGAAAGGTCCACCCAGTGTCAGACAGTCAGGTAGAAAGCAGAAGACGTGAAACTATAACATTGTCAAACTCAATTTTGACTTTTCAATGTCGTTCAATAAAATCGTCTTAATTCAGTCTATTTGAAGATATAAGCAGAAGTACACATGGGTGACTGAATGAGGTTACATCGTATAAAGAAAAAGATTTCTCACGATTCTTAAAAAGGTTCGGTACGTGTTAATTAGAGCAAACATAAAAAAAGACGTTCCCTACTACACTTATATAAGGTACCTGGGGTTGGACAAAAAATAGTCTCATTCTTCGAGTTCAAAACCTACTACACTAAAATTTTACTACGTACACTCCTTTTCTATGGTGTCACTGATAAGTGATGGTAGGAAGTAAAGAAAAAACGGACATTAGGACCCGCCCCACCCAGCGAAGGAAGTGCGTGACGAGGACAAGTGTAAAAAGGGAAATTTTGACGACTTCGAATCGACAACGATAAACCACAACGAGCTGGGACGGCCAGTCGTTACTGAGGGTTCCCACCTCCTCTCACAGGATTTCAAGACTTCCCCTTTTAAATTAGTCGTTTCATTAGTAAAGACGACACTACCCCCCTTTTTTTTTTCCGATCACACTTACTTTTTTGTAGACACCTGGTGGTTTTTTCAGTTGACCTTAACCTTCCTCCATCTGGAGTTTTTTTAATGAACCTTCCGTATCGAAATTTCCCTTTTGCTTAGTCTTTTCTCAAGACTTCACAATCTTACGTGACGGATTATTGAAATTTATCAGGTAACTCAGAAGGCCTTAAAAAAAACAAGAAGAAGTTCTTATTAGACGAATGTAGCAATTCTGGAGTCGATTCGAGTCATTGTGTTTAATGGTCTACAACATAGGGGATCTAAAAGGTAGTTTTCTGGTTGGTGGTTCGAACAACTTTCTCTTTCCAGTAACAGGGAGGGACCGATATTTTGATAAAAACGTTGAGGATTGTTTACTTTACTCTTATGGAAAGTCGATAGAGGTCGAGGAAGGTTCAGAGGGACAAACCGAAACAATAAAAGATTATTACGTGAGTACACATTCGATTATTACACTTGCTCCCTTTTACTTCTCTGAATTTTTTTTTTTTTTCCTTTTTTTCGTCTTACTTAATCCCGTTAACTCCAGCGAGACAAAGTAAAAACGACCTTCCTAAAATCGGGAGCAAAAATGGAATAGCGAATAATGTGTTAAATGCTATTTTACTCTACACTAAGGTAAGAATAACAACCCGATATCGGATAACTTGTACGTATATATCTTAAGTAAAGTCTAAATTTGTGATAGAATTAATATTTGACTTGTTTTACCTGTTGGATAGTCCAAGAGATTTAATGTAAGATTATTTATCAAAGTAAAAAATAGTGTAAAGATGACTGCCGTATAACCCCTATTATTACAAGTTCCTTATAAGGAAAAAATACGTGACGGAATTAACATGGTTTTATAAAGGGTACACTGTTATCAAACGGAGACTGTATGTTCAAACTCTTGAAATGCGTATACCATACGGAGGGTTATAAAAAGTACTACAGATGGATTTATTAAATCCCAGGTGTATATCGTTGAAAGGGTTGTTTTCGGTCCTCGTTTTAACCTTGATAACATTCTTTATCAGAATAACACAAAACTTTACATTATATGTGAGTTATTCTATTTATAGAAATACAAATATAAATGAACAATGTTTGACTTTTAACGACATTTCAATGTATACTAGTTTGTATATCAAAATATCAACCACATCACAAAGGTTTATATTAGGTTCGATTATATCATCAGATCAAGTATTAGTAGTCTTATTCTACGATACATTAGATATTTTCGTAACTAAATATAATTATACTATAAAATTTTATATTTTCTTATTGGTACAAATCTTTTTGACCGTAAACTTTACGATCTGTTGTATGTCAGAGTATTAATGTGTACATAAAATTATATGTATCGTAAACGACTTCTTAAAGATTGAATTTTACTGAATTTACATTAAAAGGCATAGTTCATTCCTTGAGAAAGTCACTGTTGTCCACTTCGTTTTATTAATCGTGAGACTACAATTGACAAATAATTAATTACACGATTCAGGTGGTTTGCCGGAGTAAACGAATGATCTATAACGATATGAAAACATATAATGAGTTTACGTTAATATATGCGTTTGTGCGTGTGTGTCTTGAAATCTAAAACACAATGAGAGAAATTTCAAGGGGACGTTGTAGATTTTACGTTTGGACCGGTCGCCCAGTACCTCTTATCTTCGACCACGAGAGGGTTCAAACGGGGGTCTGTCAATTTATTTCGACGACAGGACGTCCCGGAACCTTGGTGGGACGACAGGTGGCCCCAGGAGAACGTCTATGAAAAAAACTTGTCATGTTTACTTTCAGCTAAGTAAAGAGAGAGAGAAAATGAACTTCGTCCCCCAACAGGTTGTGTGTGTCTTCGTGCGTGTGTGTGTGTGTGTTTATGTTAAAAATCAGTAAAAAAAGTTAAATTTACTAAACGATAGTGTCAATGCGGTAGAAAATAGAGATTTTATCAAAGTTGGGACAATTATACACGTACATGAAAAAAGAATAGTCGGAGAGTCGTCGTAAACACTAAGTATCGTCGGTAGTTTCACTATTATTTGAGTAAGTGTTATGATTGTTTGTGCCCCGAGGGTCAATAAATGCTCCGTTTAAGTGACGTTCCGACCCGACGCCTTGTCCCCTCTTAGTTCTACCACAACTAACTATTTAACTGTCCAATTAAATGTTCACCTATTATCCTCAATCTGGGTCTCCCTTTCTCCCTTCAAGACTTAAGATCGAACCAACGTGACGGTAGACAGAATACGGGCCTTTAGACGTCCTGACGACCGACAGTCCTAGTTTATGTATGCGCAAGAAGTATTGAATTTCTGTTTCTGGAGGTAAATGACGGCAAACTACTCAAACAACGGAACGAAGAAGTGCGTTAACTGGGAGTTATACAGTCTTGGTCACGGTGTAGGGTCACGCAAAATCTTCATGGTGAATCTTATGCTGCATCCTATTCCATGAGACGATCAAAGTGTTTTATTTGTTACTTGTTTTAACAAAAGTTCTACTATAAAGTGTTTATAATTAACAGTAACCTAACAACTACCAACTTTACATGAGAAAGTGCAAAGTCTCCGGAGATCGTGCAAGAACAAGATCCCACGTGTGGAGGGGTAGAGAGGTCTTTTGTGGAAAAGAAAAAATAGAAACCATAATCTACGACCGACCAGGTCGACGAATGTTCAATACGATTTTTGTTCAACACCCTTAGTATAATTTGTAAACGTAGTAAGGGAAGAGTCTTTACATAATAACGTGTAAAACTTATATAAACTCTTTAAATTTTTGTGAAATGATTCATGAATTTTTTTTACCTTATAAATAAATACAAAGAAAAGGTTTCTTTGTAAAATAAAATATCTAGTCTCTATATGTAATAATCAAAACCTCCTTTTTAGAAGTTGTCAGTTAATTTTTTTTTAGAATATCCAGACCATAGTGTCTTTTTAAAGTAACATTTAACAATCCTATTACGGAGAAAACCCCCCGTTAACGGCGACAATCTATCGTTCAGACATTGATAACGGTGAAATCTTTCTCGGAAACCAGAAAATTTTAGTCGACCAACCTCTGACAATCGTCGTGAACGTCACGGGATCCAGAGGGTCTGTCTCCCGTAAACCAAGAGGGAACGGTCGTGGATATTAGTGTCTCCGACTTTAAGACCTAAGAGGTAGACTTGGGAAAGATGGGGTAGTGGGTGACGTTCGCTTGTGACAAGAGTCTAAACTTTCAAGTAAATTATAAATCGATTACAATTTTGAAACATCTAAACCGGTTTGTGACCACTCAAGTCGTGTAAAACTTTCCTTTAAGTTTTTTCCGTGTTTTCTCGTACAGACGAATCGAAAACATTAAGTAGTGTTTTACGGTTGTGATTATAATAAAAATTTCTCTAACAGAGGATAATTAGTTCCGTAATTTTACTTGATAATTTTGATACGGAAATCAACTTATTGTACTATTTTGGGTACCTTTTATAGACTAGTTGCTACTTACAGTCGTTTTATTTTTGTTTATTGAAACGTACGTACCTTAAAATACCACAGTGTTCCAATTTTTACAGGGGAAGTTCCCATTTATAGGAAACTTTTCTTTTACGTAAATACACACTTACCCTCCAACTTACCGAAAATGACGAAACAAATTTTCATCTGTTAGTAGAAACATTAAAAAACCGTTGAACTTATAAAAAGTTTTTACGAAGTATTTTCTAGTGTTACACAAATAATAAATACTTACGATTAAAAAGAACTACACCATTGACAAAAAAATTTTCACACAGTCTTTTCATAGATTCATTAAAAATTTGAAATATTATACGTCTTATTTGAAAATATATGACTGACTTTGTTCCATAAAATAAAGTCTCCTGATAAATTTAAAATGTAAAATATAATAGAGAGACATATCTTTGAATCATTGTTCCTTTTACAATATATTTTATCTCTTTATTAACTATCGAATGTCTTACAAACTGAAAGACGGTATAAAATATCTTTTAGATTCTATTCTATTTACGTAAGGTTTAAGTTAGATTATAATCAAAAGAGGATAGAGATTTAAGATTACCGTTTTGATAGTCTCAATATTTCAGTATTAGAGGTTATACAATATGAAAGTATTGAATTTTATATATTTAATTCAAAGATACCTAAATAAAATCGATGTTAAAAATTTCGGGTACTAGGGTGATACTACACTGACCTAAGTAAAATTAGTGTTCGTACAACTATTTCCTCTCTTATTTTTGGGTTAAGTTCTCACCCGTCCATGACTTGCAAAATACAAAAACATTAAAATTTAAGAAAGATTCTTCCGTGTGAGGGGAGACACGTTCAATTTCCCTCTAAAAGACGGTGAAAGAGGGACGTCCCTGACTTTATTTAAGACTTGGTTTTTATTTTGTCGTTGTTGTTGTTGTTTTTATATAGTCTAGATTATAGGGTGGGTTAAAGACTCAATTCGGTCACTGTCCATACAAAGCTTCGTTTGATAAATCTGTGTAACTAAAAACAACGGTGAAAGAAGAACAAAGTATACAGTGTAGTTCCGAACCTTTAATCTACTTACATTCTTCCCAGGCGACTAGTAACAAGGAGTCCTCCTTAAAAGTTTCAGTCGATCGACACGAACTATTTTCACCAGGACGTGCCTCGAGGTGAGACGGATGTCCCTTCAAATCCGCTTGAGTTGAAGAAGGTGAAGTGAGTATAATGATTCTAAGGACCAACAGTTCTTCCGTAGATAAATTGACTTCAGACCATTTAGAGTTTTCATTTCGTAATTCCCTTTCCTTTTTATGGAATTTAGTAGAAAGGAGGAGAGTGAAGTTTCAGGAAACTTTACTTGCACGTTTAGGTTAAGACCATTTGTTTAAAATACTTCATTCAGTACGTCCATTACGAACGAAGTTAACATACGAAGGTCTTATTGTACTACTGTAGGTTAGAAACATAAAACTTCTCAAACATTATTATTTATCTTTAGTTACGATACCTGACTTTCCACGTAGTCAATGCAAAGAAAATAGAGTGCCTCGAAAAGGTAAATACAGATAGACAGGGGGACTCCAAAAAAAAAAAAAAAAAAAAAGGGTAACATTTTACAGGACATCAGATTAACCGTTGTATCTAATACTTAGGACTAACTTGGGTTTAATATAAACTGTCTAAAAAATTTTACCGAAATAAAATACACTTCACATTTTTTCAAGTACCAGGAACGTAAACTTATCCTTCTAATGAAAAACTACACATAGTACGAAATTTATAAAGTCTTGTCCATATTTTCTTTAATTTTTATTTAAATCTTTTTAGGATACATCAGTAAGCCAGGTCTTTTCCTCTTTCTTTTTTCACTGGTTTTTATCCACTTTATATAATACACTTCACCGATTTAATTCTTCAAATTTTGACTTTCATAAATCTTTTTATCATCAAATAAAGTCAGGTGACGTCTTTCTATAAGGGAGGGATATGGTGAATAAGTGACCTCTTTCCTCGTTAAGTTTGTTTGACCATTTCAACCTCTCCTTCGATCAAGACTCGAGACTCTCACCCATGAGACGAATCAAGACTTCGTCTGCTCTGAGTCAAAAGGACCTGTCTGCCATACCTAAATTACCGGTCTTAGAGTCACTTCTCTGTAACGTACCTCTAGACCCCTCTTCCTTTCCTAGTACTGACGGAAGGGTCATATTGTCTCTGTAAAGGAAAAAGCTCGTAAATGTGAAGGAAGGGACGGACACCAGCTAGACCTCAGAAATCCTTTAAAATAAACTCGAGTGCCCCTCTCTCACGAGTGATTCGATATTAAAGGATACTAAACTTTATACCGTAGACGTCCGGAGGACGCATCCTAGTGAGACCTTTTTTTTTTTTTCTTTGATGTCCCAAGTAGAAAATTTGAACCGACTTATGGGTCAGTAAAATTTGAGTTTAAGGGGAATGGTTATATAAAAGGAAATTTTTATACAGGTACATTAACATACCTGTAAAAACTTGTCACCACATAACCTGAGACAATTAACAAATAATTGTATAAAAAATCGGATACACTTTATAAAGAGGATCAGTGTAATAAACTTTATAACTTAATTTAATTAATCTCCTCTTACCGTTATACAATTATATTTACTTGTAAATACTTTCGATCCTAACTCCAGTTTTGTGATTTAGTCTCTTGTTTATTTTTTTCTTTAATCTTTCTTATAGTCGATTTAAATTTTAAGATTCACACCCACTCGGACATTAGAGGGAAAGAGGGGTCGGAAATGTCTCCTCCTTTGATTCTAGGTCTTTCTATTTTACTCTAGGTCCAAGAGTACTCGTCAAGTATGGTTTAGTCACCGGTCTTAGGTCTAGACACCCAAGAGCCTGATCGAATTAAAGGTGTAGTCGGACGACCTCTGTCAAGGGCACCGGTATGTTAATCTCACCGATCTTCCTCGTTTCTTTCCAGTCGTACCGTGGGTAGGAGTCAAAAGTGTAGAACGTTTACCTCTGTTAATATAACAGAAAATAAAGATTTGTAACTTTTGTTACAAAGATTTAAAATTGACTTGTACTTAAGTGCCTCTTTTTCGTTCTCTTCTCATCTAGACTATAGTAAATACTATTTACAACTAAGAAAGTAGGTAGTCATCTTTATATACCACCCTTACGTTCAACTAGTACCGGTTCCAGTAGGATCTCGTATGTAGACGTTTCAATACCCCATTAATGCCAGATAGTAGAGAGAAAGCTCATACACAAGTATGTCTGTACACACACGTACGAACATGTGTGTGTTCGCACACCTAAGGAGAGTCTCTATAGGAAGACCGTATATTGTTGAAACTTAAAGTAATTTAGCATGATGTCAAAACCCCGTATTCCCGGTTACAAGGGACCTTTTCTTTAATTTCAGATATAAAGGAGAGACTTGGGAACTTCAAATCACTAGGTATTAGGAGGAACAACTTAAGAGTCCTACAAACTTAGACAGGCCTCTTGCTCCGTCACACACATACAGACGCACCCAAACACACAAAACCTTTTCCTCCCACCCGTAAGCCGTGCACTATTTCCTCGGGTGTTCCTCCACCTTGTTTTACTCTTCTCTAACTTCTACCAAGGTATGTTCGAAAATTTTATGTAGAAAAATACAAGTAGATAAAAACCAACCTCCTATTAACGAAATATTGAAACACAACCAAAGACGGTATATGGCTGTGCTTAGTCGGCATCCATATCCGTCCAGGGGAGGGAGAACTTGGTCGAAGGGTGGAGGGTGGGGTGGGTGGGGGACCCAATAGTGTCTCGGGACCTAAACTCGAGGGACTCAGTGTGTCGTTTAGGGGTGACCGACAGACAAAACATATACTATTATACAAAGTCACGGTGAGAGAGTAGAACAGGGTATGAGAGGAAGGAGAGTACAGGTGTTCATGCAGACGAGAACAGACGCAGAGGTAACGACGGGACGTCTATCGAAGTAGTAAAAAATTTTGCTACACCCGAGTTATCTAACTTCAGTACAATTTCACACACTGTCAGCAAAGACTGAGAAACACTGGGTCACCTGACATCGGGTGCTCCGAGGAGACAGGTACCCTGAGAGGTCCGTTCTTAGGACCTCACCCAACGGTAAGTGAAGAGGTCCCCTAGAAGGGTTGGGTCCCTAACTTGGGTGTAACGTCCGTCTAAGAAATGGTGGACTCGGTTCTCAGTAGTATTTTTATGGACACTTTGACCCTAATCCAAATTCAGTGTACATTTTACTGTTGACCTTCCGTCTTTGAAGATACTCACTAAGCCGAGGAGACCATCCTAATCCACCGGGGCACCAAGTTCTTCATTTACCCAAGGTAATGTTACAGTGGTTGAACATCAGTTTAAATAAATACGTAACTACAATAACTATCACAAAAAAGTATCGAGATAAACCACTACCACTATTACTACTATTACTTCTACTATCGCAAATATATTAAGAAAAATACAAGATTCGTGAAACGCTAAAATATAGTCAGACCTAAGAGGTCTCTTTATCTTCGTCATCCTCAATTTGTTCTAAATAATACTTCTTAGTCGAGTACACTACTACCTCCGTCTCTTCAGGGTGCTAGACGGTACACGTTCGACCTCTGGGTCCTTTCGACCACCACACTAAGTCAGGTTCAGGTTTCCCAGTCTCCTCTACTCTCCTCTAGTCTACTCTACTCTACAGAGTCGAGTTCGTCCGTCCGTCCTTCGATTTCCCTTACTTAAAGCGGAAGAAGATGGAAAACAAGATAAGTTCGGGGGTCACCGAAGTTACTACGGGTGGGTGTAGCCCCTCCCGTTAGATGAAATGACTCACGTGGCTAAGTTTACGATTAGAGTAGACTTTTGTGACAGTGTCTGTACGGGTCTTTGTTACAGATTAGACCCGTGGGGTACCGGTCAGTTCATCTGTGTACTTTACTTTGTAGTGTGCAAAGTAGAAGTGGTGGTAAACACTATCTAAGATAAAGTCAACGGTAAAGTATTTACTCCTACATCTGGAACCTTTGCCGCCTCTTCAATGAATGGGTTTCCGAGACTTACTCATCAAGTATCGTCACCCTAGGTTTGGGTCCCTCAGACCAGACCTGTGTTTACGAACTAGGATGTTTTATGAGAGAGACAGTCGTTTTGTCTCAAACAAACAAACAAAATTACCTATTAATCGGTTCTCTTGATTCGTAAACTGTTTAACGGAAACATTGACCGTACTCTAGCAAGTGTATCTACAAAGGTCTTGACAAGTGGACTGAAAGAGGGGGTGGTAAGACGCAACCGCTGTGTCACCATTTCTGAGACGGACGGTTGCGTCATCTACGTCCCTGAGCCCAAGATTGGGACCCAATCCTTCTGGGGGCCTCATCCTTTACCGTTGGGTGGAATCGTAAGAGAGACCTTTGACGGTACCTGTCTCCTCGGACTTCTCGATATCAGTTGCCCCAGTGTTTTTTAATCTATGCTGTCTCGTATGTGGCCTCTTCCGCTACCGTGGGGTGAGGTCACGAGAACGGACCTTTTAGGGTACCTGCCTCCTCGGACCACCCGACGTCAGGTACCCCAGTGCTTCTCAGGCTGTGCTGACTCGCTGAAGGGAAAGGGAAAAGTGAAGGTACGTAACCTCTTCCTTTACCGTCGGGTGAGGTCACGAGAACGGACCTTTTAGGGTACCTGCCTCCTCGGACCACCCGACGTCAGGTACCCCAGTGCTTCTCAGGCTGTGCTGACTCGCTGAAGGGAAAGGGAAAAGTGAAAGTACGTAACCTCTTCCTTTACCGTCGGGTGAGGTCACAAGAACGGACCTCTTGGGGTCCCCGCCCCCTCGGACCACCCGACGGCAGAGACCCCAGCGTGTCTCAGCCCGTGCTGACTTCGCGGAATCGTCGCCGTCGTCGTCTCGTATGTGTGCGGGACGTAAAATAAAAGCCAACCGGTTTTTCAAACAAACCCAAAAAGGTAATAGAGAGTACTTTTTGGGTCTGTTTAAAAAACCGGTTGGGTTGGGGGTACGGGGTGGGTGAGGGACTATTCCAGTCCCATCCTTTGACATACAAAGAACGAAACCAAACAAAGAGTGAATAAGTAATAAAATGTAGACAAATTTTTAAAAACCGACACGGCACACCGAACACACTAGAATCAAGGGGGTGGGTCCTAACTTGGTGCGAGAACCGTCACTTTCGTACCTCGACCTCCCCAGGATTGATGACCTCTCAGTCCCTTAGTGGAACAAACAAAGAACCACTCAAGAGGTCATATAGTGCAAAAATTTAAATGGCACTGGTGACCCTTTGAGTCTTGAGTCCAAACACGGGTAAACGAAATAAAAAAAGAGTCTGTTGAGTTTTAGTTACTACTACAGACAAACCCCCCTAAAACCTCTTCCTTTACCGTTGGGTGAAGTCACAAGAACGGACCTCTTAGGGTCCCTGTCTCCTCGGAACACCCGACGGTAGATACCCCAGCATGCCTCATCCTGTACTGACTGTACTGAATCGTCGTCGTCGTTGTAGATACATCCATTTAGAAAAAGTCAGAAGTCAGGAGACACCCTCCTTCCCTCTACCGACTTCTTTATAAATTTATTCACTTGGAGTTTTATAGTTTTTTTTTAAAGGTTCTTGACTCAACCCTTTGACTGTCATAAAAATTGGGTGAAGAAACACTCGTATTGATCGAGGACTTAGATATTTTACATTTACAAAGTAGGACAAAATATTATGATTATGTACAGGTACTATCTTTTAGAGTTGTGTATCTCCCTTAGCGGTGATTGTGTTTATAGGCAAGTATGTAGATGTCGATTATTCATAGTCATTGACATATAATAACACACACGTATGTTGGATGTAAAATCTTTTAAACTTTAGTAAGATACCATGATAAAAAAATTTAAAGAATAAAATAAATAAACCGACGTGACACAGAATCACCGACGTATACCCTAGATCAAGGGACTGGTCCCTAGCTTGGGTCCGGGGGACGTGGTACTCGAGTCTCAGAATTGGTGACCTGGTGGTTCCCTTCATTCAGGGGATACCATGATAAAGTATTAGATGAAAAAAGGTATATTGTCACATAAAACTTATAAAGGGTGTAGTAATACATAAGAAGGTTAACAAAAATTTCTTAGAAGTGTTTTCCTAAGTGAAGTGACGACCGGTGGATATTCATTCTCAAGTGTGACACGTAAATTTATAAATAAATGTACATTGTGGTTTTAGGTACGTTAGAGCGTATTTAGGGAGATACATTAATTCAAGTACCTGATAATAACTCCCCTAAAAAAAGATAAAGGGTCGTTTAGACTCTGATAGGATTTATATCTTGTACGTAAAAATATGTTATTAATGTAGTTATTAAAGATTGAGCCAAACGTTTTGCGGAGTGGACTTAATGAGAGTACGGAAACCGGCACCTACCTAACTCCAGTCTCTACTCTGTTCTCGACACGAAAGAAGACGTGAGAGTACCCTAAGGTTTTCTTTTACTTAGAGAATCCACTCCTCTTCGGTAAGTCGACTTGACGTCAGATTGGGGTGGTGAGAGAACCGGGACGACGGTCAAGACTTCCGAGTGTAGGGTCAGGAGAGTGAAAGGTCTGAAGTCTTTTATCTAGATGTCCGGATCATTACCATTGGACGAGAAAGAGAGGAGGGTGAGTTGTGTCTGGTCGTAGTATCCTCGACCGAAAATGCAGGGACCTCTCCTCCTGAAAAATGGGTGAAACATGATAGTCAATGGAACTCTTAAGATTATAAAAATGACCCGAAGGGTCCACCGCGGTCACCATTTCTTGAGTGGACGGTTACGTCCTCTGAATTCTCTGAGTCCAAGTTAGGGACCCAGTCCTTCTAGGGGACCTCTTCCCGTACCGTTGGGTGAGGTCATAAGAACAGACCTCTTAGGGTACCTATCTCCTCGGACCACCTGATGTCAGGTACTCCAGTATTTGCCAGTCTGTGCTGACTCGTTGAATCGTGGGTAAGTGATAAGGAAGATCTTTCAACGAAGGGAAAGGGTAGTTTAAGAGGTTTCAAGAGAGTCGGGTGAGATTTGACGTCATGGTGAAGAAAGATATAAGAACAAGATATGAGAGAAACAAAAAACTAGTGGGAAATAATCCTTCACACATACAACCCTTCCACCCAACTGTCTCAATGAAGTTACGGTCGGTCAAGTGTCACTTAGTATAAGTTTCAATTTTAAAGTGCTTCTTTCGACTTTTTATAATGATGTCACTCTGACAAATGTATACGGACTGTGTTGGTTGGTCAAAGATTCTTTGAGTTTCATCATTAACACCGTTTAGAAAAACTCTCGTGACTTGTATTAATTTAATTTCACACAGCCTCGTATAGATTGAACATTTCCCTAACACCAGAACCCTTCTTCCTATGTCGAGTATTTTTGAATTTATTTTTAAGTCTTTCTGTTACGTTACTAACAGAAAGTCCCTTTGTTTTAGGACTACTCATATATATTGTGAACCAAGTGTCAAATCCAGAGGTCCTTTGAAGAGGTAGAAGGTAGGACAGAAGGAATTAGAGGACGTGCAGTCCAGTCGTAGACAGTCCTGGATTTGTCAAGACTACGGAACAAAAGGGAGTGGACCGAGACAATAGGTGTCTAGGAAGACTAATTTACTGAAACAGTTCTTGACCAATACAAAGTAGAAAATATGGATCTTACGTGGGCGATGACACGGATATGGGACTTCCATGACCCCGGGATCCCAGGAATTTTGACGTACATTGAGTTCCATTGTGTGTAAAGATCATGAACTTAGGTTAGAAGTCCACACCTGAGATTGTACCTCGGAGTCATATTTACGACTGACTTCTTCCAGTTATTCTAAAAAGTTGGATACGGATGAGTCTGTGAGAGCATTGGGTAAGGAAAGAAAACCGTTGGAGTCTCCGTGTCCTCATTTTGATACACATAGCAAGACAACTATTGTCAAACTCTTACTGTATAGAATACATTAGAAGTTTAAATCCCCTTTTTGACTTTCAGTCTCTCTAGTTCGGTGTATCGGTCCCACTTTCTTTTTAACGATAATTATCTATTCGACTCAGATCTCCAGTCCAGAGGACTGTGACTAGTAATACGGAAAGGAAAATTGTTATTCCGATTTGTCCTTTCCATCTTTTGTAGTGGGGGCCTACAACTCTTCTCAAAATAAAAATTCCAGGTACCTCTGTGTCTTTATAAACCACGACTCCCAAAATAAGTACGGAGGTGTAAAGAAGTAAAAGGATAAAAGAGAGGTGAAATTTGAATGACTTCTTAACATAGTCACCAAGAAACTCTAGGAATTTATCTACCGAGACAACCTAGGATTTACGGTACTCACAATTAAATCCTGAGATGACAGTCATAGTAAAACTACTAGTTGTGACCGAATTATTCTTATACTTAGTTTACCTAAGAAAAAAGTTTTGTAACGTTTTTACTCTCTTACCGTAGTTTAGAGTTATACGACGGGTTCACCTACTCTACCATAGAACAGAAACTTAGAGTCCCGTCTCTCTTGACTTGTGTTCTTGTTGTTGGGACGAGACTTTATAAGACCTTATGACTCTCCACCCAATCGTGAAACTTTAAATTAGCTCGACTATTTGTAGTCAAGCAACACAAGTCGCGATAAAGGTGAACCCTTTTTGTCACCACAATTACTTCTAAAGACCTCAAAAAACACTACCGTGAGGTACAGAAGACGTTCCACCTAACTAATTATTACCAACCATCATCTTACTTGAACCACCAGACAGGGGACTAGAACGAGGTCCTCCGTCTTCAACCATCTGATGAAAGACTCTCAAGATAAGTTTCGAGCAACGTTAAATGAGTCCAAAGTACACCTGTCCTTTTTTGTACAGTCTCTCTGTGTACTAACTTTATAACTTAGTATCTTATAACGTGTACCCGACCGAGACCTCGTTTACTAAAATCTAACGTTCACCTTTAACCACTCACCGCATTCGTACCTCCAGTAGACGGACCGACTTCGTCTTCCCCTCTAAATCGTTGACAAACAACACCGTCTTTTAGTAGAGACTAACAAACACTCCATCTCCTAACCTCAGTTCGGCTATGTCGGTTAGAGCTTCTTCTTTAGGACTGGACGCAGTGTACCTCGACACAAACGGACTACTTGGACAATATTGAGATAGATGGGAATGAGTGTCCATTTCAAAAAAGTTTACTTCTTTTCGTTTTCATTTATATTCTTGATACAAGGTCGTTCAAACTTTCATCGGGTTGATGTACTTCGATGTGCTTCACAGAAAATAATTTTGATAAAGAATTTCTAATGACCTTTATTAAACCGAAAAAGGACAGAATAGGGAATTCTGTTTAATTCTTGAGAACGATCACGTTTCCACAGTATAAGTCCTACCTCGTTTGGAAGTTTAGGACCATAAGTGGCACCTTGAGATATGGACTGTGCATATTCTACTCCGTCTCAGGAATTTACCGTAACTGGAACTACGACACATCTGGACCCGAGTCTAAGAGAGAAGACAAGGGAAGTTCGACACACTGGAACACGTTCAATCAGTTAAAAAGAGAAAAAGACAAAGAGATCGACTTTTCCACCTTTTAACATGATCGAAGTATCTTGACTACACCGTTAGTGTTCTGTAATTTGCTTTATTTATGCATATTTCGACAACCAGTACCATCGGTGTAAATGGTACGAACAGGGGATTTGAGAGAGAGAAGACTATCTAAAGGCCATATCGTGGAGGAAAGGGTAAAGAAAAAAAAAAATTAATTTAAAAATAAAAATGAAATAAAATGAAATGTTATGACGTAACCAAAGCTGTATGTAACTGTACTTAGGTGGTGCCCACATGTACGCGAGGGTTTGTACTTCGGGGGAGAGTGGAGGGAGGGGTGTTGTAGGGAGACCCAGTAGGGGTACGTGGTCGGGGTTCGTACGACATAGGACGTAGCCCGTATCTGACCACTAGCTAAGAATGTACTGAATAAATGAAGTTCAAGGATATAAACCTCAGTGAAACATCTGTCGATAAAATCCTAAAAAAAACAACAACAAGTCTTCCGGAGTCATCTCTTATTGGGTCTCAATGAGTATAGACGAGACTACTAATGGTTGAAGATACGGTTCGTAATAGAACTTTTCGTTTCTACACATGTAGGATTGACAATCCTAGGATCTCCTTTCGACATCGGATGACTTTGAAATCCGTAACCGTCAGCCATTTGGCTCATTGCAACTCCAGGAAGCACGCGTACGAGTCAGAGACGCAGTGCAGTCGAGAAAGGGTGTAGCACCTGAGATCGGGTGGTCCGAGGAAACAGGTACCCTAAAGGGTCCATTCTTATGACCTCACCCGACGGTAAAGGAGGAGGTCCTTTAGAAGGGTTGGGTACAGAGGACGCAGAGAACGTAACCGTCCGTCTAAGAAATGGTACCTGGGGGTGGGGGGGGCGGGGGGCCCTTCGGTGAGTTCAAGGTCGAACGTTCGATTTTAGGAGTCAACATTTAGTTCTTTTATGTTATTATATGATAATTGTACCATTTAATGGATACATCTTTGTTCAAAAGAGGAAACATTGCTTCAGTAAAGATCCATACCATGTTGGGAAACAGAGGTCCATCCGACTCAAACCCCGTGTAATATTCGAACATATAATTTAAACGTAGGGGTATCGGTCAGGTAGTCGTTCAGTTAAGACAGTTTAGAAAGAAGTTTTACGTCGAGTCTAGATAACTGAAAGGGGGTCGTCGTAGCCACTACAGAGAGATCTGATTATTTCAGTAGAAGTTGACCTGAAGTGTAAAAATGAGAATGGTAACATATTATAATAAGAAGGATCTCATCTGTATTTATTAGAAATTTTATGATTAATTTAAAACAGTGATGGTCAGTATTTATAAAACTAAAAAAATTAACGTAAATTACTACAGATTTGAGGAATGACACAGGTGTCTGGTAGTATATTAGAAAGAAAGACGAATGGAGGTAGAGGTCAAGAAGAGGTTGACTGGGAAAAGGGATGATGTCACTTGAGGAACGAAAGAGTTGTGTGGTTCAAGTAAAACCGAAGTCTTGAAACAAAACATAGATGACCACCTTTCCTGAACGAACAAGAGTAGATTAATAGTGTAGAGTTTCCAACCACAGACCTTATGGAGTAGTTTTTGTTTTGTTTTGTTTTTGAGTCTACACGTTTACTATAGGGAGATTACCGTTTTTCACTTCTCCTTGATTTCTCGGAGAACTACTCCCACTTTCTCCTCTCACTCTTTCGACCGAACTTTGAGTCGTAAGTTTTTTGATTCTGACACCGTAGATCAGGGTAGTACAGTACTGTTTATCTACCCCTTTTTACCTTTGTCACCGTCTAAAATAAAAGAACCAGAGGTTTTAGTGACGTCTGCTACTGACGTCAGTACTTTAATTTTCTGAGAACAAGGAACCTTCTATTCAGTACCGTTTGTATAGTTTTTCGTCTCTGTAGTGAAACGGTTGTTTCCAGACATATTTAGTTTCGATACCCAAAGGATTACCAGTACATGTCTACACTCTCGACCTGGTATTGTTTCCGACTCGTGGTTTCTTAACTACGAAAACTTAACACCACAACCTCTTCTGATAACTCTCAGGGGACCTGACGTTCCTCTAGTTTGGTCAGTCAGGATTTCCTTTAGTTGGGACTCATAAGTAACCTTCCTGACTGCGACTTCGACTTCGTGGTTATGACACCGGTGGACTACACTTCTTCAATGAGTAACCTTTTCTAGGACTACGACCCCTTCTAACTTCCACCCTCCTCTTCCTCCGTTGTCTCCTACTACTCTATCAACCTACCGTAGTGACTGAGTTACCTGTACTTAAAGTCGGTTGAGGTCCTCTGTCACTTCCTGTCCCTTGGCACCATAGGACTTCAGGTATCCCAGGGTCTGTCAGTCTGTACTGACTCGTTGACTTGTCGTATCAATCTTTATTCGTGGGATACCGAAACTTAACCAAAGAAACATTCCGAATGATGGGTATTCAAAGAAATTAACAATTACTTAATGAGTTTAAAAATAATAAAAGTATATTAACGTTTACACTATCCCGGGTCCTGTCCGTCGTCATCACCGGTCCCAGTCACCACACGAGTGGGAACAGACACCCCAGTGGATGTCCACGGACACGTCACCGTCTTCGGTCAACGTGTGTATGTGTGTCACAATCCACCCGGTCCCGTTCGTCGTTTCCGACTTCGGTTGACCCCCGTGTGGTCGTCGAGACTCCCGGGACCGACAGGCATTCGTGATGACACCGGTAACTCGGTACGGTGTCCGTGTATAGTCACTTCTGGTCGCAGTTCTCAGTCCAGTTTTAGCGTACATATGTGGACCTTTCCGGGGGGACGTCCACTTGGGACACTACGACCGATCACTATGTTGCACCTCAGTTGAGGTCCAGATGTGTGTCGACACATTGGGACCGACACCATATATGAGGAACTGTTATCCTAAGTGACACCGATGTCCCGTCAGCTTCGGTTACTACTCAGAACCCCGTACGTGCACGGGTCGACCACCCCGACCACCGACTACTTCCGTCCCCCTGTCCAGTCACTGTTCTCTGTCCCGGTTTAGGCCCGGGTGTGCGTCGACAACACCTGGAACCAACCGAGAGACACACACGTGGAGACCGACGTCCTAGAATGGTTCCCACACGCGTACCGTCACCTCCGTCCGCTACCCGTAGTACGGTTGAACCACGTTTCCGTGTCGACCTCCCGTGACGAGACTCGAACTCGTATCAGCACCCCCAGTCCACACCCCCAGATACAACGGTAGAACGAGAGAGTGACAACGACTCAGGACCCCACCTACAGTCGCTTCCAAGACCTGAGATCACCCTCGTCTCTCCTCTCTCACCCTTCCCGGAGTTCGTCGACTACTATTGTTTATTGACACCACCCCTTTAATCACTTTAGACGTCTGTCAAGTGTCATCGAAACTACCGGTCTCCAAGGAAATCACCGTTTCCGACGACCCCAACACACGTCTCACAGCGACCCTTGTCATCCGTGACGGGGACGTCTCGACTCTAACCACCGGGGACAAAAAGAGGAAACAAGGGTTGAAAAAGATAGACAGAGTCGAAACGAGGAGAGACCCACCCTACTTTGGTTTCATCCGGGAGACACACCACAGGACTTACTGACCCTTTCGACCAGTGAGTAAGACTAGTTCAAAAAAACAGGGTGACATAACAATTTCAACCCCGAAGGGACCACCGAACCTCCATTTCTTAGATGGACTTTACGTCCTCTGTACCCAAGCTAGGGACTCAACCCCTCAATTTACCGTTGGATGAGGTCATAAGAACGGACCTCTTAGAGTACCTGTCTTCTCGGACCATCCGATATCAGGAACCCTAATGTTTTCCCAGTCTGTGTTAAATCACTGAGTTGTTGTTGTTTTCGTAAGAATTCAAAGAATTCTCTTACGGTCTCGAGAACGATAGAAACAAGTACCTATCGACAGATCATCAAGTAGAAACAGTCCCCTGTCTCAGACCCCAAAGGATGTGATGATAGACCCACTACAGTGGGATTATCCATTGAAAAATAGTTTAGTAGTTCGATATACATTAAAGATCAGATATGTTTAAGGAATCCTTTTATTTTATACTCTTAATAAAACATATTGTTCATGTCTCTTCAGTAGTTCGTTTTAGTATTTGGTTAGAGTATATACTTATATTTTAAAATTTAGGAGTTATTTATGATCGTTTACCTTAAGTCGAAACACAGATAAATGTGTAGATAGGTAGACAGATAGATATTTTTGTAGGATACACACAAACCCAAAGGGACCACCGAGTCTACCATTTTTTAGGCGGACGTCACACTCTGAACTCAAGTTAAGGACCCAGTCCTTCTAGGGGACCTCTTCCTTTACCGTTGAGTGAGGTTATAAGAACGGACCTTTTAAGGTACCTGTCTCCTCGGACCGTCTGATGTACCCCAGTGTCTCATCCTGTCCTGACTCGTTGATTGTGAAAGTGAGAGTAGACAGTTAGATAGATATTTTTGTAGCAATTCACACAAACCAATTGTATTAGTATTCGATGAATATTCTTTCTTTAGGGTTTGCACCACGAATTTCCACCTTCAAATATACGGAAAGTGTCCCACTCACCAGAAAGAAAAAATAACCCACCCATTTTAGGTAAGTAATAAATCCCTTAACCCAATAGAAGGAGAAGAACAAGTTGGTAAAGAGTTAGGCCACCACGTACCTGGTCCCCGTAGTGATAGGGGTCTTCAAATAGTCTTTACATTTAAGAATCAAGGGTAGGGTCTACATGACTTAAAGTAAATAACTACCCCGGTCTGAACGAAATTAAAGAGGACCACTAAAACGATGGGTGATTTCAACCTCTGAGGTACGAACTTCCTTTCTTGGATGTTGGAAGTCACTACCAAATTATATCTTTTAGAAAATTGTATAGGTGGTATCTCACACTGTGTAACTTTTCGAGGTCCTGTGTTGAGTAAGTGTCTCATTTATTACCCCATCCTGTACCACTACCGTGGTAGGATCCAAACGTACCTGGTACCAAACTTGTCTTTATGCCGTCGGGACTAGAACCCAATTGACTAAATGCCACTTTTCGGTATCAGTAAAGTTAATGTCGTCTTTTTCGTAAGTTATCTCAAGTCGTAAGTAAGTACTATTTTTGTGTGTAACTTAAGCCTTCTCTTGTCTTAAAGAAATTGAACTATTTTCTATGTCAAGTCTATAGTTGTCTTTTCTAGTCTAATCCGACATTTTCACTTTCTTCGTAATAACAAATTAAGTCATTACTGTTCTTACGGGTAATAGTCATAGAGATAATTTGGAATTTAAACCTACGAAATTGGTACTATTCTCTTTTGTACTATTCTATATTTTTGATCTTTCTTTCTCTATTTTCACATAAAGGGAGGTCTTATACACCTAACTGATCTTTCTTTCAGATGTTTGACGATCTTAAACAGATTATGATTCGAGTTCTGTTTTATATTAATACTCATTATTTATTTAAGGATGAGTGATCTGGATTAAAGAATATTTTACGTTATGTTTTTATAAGGTAAGTGTTAAGCATAGTGGTACCTTTTTTTAATGTTTTATTATCGTATTCTATAATTTCCTCTGTACTTGTTTTCACTCTATAAATTTCCAAAGGTAAACAGGAGTTGGTTAGTTATTTATGTAAAGAGAAATCTCACGTTTGAAAGAAAAAGTACTGTAACCTGTCCGAGGAAGAGTTTAAACACACCTCACCGATTACATTATAAATTCTCGTTCATTCTCATGAAACCGGTGGACTACACTTCTCGACTGAGTAACCTTTTCTGAGACTACGACCCTTTCTAATTCCCGTCCTCCTCTTCCCCTACTGTCTCCTACTCTACCGACCTACCGTAGTGACTGAGATACCTGTACTCAAACTCGTGCGAGGTCCTCAACCACCATCTGTCCCTTTGGACCACACGACGTCAGGTACCCCAACGTTTCTCAGCCTGTGTTGACTCACTGACTTGACTTGACTTGACTCCTTAGAAAAGAGTAGTCAAAAGTTGGAAATAATATTATCGATGTTTTCAGTTTGTCACAGTGTCTTTATTATGTATTTCGTCACCTAATCTTACCTCCGAAGTCTTTGTCTAAGTAGATATACTCTTAAACTAGTTACTATCAACACTGTAATATTTGTTTACCACTTCTCCAAGTTCTACCCTCTTACCCTTAAGATTGTACATATGACAGTACATTCTTAACTTAGCGGTCAGGTACAGACTGCATCCCACGTCGAACGAACCCCGACCACGTACCCCTACTGGGTCTCTCTACAACACCCCTCCCTCCACCCTCCCCCCAAGTACAAACCCTTGCGAACATTCTTAATTTCTAAAATTTTAAATTGTTGTTTTTTTTTTTCTACCGTCACATCCTTCTCTAACTTAAACGAAGGAGGGCACCTGTATTGTTTATGTGTTATGGATACCGAGTTAAGGGAGACTTTTCTTAGACTCTTTATCGGCTTGTGTACGAGGTGGTGCTTTCTCTTTTTCTTGGTGCACCTCTACCCATCCTCTTCGTCTATGTACGAGAACTGTTTTTGGGATGGTACCCGTACCACTATGTCTTGTCCCTTCCTAGAGTGGTCTACCCACTAAGAGGACCTCCTCACCGCCGAACCGTAGGGGGCACTCTGTAGGATTGGGGACCCCAGAGGAGGTCTTTTACTCAGGGGTTCTACAGACCGAATCTTTTAGTTTCACATATCCTTTGTCTCTGTGGGAAGAGTTTCCCGAATGTCCGTCGAAGTGAGTGGGATTCTCGGTCATTTTATTCTCGTCAAGTTTTTCACGGGTCTGACATACACTTCCGTTCGGTAATCACTTAGATTTACGTGACCGACTTCCTCGTCTCTTGTCACCTTTACGAGACGTCTCCGCCTCCGAGACCGCCTACGGTGACGACGCGAACGGTGGTTAGAACGATCAACAACGACAACAAGTCAAGGTGTGAGTACAGACTGAGAAACACTGGGGTACCCGGTGTCGTACGGTCCGAAGGGACAGGAAGAGGTAGAGGGTCTCGAACGAGTCTGAGTACAGGTAACTCAACCACTACGGTAGTTTGGTAGAGCAGGGGACAGGAGAAGAGGAGGACGGAGGAGAGAAAGGGTCTTGGTCCCAGAAAAGATTATACCTTTCCCTTTTCGTTGGTACCGTGATAGGAAGGTGTAACGACTTCGGCTTCTCAATACTCGGAACGTCGTGAGGGGGTGAAGGAGGTAGCCCAGACACCTACGTCTACCAACGTGATAAGAGGACGAAAGATCGATTTCAGACACGCACGTTCTCCACTACTGTGAGTCATTGAGGGATCGACCTCGAACCTTCACGTTCACCGGCGTCGTCATAGGGAGAAGTCATTCGAGAAACTGAAATCAGAGTCACTATAAAAAAACCTGTGTACGGGAGTCACTTTCTGTTGTTGTTGTTTTTATTTGTTTATCTCAATGTAGTTTGATTTTCAAAAACATGTCTCTTCCTTTGGTAGGTATTCTGTTTTTCCTTTGGATGAACTTACCCTCTTATATGAACGTTTAGTTTGTTGACCATTTCAAAGTATCGGTTGAATATATTTCTTAAATATGTTGGATTATACTTCTTTTTTGTGTGTTTGTTGGACTAATTTATGTCCTGTCTCCAGAACTTATCTGTGAAAAGGTTTCTTCTACTTGTCTACCGGTTATTCGTGTACTTTACTACAAGTCGTAGTGAATAGTCCTTTTACGTTTAGTTTTGGTGTCACTCTATAATGGAGTATGGACAGTTTTCTCACTAATAGTTTTTGTTTTTGTTTTTGTTTTTTATCTGTAATCACTCCTGTACCTTATTTCGGTCGGGAGGACGTCACAACCACCCTTCCATTTAGCCACGTCAGTGATACCTTTTATTACCCCCAAGGAGTTTTTTTAATTTTTATCCTGATAGTAATTTAGGTTTTTACGATGAAGAACGATGAATAGCTTACTTTTGTTTCATGATTAATTTTTCTACGTACGTGGAGATACAAGTAACTTCATAATAAATATTCTCGTGTCTGTGCTTCCTAAACGTCTTGACGAATTATCCACCACAGGTGTTTAGAAACTATAGAGGAAGGGGGAGTATGTGTATGACTATCTTTAAAGATGGATAAAATGACAAATGAAGAGTTTAGAGACATGAAGAGAGGTAACGACAACAGTGATGGATTTAGTTAACGGTAGTAGAGTAGAACTAGTGGACTTATCTAAGGTTCACAGGAGGGATACAACTACTACCGAGGACTGTTTGGGTAAGAGACGTCTCGTCATTCTTATGTAGAGAGTTTTGTGAGGGGACAAGTATTGTATCGGTAACCAAGTGTGACGAAAATCCTATTTCCGGCTGTTAAGAAATTGTACCGGAAGTTTTGAAACGTACAGAACTGGTGTTTTTTTTATTTATTTATTTATTTCTCGTGTTCGTTCCTTTGTCGGACATACATGTGGTCATCTACTTACCTGTTCATACAGTGTGTGTGTACGCACCTCATAATGAGTCGATATTTTTTATCTAGAACGGTAAACACTGTTGTACCTACCTGGATTACCCATGCGATTCACTCTACTTAGTCTCTTCGCGTTAATGACACACTACAGTGAATGTCCACGTTAGATTTTTGCTTTGTCTTTACCTGAGTGTCTCTTTTGTTTGGGCACTAACGACTCTTCATCCTCCAACCCCTTACCCGTAAAATCTACTTTTCCCAATTCTCTATGTTCGTAGACAAATATTTTACTTACAGTACCCCTATATTCTATGTTGTATCCCTTATGTCAGTTGTTATTACATTATCGAAATATTTCACTGTCGAATATTGACCTGAATAACACTACTGGTAAAGCTTTATGACTCAGCGATGATACGTATGGACTTTGATTATACTTTGACATACAGTTAGTGTGACCTTGTTTTTATTTATTTATTTACCACTTTTCACCGTTGTTTACTTAGTAAAATCCAGTAAAATAGATTTAAAATATTCTGTAACATAGAGAAGATTTTAGGGACGGACATATAAATTTTTCGTTTCCACCCTTCGTTTTAAAATTTGTAAATTTTTTTACAATCCTCAGATTGAAATACTATAACCTCATATCTTATAGAATATACTATTCTTATACATTTATTCCATCCTATTATATCTAAACTGATATTACATTATATCAGTTTATATGTAAATTGATTATTACTTTCTATATGATAGAAAGTAAACTGATTATATGTAAACTGATATCTTTGATATATAAAAAAGTTTTGTTGTGAATGTCTCACAATCTTTTTGTATGCACTTCAATTCTTCGTATTAGACGTCGAGTCCTCTTGTGTATATCTGTAATATTAGTCCTTGACTGTAGCTTAAAGATTTTGAATTATCTTTTTTCTGTTCATAGATTTATTTGTGAACCATTTATGTACTCGTGTATTGAGTGTATTTTATCGTGTATATACTGGTTATCGATAGTCTTGTCTCAAATTTTGAATGATTGTTTAGTCTTTTACCTCTTATTTTAATACTCTATAGTAAAGTCTCTGACTTTATTAAAGTTTCAGACTATCATTGTTTTTAACCACTCTTCCACTCCTTTATTTGAGTATCTAAAAGTCTTTTGTACATTTAACGATGATGGCTAAAGAACTCGTTAGACTATGATAGAACACTTTAACTTCTACAGGTGTTGGAACTAAGCTAGAAAGATTAAGATGGTCTTTGAAGAAATAAATACACGTCACTGTATGTACGTTCTTTGAGATGACGTCCTACTAATGATGATTTATTTTTAACCTTTCATGGAAGTGGTTTGTGTTCACCTATTTATTTAATATAGAGATTCTTTCTTACGATGTCACCAATATTAATCACTAAATCTTTACATAAATAATTACACTCAAAAATGTTTTCTTTGGTATCATAATCTTGTTTTGTTTACTAATTTATTACTACACTATAACAAAATAGTAGATATTTTTGAGTTATTATTGTGTTATGTTATCATATATACAAAATACCTATAACTGTATATATTTGTACATTTCGTCTGTTCTAATTTCCTGAGAGGACTCCTAATATTTGTAACTTAAGTTCTATCGTCGATTGTAGAGTCGATTCCCTAATGTCCCATTGCACAAACCTTCCTTTTGTCAAAGTCGTAATAGACTTTACAAAATATCGAATTGTTCTATTTTTTGTTTACATCACTTTACAATTTTAGACTATTCAATTTTTCGACCTTCCACCCATGTGTCTACAACCAAAGTAATCAGAAATATTGTAAGATTACTTCATAAAATATTATATTTATAAATTTCAAAAAGAAGCTACAAAACAATTTTATGTGAAAAAATAGGTGAGATGGTGGGGGTGTAAAAAGTAGGTGAAAATTTATGTCCGACAAGCAAAGACCTTTTTAAATTTTTGTTGTAGTTGTTGTGATTCTGCGTCGTAAGTCTAGAGCCTTTGTCATGTGTATACCAAAGGAAAGTCAATATAGTGTAATAAGGAATAAAAAATTATTTTGTAGGAGTAAAGTATAATTTCCTAAAATAGATAAACAACTAAAGTCTTAAAAACAGAACTGATCATAGACGGTAAAACCAGTTTATAAGTGTCATATTATAAAAAGATAAACAAAGTCATAGGATACTTAGTCTTATATTGTCAGTTCAAATCTCGTGTTTTGGTCGAGTTCTTTATACCGAATTATAGAGTAATTAACTTGTAGAATTAGGTCGCCACTTAATACATATATTAAACATTACTTTTGAGTAAATTTTGTAAACCGTCTGACTATTAGTATTCCTTGTTTTCACTTTATTAAACATTAAGGTAACGGGTCATTATTAAAGAGAAGTAGGTAACTATATAGACAAAAGTCTGTGTAAGGTTATTTCTCGTTTATTTTTAAGTCCTAAGGTTCAATTTAAAATAAAGTCTATCCGTTGTTAAAGGTTACATTCATTCGTGGTAAGTTATATACTCTGGATGAACATAATTTTTTTTAAATAAAAACAACACATAGACATTACGTTTGAATTGACACTCAGGGCACAAAATGGATTGAGATGGTTTCCGACTTCGTCTCACAAATTCCACTGACTTAAAGACCGAAGGGAATCCCGGAGACGGGTTCAAGTATCTGATCAAATTGTAGTTCTGACCTCCGTTTATCCGAGACGTTAACAGACTAAGTCCTTCAACCTTGGCTTTAAGGATGTATTTCCGTTTACCAAAATCTTTCACATACACCTTTTTAGTCACATTTAAGTAATTGTAAAAATCTCTTTTATTTTTAGAGTCATTAGAAAGATTATTTATACTGTTGGTACTAAAAAAAAGACGATGTACCTGACCCTGAGTACTAGAATTAAAAAAATTTTAAATATGTATTAAAAATTCGTAACGTTTGACTTTTAGATTTTGGTGAAAGTCTAGAAAGGATTGGCGGTTCCAGCTCCCTACTTCATGAACAACCAACTGATGAAAGTGTCAGAGACAAGAGTCTCAGGGGTACTTCTGGAACGAGTTGGTTCGTACCGGTCGACTATCGGGGTCCACAGTTGAAGTGGTACGAGGAACAGCTCCGTTAACTCTTTTACCCGAGAAGAGTCGAAAGACAGTGTGTCGTAGTGACTTTGAACCTTTTTCTTGTCAAACATGAACCTTGGTTGGTCTACCTTCATTGAAGAGTTTAAGAGTGAAGATAGGGTTCGACAGACAAGTGACCTTGTGTTCTTCGTCGGACAGTCCGATTGCACGTTTCCTCTTGTTCCTCCTTTTCGCGTTACGGGACAGAAGGGAATCTGTGAGTGTGAAAAGAGTAAGTAATGGGCTCGGGACTTTTGTGTATGTACGGTGTTGCGAAGAGGAAAGCGGAAGTTATCTCCTTCTTCTGGGTGAAATGATTTCATCGCTTTAATGTCAGGTCGACTTGGTTCCATGGGTTATAAGTGTACTACAAATAAAAAAAAGGTTTTTGTACTGACCATAACCACTCCTACCTAATTTTTTTTTTTTACTAGAGGACTAAGTGATCCAGAAGTAAATAAGCTGTAACGTCAAAATAGTTCTACCGTCTTTACAATAGGACTTTTGGTCTCGTTTACACTCTCTTTTGTTTACTCTCTTTCATCTCCTCGGACCACCCGACGTCAGGTACCCCAGCGATTCTCAGCCTGTGCTGACTCACTGAATCGTCGTCGTCGTCTTCCTTAAAGTTTCCTCCTTTGCACCCAGTCCTCTCTCCTCGGTGTGACAATGGTGTCGTGTGACTGGGAACTGGTCCCAGTTGAGTACTCTGTCAAAGGCGAGATCGATGGGTTGTTGTCTTACAGACGCCCGTGAAGAGTAAGGACAGGAGAGTTGACCGTCCTTGACTTTACCGAAGACGGACGTTACGTCCTCTGGGCCCAAGCTAGGGACCCAGCCCTTCTAGGGGACCTCTTCCTTTACCGTTGGGTGAGGTCATAAGAACGGACCTCTTAGGGTACCGGTCTCCTCGGACCACCCGATGTCAAGTACCCCAGCGTTTCTCAGTCTGTGCTGACTCGTTGAAGTGAAGTGAATCCTACTAGCCTACCCGCTACCCGAAGGGCCTACTGATCACCATTTCTTGGGTGGACCGTCACGTCCTCTACGCTCTCTGTTCCCAAATTAGGGACACAGCCCCGCTAGGGGACCTTCTCCCGTACCGTTCGGTGGGGTCAGAAGAACAGACCTCTGAGGGTACCTGCCCCTCTGACCGTGGAATACCAGGTGTCTGGAACGACTTCGGTGAATCATACGTCCGTACATAGAAACCGTCTCTTATAATATCTCTTCGTTCTAACCAATGTTCGTCCACTGTTAAAAGGAATTGAAAAATGACTCTAAACTAACGTCTCTTAAAACGGAACGTACCTGTGATTCCTATTAAGTGATTACACTAAGGTAATGGGTCTTTTGTCGAAGTCGTTTGTATGGAGGTAGAAAGTAAGGACTCTGAGAACCCCCTTTTACGTTTATGTAACGATGTCCCTGTATATTATAGAATGCTCGGTTCATAGCGAGTAGAAAGTAAGACAAGGTGGTAACATATCGAGATACTAGACGGAGATTATATTTAAAAAGGGGTCCTTTTATGAAATCATGGAATTTGACAGGTTTTGGGTAAACTGCAGATCTGTAAGAAAAAGTTAGAAGTTTATTGCTCAGAGACCCCTTTCGGAAAGGATGATTACACGAGTTATCGAACAAGAACTGACCGACCGAAGACATAGTCCGAACGAGAGGTAGAGTGGACGTGAAATTTTCTAAAGAGTTTCAGTGTAGATTAATTGTGACTGAGACTTATATTTTTCTGAAACAATGCTAAAGAATATGAGTTACGTCCATTAAAAAAATCTAGAAAGGTTGGATAATTTTCCGAAACATTTTTACCGTTTCGGATTATGGATTTTATACGTATAATGAATTTGGTAATTCACAGAGAAACGGTTCAAAAGAAAACCCCCCTCCTCTATAAAAAGTGTTGAATGAACGAAAGAGGTTGGTCGAGAGGAGAAAAGTTTTTAGTTTAAGAAGAATGTTACACTTAAAAATAGTGTTCCTTTATATAAAAATTCAGGGAGTTTTAGGTTATAATTCTCCGGTCTAATATAGTCAACAAATTATAAAAAGAGTCTTAGGAACAACTTTACAACATAAATACATAGACTTTACGGCAATACAAAAACTTCTTTTGAGACATCTACAAACTTAACCTTATCAAGACTTGTTTTGTTTTCGAACTCCTTTGTTTTACCCTTTTTGTATTGAATTTTCGAAGGATGTTCTTTGAAAAATAGGTAAACTAGCGTACTCATGTGGACCTATGGGAGTCATAGAATAATTGATGACACGTACACACGTACGATTCAGTGCAATCAGCACAGGGAGAGAAAAGTTGAGCTACCTGACATCGGACGGTCCGAGGAGACAGGTATCCCTAAGAGATCCGTTCTTGACCTCACCCAACGGTACGGGAAGAGGGCCCCTAGAAGGAGTGGGTTCTTAGCTTGGATGTAGAGAATACAGAGGGTTTAACCGTCCGCTCAAGAAATGGGAATCATAGTGGACCCTTCGGGCAATTGGTGACATAAAGAGTAATTGACCCAGAAGTGTAGATAGTAAGAGTACGAGGGGTTCAATAGAAAGATTTTTAGATTCAGTTGACTGTAAAGAGGGTAAGTAGTATCAGAAGTCCCGGACCCGTCGGACGTCTTAATTCAACTCCACGTGATTTTACTGTAGTTCCGGAAGATATTAGTTCAGAGTAAAATAGCTAAAGTGGCGTATATGAGAGATAAGAGCAACATAATCGTCCGTACAAACATTGAGACACGGACAGAAGTACCACAAAGATTTTCAGGGAACACGTTTACGGTAACCAAATCCCTCAGAAGACCAATGACATCAGTGTTAGACAAATAATAAGATGAAGTTGAGATTCTACACACCAGAGAAAACTCTGGTTAAAATAAAATTGAAGACAAAATCGATAACTAAACACAAAAAAAAAGTAACTTTTCATTTAAGAAACTCTTTTTAGTCAAAGAATCAGTCGAAGTATAAGAGGGTTGTACTCCATGTCACGGTAAGTCTATTGTCTAGGAGTCACGTACAAACAACCCACTAAACTTTTACTCTGAAGAATGAATTAACCTCTAGAATGACCTGTGTAGCAGTAAAAGTTCTCGTTGTAAAAATTACAAGTAAAGATACAAGAAAGAGGGAAGTACGTCTTCTTAGGAATCATTACTTGACAAGTCAATTTGTCCTTTCGGTTCGTTTGCAATAACCCAGACTAGTTTTGACCCTCCGTAAGTCTGTTACTAACCTCGGGTCTCGACCCAGATGTCTACCTAATTTATGTGTACGATTAACACCAGAGGTATAGTTGTCCATACTTTTCCACTTTCACAGGAAGTCACACATTCTTTTGACTCTCCGAACGACCGAGAGGAATCCGATAGAGGTTTTCCTGACTAAGAGTATCGGATGGAACCAAAAAGATTCTGGTTTACGGTCGAAATGGTGAGTCCCAATACTAACTAGGAAAACGTCAAAGTGTCAGACGAAGGGTGGTCACTTTAGTCACTCGGACAGGGCCAGAGGTCCCTTGTCAATCAATCGGACGACTCGAAATCCACTTCCTAGAGGTGGGTGGACGTTGTGAGTGGTACTTTACCTCTCCTACGTTACTAACCGGTCACTAAGATCTAATCGAAAGTCATATCAAACGTCAAGAATGGGGGTAAGGTGATTTTTTTTTTTTAGAGTTTCTTGGTTTGTCTTGTCTGGTTTTGTTTTATTTTTGGATATCTAAAGATAATTAATAATCAGGTCACAAGGGGAGAATGGATTCTGTTATAATCGTCGAGAAAACGATAAAGTCATAGAAATCGTCCATTTGGAATCCAAGTCACCTTTTCGAACTTCAATGCTTTAATGCTTTTACTTAAGGGTACATGATTTATATATCTAGACCTACACCTTAGACCAAGTTATCGACACATTTACAGGTTGGAACTTCTCTAATCATGTTTGAGAAATAGTCTCCCTACCATACTGAATTACAAAGGTGTTCGTCCCTTATTCTCGATGGTGAAGAACCGTAGGAACGGTTTAAACCTTGAAACGTCTGAAAATTTCAACCCTTAACAGGTCTGTAAATTTGTATACGGTTATTTGACTTATATCAGTAGAGAACCATAGGTGACACCCAACCAAGGTCCTTGGGAACGTCTATGGTTTAAAAAGTATGCGATTTCAGGAAATATCTTTTACCGTGTCATAAACGTTTATTCGTTGTGTGTAAGAGAGAATATGAAATTTAATAGAGAATGGATATTATGGACTATGTAAACATTTACATTATATTTATCAACGGTCGGTACCGTTTAAGTTTAAAACGAAATACCTCGGAAGACCTTAAATAAAAATATTTATAAAAAGTAGACATAACCAACTTAAGTGAATAGTCTCGGACTCCTATACCTCCCGAATAACATTTAACAGTAACATAATAAAAATGATACATTTTAAATTAAACGAATAGAGATTAATGATTACTTAGTGTCATACTTTATGAACAAGTATACGAACCGGTAAACAAAATTCCCTTATATATATCTTATAAGTCATACTGTAAATTTATACATTTATCAGTTTACTTTTGAACATAAATTTATATAAATAATATAAAATTTATTTATTTATATATGCATGTTTATTCGTAAGATAAGATATACTAACAAAAAGGAAACTTTAAGTGAGGATGGAATACGGACCGATTATAATAGATACAAAATATTTACTAACACACAAAATTGTAAACCTTGTACCGAATTTACAATCAATCTACTAACACCAAAATTTATAAAGTGCAGGACTGACTTAAAGAGTAAGTTGATAGTCAATAACACTCACCACATGATCTCAATGGACAGTCATATTATTATATTTAAGAGTGATATTAAGACAGTAAAGGAGGTAGTATAGGAATTTCATATATGTTGTTATACATTTTATATAAGTATACTAATCTACCAATCCAAGTATAAAAATAAAAGAACAACTTTTATAATAAAATCATAACAATGAAGAAGGTAAAAACAAAGTAATCACTATAAAAAGAGAATTTCAGGTCAAATGCTAAAATTATATATAGTGGTCGACTGCAAAAACCGAAAATGAATGGACCACATAGACTAAAAAATGAAAGTACGAACGATACAAGTATAAAGATAAAAATTCAGATGAAATTGTTACACATTGAAAAATTTTTTTAAAAATAAAAATGAAATAAAATGAAATGTTATGACATAACCAAAACGGTATGTAACTGTACTTAGATGGTACCCACATGTACTCAAGGGTTTGTACTTGGGGGGAGGGTGGAGGGTGCGGTATAGTAGAGAGACCTAGTAGGGGCACGTGGTCACGGTTCGTAGGACATAGGACGTAGTTTGTATCTGACCACTAAGCTAAGAATGTACTATCATATGTACAAAGTCACTCCATGGTGAAGTGTGGTCAGTCTTACCGACGCTAGGTTTTCAGACGTTCGTTATTTACGACCTCTCCCACACCTCTTTTCCCTTGGGAGAACGTGACAACCACCCTTACGTTTGATCATGTCGGTGATACCTTTTGTCACACCTCTAAGGAATTTTTTAACGTTTATCTTGACGGAATACTGGGTCGTTAGGGTGACGACCCGTATGTGTGGCTCCTTTGGTCTTAACTTTCTCTGTGTACATGGGGTTACAAGTAGCGTCGTGACAAATATTATCGGTCCTGTACCTTTGTTGGATCTACAGGTAGTCGTCTACTTACCTATTCTTTCGACACCATGTATATGTGTCACCTCATAATGAGTCGGTAATTTTTCTTATGTAAACTTAGTCAAGACTACTCTACCTACTTTGACCTGGACTAATATGTCTCACTTCATTCGGTCTTTCTTTTTGTGGTTATGTCATATGATTGTTTATATTTACCTTAAATCTTTCTACCATTACTACTGGGACATACACTCTGTCGTTTTCTCTGTGTCTACGCATCTCACCTGAAAACCTGAGTCTCCCTCTCCCACCTTACTAAACCCTGTTACACATTGAAGATTTCTTTTTTAAGTAGTTAAACATAATACTAATGATGCTAATAAACCTAAATAAAACACAAAATTTAAACAGAGGAAAGATAAGATGAAAAAAGATGAAGGAACGTTAAAAGGTTTAGGTATATATAGATATATAACGTAGAAGGGGAGGTAACCAAATCTATAATAATTAGAATAAAGAAAAAGAATCATCAAAACGACATTCAAAATTAAACGTCTGAAGTACATTGTTTCTGGTTCCTTCATAATAGTTGGAAGAGTTGTTTACTGAACCTCATAAAATTAAGACCTCATAAAATTAAGACCAGCCGAGAATGAATGTTATAGACAAGTATTAAAAGTGACAAATTGTAAAATATTACTATTGAAATGTTACTATTTAAATTCGTGTAATAGTAGTAGGCAACTTATAGTTAAAAATTTTAATTACGTTACAATTCATAGAGTAAATTAACGGTAAGGGAAAAATAAAAACTCACAGGAAATCTCGAATAAAACAAAGAAGAAAACGTCAAGGAATCTTTAAGGTAGAAAACCCCCGTTTGTGTAGGTCAAAAATAGAAGAACTTTTTAACGAAGTCATCTAAATTGGTAAATTTAATATCTACAAATGAGGGTCCGAAGATTTTACGTTAAAAAATAAAAAGTTATAAAACAAAAACGAGAACCCTTAAACAGTCATTTTTTATAGTAAAGAACTGTCATTAGGTAAAATAAAAAAGACAGACAATAATTTAAGTGAGAAAAAGACACCCCAAGACGACGAAATAACGTTTTATAGACACCTAAAAATTTTAAATAGAACGAACCCTGAGTGAACCTAAATTATTAGACTCCTGACTGCACAAATTTGTTAACATCCTTTGAAAGTCTCAACTAAAGAAGTTCGAGACAAAAGAAAGAGAATAAGAGATTTAAAGAGGATATTCATATTAATCTGTACATAAAAATTAATGTGTATATAAATAATCTGAGAGATTGGAGTGAGAGTATAAAGGACAGAGTAACCTATGATAATGATTATTAAGAAGTCTACTTAGAAAGTCCAGTTGTTAAGAGAGGAAATAACACAGATTTGCTTATACATTTGGTCAATAATTAAAGAATTAAAGTTGATAACTTAAACAGTGAAGACCCTAAAAATTTTTTAATTAAATAAAATTAACCTCCTATTAACGAAATGTTATAACACTACCAAAAACGGTTTGTAACTGTACTTAGTCGGTGTCTACGTACACACAGGGGCTAGGACCTGGGGGAGGATGGAGGGAGGGGTGGGGTAGGAAGACCCAACAGGGTCTCGTGACCGAAACTCACGGGACAAAGTACTAAGTTTAAATGTGACCAGTAGATAAAATGTATACCGTTATATGTGTAAAGTTACGATAAGAGAGAATAGTAGGGTGGGAGTGGAAGAGGGTGTGTCAGGTTTCAGACAAGAAATGTGGACACAGACAAAATGACGGAACGTACATCCTAGTAGTAATGGTAGAAAGATTTAAGGTATATATACACAATTATGTGATATCCACAAAGACAAAGACTGAATGAAGTGAAACGTGTTACATTCTTTAAACTAGTGTAAAACCTTCAGTAAACGAGGTTTAATTACAAAAAGGGGAACGAAAGGTTTACATATTGATTCGTTCAATGTATGGACTATTAATGTTATTAACTTCAGTAACTTCTGGATTAAAACGAGAACCAACATAGACGACAGAGAGTGAATGTCACGGAATAAAAGGAAACATATAACTCGAAAACAATTCTTCAACAGAAAACAACTTGTTCGATACCTGTTAAAAAGTGTGAACGAGGGTCCCTTCTAAATACAAAGACTGTTCACACGTTCTTGTAGTCTCTAGACCAGACGAACTTTAATATCAAGCTACAAACGTTAAAGATTTCCGTATTTTTTAAAGTAGGGGTCAGAATGTACTTCTGTCCAGTAAACAATGTGACAGCTCCAACAAGAAAAGAAAGTATAAGGATTGTCTTCGTTCTGAGTAACAAAACATCTACTAGAATTTATCAACGAAATGGATCAAGTAAGAAAAAGACTCTCAAGGTGGAAGTACGTTTTAGACAGGTAGTCCTTGAGATCTCGTAGTAGACATCAGTGAGGAACGGTGACCATGAGGTCGTGGAAACACATAGGAGTCCTTTCGTTCAACGAATAACCTATCGAAAATAGAAATGAGATACAAGGAAAGAGTAAGTACTGGGACTATAGAGAATGAAACAAAGTTCATGTGGATTAGAAAATTTCGTTAACAAATTTTACAAAATAATTTATAAATTAAAAAAAAAAATTCTTCTCTCCCCAACTATCGTTACTGAGAATCTATGATAAGACAGGATCTTTCTCTTCAGATTAAAAACCAAAAAGACTTTCGTTACTTTCATGATTTCGACTTTAAAAAGGAATCCATAAAACTGTGTCTTTTCTAACATTTCTCAAATCAAGTCTTCCTGGTGAAAACAATCCAGAGTTTTAACATGTTTAATTTATCGTGTTATCTTACATCAAAGAGTTGTCTTTTCAAGACTTTAAAGTCATCAATATTAGGTTTCTCTCTTAACAGACGTCGAACACACCTTCAAACCTCGACCCACATTACATCTAACCGTATTCTTCATTTCTAAATGAAAACCTCTATTTTTATTCCCTACCTCGACTATCTCCATCAAAAGGACCAGAATACAGTGAACCCGTCACTCTCTCCGTACCGACCTTCCCGTTCTTACCTGAAGCACGACCCAGTGGATCTGAACCCGAACTTACTACGACTGTAGAGCTACTTTTAAAATAAAATAAGTAACTTTTTCTTAAGGGTACTCTCTTTTCAGTCTCTAGTCCTTTGAAAAAAACTTTCCCACTCTATGATTGAAAAAATCAAAACATCCGATGTGTTACAGACAACGTTAATAAGTCGAGACGGTCACCTTGCACTTTCTCAGGTACCTACCATATATTTACCTACCCGTTCTGACAAGCCGTTTTGAATTAAGCGGTTTTGTCCTCTGAACCACGAAACCCTTGTGTCCACCACCAAACGAGTGGAGACTTCAGGTAAGTCCAATTGGAAAAACTCTCTATAAGGACTAAAAAAAAAAAATTAAAAAACACGTAACAAATATAAATCAAAAAGGAAGACGTGATCCTCAAGAAACCCTGATCTCGACGAATACCGATCCGTTATTGTTGACTTAGAATTAGCACTTTCATTATCTTTGATTTACTTTGAAATAGAATAAGGGAAAAATAAGTAAAACATCATACAAATATAACGGTATAATTTTTTTTTATTTTACATTAGGTCAATTTTTATAATTAAGGATACTTTTTTAGGAAAGTCCAAAAAAACAAAAAAAACTTTTTTTTTTTTTTACAGACGTCGTCTGTAAACTGTACTAAGTTCACGTACCTCACTTATTCAATCAGTTCCTGACTTCACTTCATTTTAAACGAGTCAGTACAGACTGAGAACCGTTGGGGTACCCGAGGTACCTTAAGAGGTCCGGTCTTATGAACTCACCCATCGGAAAGGGAAGAGGTCCCCTGGAAACTAGGGGGTTGGGTCCCTAGTTTAGGTTCAGAGGGCGTAAAGTCCACTAAGAAATGGTCGACTCAGTGTTCCCTTCGGGTTAGTTCCTGTTTTTTCAAGAGACAACCTCAATCTTCGTCCGAAACTTCGTGATGTAATGGGTTTGTTCCTATACTAAACTGTTATTTTATATTAATAGGAGTGTTTCTTTTTTTACGAAAGTATAAACGATATGAAGTAAACTTACTGAATACTCGAATGGACAAATTCATTCTTGTAAACTACTCTTAAAAAAAAATTGGTTTCTTCGACGTCACACAAGATTATTAAGATTAGGATCTTTCGGAATGTTAATATAGTACACGAATACGTCATACTTCGGTTATCATTTACATCTTAGTGAAAAAATTCAAAGTCCGGAAATAAAAAGAAGTCCTGTGTCAATTCACTATTTAATAAGTGACGTTTACCTATAAACCCCTCGGCTCACGATTAATCCTTTGAAAAACATCTAACGAGGAGTTAATCAACTAATCGTAATTACTTTCATATAAACTTACTACGTTTAAATTACCAAATTAAAGTGATTACACCAATTTTATTATTTTACGTAGTTAAATTTCTTGGTTTTCTTAAAACAAAGGTTCTCGTTCGCAATAAAGTGATCACCTCTCCCGTAAGTCCTAAACTTGGGTAAACAAACTAACTATTCGAGTAACACTATCCTGTTCATCTTACAATCCGGAGTGAGATCTCCGAATGTGAGAATCTAGAACAAAGACAGAGGAGGGACCTTTCGTCCAATTCCGTACACTCTACGATAAAAAAATCTGACATTCAAGACTAATCGAAAACATCGAATACCTTCATACTCTCCGTCTTAAAGTTTCTACAGAGATTCTAAGGTAGGGGACCAATGTGTTAATTTGTGATCAGATCAATCACGATTATATCCTGAAACGTCTCTTTAATTTGAATGATTAGTTGACTGGACTTTCATAGAAATTTTTTTAAAAAAATGTGTGAATATTTTGAAAAATAATACTTTTTGCGTTTATATATATTTCTCTTTCTTTATTATTTGGGGTTTCATAGGTAGTGTGTATAAATTGTTAATGGTCATAGGTCGAGGAGACAGGTCCTAAGAGGACGGTTCTTATGACCTTACCCAACGGTAGAGGAGAAAGTCCCTTAGAAGGGGTGGGTCCTAGCTTGGACGTAGAGGAGACGGAGGAACGTGACCTCCCACCTAAGAAATGGTGACTTAGTGGACCCTTCGGGAGCGGAGAGATGAAGAGAAAATTAGTAGTGTTAAAAATACACTAAAAAAAAAACTCCACTTTATGTATGTGACAGTCCATATTTAGAGTCGAGATGTTAAACTGTTTAATTATGTGTGACCATCGGGTGTCGGCAGTATGTTAGAGTCTTGTAAAGACAGAGGGCTCTTACAGAACTCTCCCCTCCCTGTTTAACTCTCTCAACATCACTTTATATATGTGATGGGACACATTACTTCCGTAACCGTGGGGTGAGGTCTTGAGAACGGACCTTTTAGGGTACCTACCTCCTCGGACCACCCGATGTCAGGTACCCCAGCGCTTCTCAGTCTGTGCTGACTCACTGAAGGAAAAGTGAAAAGTGAAAGTACGCAACCTCTTCCTTTACCGTTGGGTGAGGTCACAAGAACGGACCTCTTAGGGTCCCTGTCTCCTCGGACCACCCGACTGCAGATAACCCAGCGTGTNTCTTCCTTTACCGTTGGGTGAGGTCACAAGAACGGACCTCTTAGGGTCCCTGTCCCCTCGGACCACCCGACTGCAGATAACCCAGTGTGTCTCAGTCTGTACTAACTGCGCTGAATCGTTGGGGTACATTGCGTCTCGCGATCACCCCTCGACGATATATCGTATCCCCCGAGTCGAACCCCGAGGCACTGCTGGGTCTCCCCACCCGACCCTCCCGCCCTCCCTCCGACCACTTCCTCGTCCAGAGATTGCACCGACTAAGTACCACAACATGTCGTCTTTGATTTCGTTGTGACCTTCCGTTAATATCAGGTTATCTTTTACTGCCTCTCGTAGAACTTAATAGACCTATCCGAGTTACATTAGTGTACTTAGGAAGCTTCTTCGACCGTCTTCTTAGTCAGTCCCTCTACTCCGTTTTTTCTTTCCGTCTCCGTTCAACGCATCTTCTCCTCCAGCCTCCCCTAAGATCCGTCCTCTTCCTGCGATGAACGGCAACAAACGACACTACTACCTCTGTCCCTCGGTACGCGATCTCTTATTGACACCGGAAATTCTTCGACTCTCACTGCGCGCAATGTGCGATAACTCTTTTACCCTTAGAATCACGGCGTCGTTTGCCTTGACTTAAGGCGGTTGTTAGAATTAAGCAGGCGTCTCGGAGGTCCTTCCTTGTGTCGGGACGACTGTGGAACTAAAGGTACAAAGCTTTGGACATCGGCTCTTGACCGAATCGGTACGACACGGATCTAAAGACTGGATGTCTTGACACTCTATTGCAAAACAACGAAATTTGACAAACGTATTAAATAATACCACCGTAATCTTTTGGTCATATTTTTCATTACACTTTCGGTAAATACTTCATCAGTTCCGTCTCTGTTGTCATAACCTTCCCTGTTACCGTAACCACAGGGCAACGTCGGTACAACGTGAAGACTCGAAATTGCAACGTACAAAGAGACGATATATTAGAGAAGACCGAGAATTGAAAAAAAAAAAAAAATTTGACAGTCAAAACGCTGTTTAAGTAAGGTCATTTAAAGATAAGACGAATTCAATCTGAGTCAACAAAAGACAAAGAAGGTTAGTTCTTGAAGTTTGAAATATCTGTAACCCTTATCTCTCAATGAATAGTCGTAACCTTAGGTACTAATCATATGCATAAATCTTACCTAACACAACGAACAAACCTCAATCATATCAGAAGATCCAACCTTTATACCTTTGTGTACTATACATTATCTTATGGCGTTCACTACTGGACACCAGTAGATACGTGAAGGACTTTCCGTCTAAAACTTACAGAAAAGACAGTGATGGTACATACTTTCTGTTTTCCTTCGGTTCCACCGACTTTCCACTATTGTTCGATTTTAGTGGACTTTTTTTAAAGACTTCTGTAGTCAATTTAAGGTCACTGAAAGAACTAGGTATCTCACCTTCGACGGTTTTAAAATTCAAATCCGGTTTAATATCATAGATGATTTAAGTTTCGAAGTGATTTATAAAATACAGTTTCAATCCTTTTACTAACTTTTCCTAATCTCGGCTTTCTTAATTTAACTCCTAGGTACCCTTCTAAGTCTATTAAATTTAGGGAGTAGAGAACAAACTCGAATACGACTGTAACTCCGTTTCATCGATTTAAGTCACAAATTAATCGTCTGTGACTTACTATCATAGTCAATTTAAGTTTCGAAGAGATCTAGAATCGAGTTATCCTATCACTGGTCCTTTTTTTTATCTTAAATGTACTTTTATATACGTCTTTTAAGTCCCCAGAAGGTTAAGGGAATCTTCGGATGAAGGAATAACTACTCTAAAAGTGACAACGTACTTCCGTAAAACTCAAGTGACAACGTACTTCCGAGAGAGAGAGAATTCTTAAAATGGAATTTTCATCTTGTAAGAAGAATCGGTAGACAACACTCGTAAATATTTGAGAAGAATGGATGGGCTTACATTGTTCGTAATATAGGGTCTTATGAAGACCTTCTTTAATGTTATCGTTTGGAAGGACTCTTACGAAAGTACAATTTTTTAGATATACTGAAATTATTAAGGACAACTGGTTTTAGATCTTTTATACACATCCTTACCAAGACTCAAATAAGAATTTTACTTCCTTCTAGTAATAAAAACTAAACTAGTTTAATTAACTATACTAAAGTCCTACGACCAACCTAAAGGACCCTAAATTAATAAACGAACCTACTTACGGATTTTAGACTTTGGACCTCGAGTTCACATTGGACATGAATTTTCTTTCTTTTATCTACTTTATGGTTTTATTAAGGAACCGTATTATGGATCCTCTCCAAGGTATTGAAACCCGAACCTTGTACCCCGACGTAAATAGAACACAATGATGTTTAGTAAAGAATTGATAAAGGGGACTCTTTCTAGTTTTCTGTGAGAGGAATTGTTCTGAAACTCTTTGTAACACATCACTCTCGCAGTTGTAGATACTTTACACGAATAAACATTAAACGAATCCTAAATTCTACGAATACTCTTACTGACACGAACTTTGGCCAAAGATCGAAGTCATTCGTCCTCCTACCGTTTCCTCGTCTCCGGTTCATCAAAGTAAATTAGAAGGGTTATTTTTCCGATAGTACCATTTGTCTGGGAGTTCTCAGAAACTGTGACCGATTAGTAAACCTTTAAGAAATGTTGTTTCGTCTAAGTTTCAAAGATCTTCTAAGGATTTCTTATATGTGTTATGAAACACTTACAACTCCCTCCCACCTTGAAGTACATATTACTTAAGACCATTTGAACGCTCTAATATATATTTAAATAATAAGATTTGGGTCAGGGTTGGGGACTTAGGCAAGGATCTGAATCCAGAGGAACTTACTGCCTCTCCGCCTATCGTAACACCAACCTAGAACGTTATTATAGTTTATCTATAGTACTCGGAAAGAGGTTCAGAAAGAGTTTTCTTATACCTCAGTAAACGGTGACCCTTTTACTATCATATATCTAGAAAACGTCTATTATAACCTATTATTTATAAACCGAGTTACCTGGAGGTTTAGTAGGATAAAAGTCTTATGTTATGTGTGTGTGGGGTTATGATCGTTTTAGAGGTGATCAAAACTAATCGGTATTTCATCAAAGGAGACCTGAAAGAACAAGAATTACTTTATACCATTTAATCTTTTACTTTTCGTTATTGGGTAGGGATCTTTTAGAAAAAGAGACTTCATACTGATCACTACGATAGTTTCTACTCTTTATGTCCTCACCACTAGGATGATATTGAGGTGGGTACAAAGGTTATCCCCTTCACATCTTTTACTTCGTGTCATTCGGACTTAATGAAATCCACTTTATCTCAACTAAGATTCCCATTGACGACAAGGTCTGCACTAAAGACACGACCTCTTTGAGTCATGTAAGTAACCGTGAACCTTACGCAAACACCTAAACTCTTACCAAAAGGAGATAGAGGGTTATCTTTCATAGTTATCTTCAAACGGATTTGTTCGTTCCTGTCGTTATATGAGATTTGCAGAACAGAATACAAAAGTTGATACAAGGACAATCAAAGGTCACTCTGAAACTTACAGAGTAGTAAGGGTTCGTATAAAACTACCACATGATGACTATGTATCTATTAGGTATCACTATCGTAGACCTCTCTTTCGTAATATCCGTTAGAATTTATGAACCCGTTCCAAATACGTCCCATATTCAAACTTCTACAATAAAACAGTGATTCAACACAGACTGACAAATATTGTGTTACCTGACATCGGAGACAGGTACCCTAAAGGGTCTTACTCAACGGTAAAGGAAGAGGTCCCCTAGAAGGACTGGGTCACTAGTTTGAGTGTAGAGGACGTAACCGTCCACCTAAGAAATGGTGACTCAAACCTAAAAAATGGTTTAGTTTTTTCGGGGTTTAGACTTCTATTTAAAGTGTTTTTATGTCAAAATGGTGATGTCACCTAAAAGATCACTGGGTGACTAGACCGATTATCAAACTGCTACATCAGTCCCCTAATCTTCCAGTTCAAACCTGTACACATCGTTCTTGTAAATTCCTCCTCCATACATAGAAAGTCTTTTTTTAGTGTGTAACATTCCATTAAAACCTTACGAATGTTTTCCAGTGTGGGCGACGTCTCCTCCAAGAATGATTAGTCATCACTAAAAAAATTTCATAGGAAGAAACGAGACGACACATAAAGTTCACCGGTACCTCGTTCCAAGGTGCTACCGAGTAGTACCTAATTTTTTAAGTCTGGAGGGGAAATGGTTCTGGTAAGTCCGACACGGGTGACTACCTACAGGTGTAGTGGTACGTGGTCTTCACTGTGTTTTTACATCTATATATAATATAGATTCTCCTGGTAGGTCCACAGGTCCCGTCCTATTATTGTATCCTTATGAAGGTTTTATCCGACGTAGTCAAAGGAAGAGACCTTGTCTATAAATTATACCTAAACACAGAAACGGGTAACTCGTAGAAGTTCTTTATATGTTATTCCTAAGAATGACGAGATAGTAACAACGTCTAAAGGTGTATAATAAAGAAGAGGACCCCTTTTGTGAACTCTCCTTTTTTTCTTTTCCTAACGATACAAGACTCAGTAATCTGAATGATATATAAAAGGTATTGGGACTTCAAAGTAAGAGATATCTTAGGAACTTATTGGATGACACTTTAGAACCAATGAAATTTTTAAAAAAGAAAAGTAAGAGTATTTAAACTCCAGATATCCAAATCTCTATAACCAGGTATTATTCGTACAAAGTGGTCCGCATCTTCGAGAAAGTGTCGGACCAGTAAAAGTCGAAGTATACTGAGATCTTTTCTTTACTTTACTATGCGTAAAATCATACCGACCACACTGACTCGAACTAACACTTCTTTTTTATTCCGACAATGAAATGTCACTTCTTCCTCCCAATACCTACCTTGTGTACACTAGAGAGTCCCGTGGAAGAATAGAATAAATACTACCATAACAAGTTACTTTCTTTTTTTAGTATTTGATCCTTCTGACGGTTTCCGAACCTACGTTGTTCTCGTCTCCGAAGCCATTGAACGATCCGAATTCTTGCCGAACCAGTCGACGTCCCGACCAACTTCCGTCTCATGTGTCTCGTTCACTACTTCCTCTCTTCAGTATTTGTCCCCGAAACGAAAGTGTGTGAACTTCTTCACTCCCATTACTGCGGATGTAAAGACCAAAACGGTACACTACTCACATAAATGTATGGAATTAGAGCTTGAATACAAATAAAAGGAAGTAATAACATATACCACATGTGATGTATTCTAAAATAAGACCTTTCGGTTTAAAGTTGTACCCTACCGCGGACCTTACCCATAGTGACTCAAACCTCGACCTAACTTTATTAATTGTTCTGTAGTGAAGCGGAGGGAAACCCCTGTCTCACCCAGACGAATAACAACGTTCCAACACACTACAAGGTGTAAAGGCAAAGAAATAAGGAAAGACCTTTAGATTCGTGTCCTTCTTCACAAGTGTGTTTGCTGTTTACTACTATCGTGAAAAAACAAGAGGACCGGTGAGTCATAGAGATACGGGAAGCATCGAACCTGTCAAAGGGGTGACGTAACGAAACCACCTTGGGATAAAGTCTTTTTTTTTTTCTTTTCCTTAAACGTCAAGACAAAAGAGAAAGGTATCATCGACCTCACTCCAAAACCAGAATCCGAATGTATTGGTCCTTAAATACAATTTCCTCATTACCTTTCTATGTCTCTGTAACATCTCTATTAAATAAAACCGGAGTCTTCACACCTCTAGTCCCCACCCCTAAAAAAAACACACACACACACTCACACTTACTTGACACTCGGTCAGTAAAATAAAATAAAAAAAAGACCATAAATCAACTGAAAAAAAAAGGAATAAATTAAATGTTATGACATAACCAAAACGGTATGTAACTGTACTTAGGTGGTGCCCACATGTACGCAAGGGTTTGTACTTGGGGGGTGGGTGGAACGTTAAGGTCTTTACTCGACGGTCTCTACCATCCCCGTCACCCCGGTCTCCTCCAAGATTGGATCTCGGAAATAGGACCCGGTCTAGAACCTCTCGGAAATAGGACCCGGTCTAGAACCAGATACAAGAGATGAAAGGTAGTAGAAGGTTTTTTATGAGACGGAAGTTCTGAGACTCGAGAGAGTATCGGAGGGAGCCACCAGCCTAATTGCCCTAAGCAAAGACACCGGAGGTCGAAGTTAATCGTTTCGTTTTAATAAACACAAAAACAATTATAAACATATCAAAGGATACACACATACCACACTCACACATATCAATATATAGATACATGTCAATACACATGTATCTATATCAAAATTTATACATATGTATCGATATATCTTGTTTCACAGATCAAGAACAACTCAGTAATATTGTAAATTTTTTAAAAAAAGAAAGGTAAGAAATTAAACTGTAGGTTATAACCATAAGTACTCTTCTACTTCAAAACTAGTATAAAAAGGACATCGTCATAAGAAGAGGACTTACCCTTCGATGTACATAAAAATTTATTCATATTTCAGGTAAAATTAAAATGGAAAGTGTCAGGTTAAGGACTACAACTAGTGTTTCGGGTAAAGACACACCGAGACACAATTCACATTACATCTGACTTATTTACCCGTACCCCCGGAAGAGAGATTCAGACGAACGTCGGGTTCTCTTAGACACACTAATATTTATTTGTACTTGTGAGTATCACATCTCGTCTCTCCCCCTTTAATTACAAAAATAGACAAATAAACTATACCACATGTTACCAACTCACAGCCCCCTTCTAAACCCTCTCTTTATTATAAAAATATACTCCTTCCTCGTACTTTTTAAGCTCTCGAGGAAAAAAAGGTTATCAGTCACATTAATAAGTTGAACTACCATTTGAAATTTCTAGGTTTTACTCAAGAAGGAGAAAAGTAATTCTATCGTAGTACCTACAAACCGCATCTGTCGTATACAGACACGTCCTGTTACGTGATACAGACTGATGATTATTCAAGGAATACTTCAACGCAGAAGACAGAAATACTGTAAACTCGCGGACCGTATGATTAAAATAGACCGTGTTATGTCAGTCTAGGAGGCCTACGCAGAAGTATAGCTAGTCAAAGTATATTTATCAACCAGAAACAAGCAAAATTCTGTCTTCGCATATTCATCGACAACCTACTCATTACTGTTTTTTTATGTAAATAAAAATGTCCCGAATTATCTACGTCAAACTCAAGACTTATTAATTTCATACTAGAATATTTTACAAATGTTAAACTTCATAAAATGGGTACTAATTCTGAGTCCTCCTTCAACTTTATTATAGTAAGTTCGAAGTACATTTTAAACTGTTACTAGTTTTTATCAATTGCAATACGAACAACTTAGGGCTAATCGGTCAATAAACTATAAATGTTTTTACACCGTTCCTGATAGGTAATGGATACCTGTAGTTAAAGAAGGTGTGAACGGGAAGAAGGCTCATCGGTAAACGAAGTTCTCTTTGACACTTTTTCACTTTCACAATAAGGGAGTCAACACAGGTTGAGAAACGTTGGGGTTCCTGATATCGGAAGGTCCGAAGAGACAGGTACCCTAAAGGGTCCGTTCCTCTGACCTTACCCATCGGTAAGGGAAGAGGTCCCCTAAAAGGGTTGGGTCTCTAGTTTGGGCCCAGAGGACGTAATGTCCGTCTAAGAAATGGTGACTCGGTGGTTCCTTCGGGAGTTCTCTTTGATATGGGGATATGTTTCATTCTTTCATTTACGACTAACTGTCTCTATCTGAGTCTCTAATAATATGATTCATTTCATTCAGTCTGTTTCTGCTTATGATATGGTATATACACCTTAGATTTTGCTACGATGTTTAAGTGTCTGTATTTTTTGTTTAAACACACCAATGGTTCCTCTTCTCCCCTCCTATTTAATTCTCCGACCCTATTTGTCTACGTGTGATAATACGTATTTTGTCTATGCGTCGTTCCTAAATGACATATCGTGTCCCCTGCCATAAGTTATAGAACCCTACTGAATATTGATATTTATTGGACTTCTTTATATGAAACGCCCTGTGGACTTTGATTGTAACGTTCAGTCGATACAAAGGTATTATTTTTATTAAAACTTTTCGTTTTGCGACTAACCAAACTCAATCGGGATCACTAATATAATAACACAACGGTCATTAACCAAGTCTTCACTCGGACATCGTGTCGAGACCGGTCACTCTGAAATCTATAGGACTCCTTCAAAGAGAACGATAATTTTACTCTTCTTCGTGACTGTTTGACCTCTTCGAAAAACACTCCTATACTACGAAGTTTGAAGACGTCAGTATGACGTTGGTTTATTTTCCCTTTTCAGTACTCCTATCCCCGGTTATACAATTCTAAACGTCCCGTCCTTCTGTTTTTCTTTAACTGAGTGCCTAATATAGTAATTTGTACACTTAATAGGAGTGTGACGGGATAGGAACCTGACTAATAATACACTGTATACTTTCAATAATAATGTATTTGGTAGAAAACAATCCGAAAGACATGAATATCCATTTTACAAGATCGATTAAATTATTTACAGAAATAATGGTTTTTCTCTTTTTTTTGATTTTAACGAGAAGTTCACACACATTTAATCTCACTGAGTCAAAATCCCCATTGTAATCAAACTAAGAGACTCCTTTTGTTTAGGAGATTTTTGCAACCGTGAAATAGTAACGACACGGGAATATAGTAACGGCACGAGAATATAGTAACGGCTCTTAGAGACATCGCCTTTTTCCCTTAAGTAGCACCAGATCAGACGATAACTGACACTACCGAACCTATAACAGTAGTAGTAGTTATGTTCGACTTCATCCCTTGAGTTTGTCCCCGAGACATAGTTGGATCTCCCCACCCGACCCCTCCCTTTACCTTCCCTCCAAGTTCTCCCTCCCCCGTATGTATATATGGATACCGACTAAGTACAACTATAAACTGTCTTTCGTTGTTTTAAGACATTTCCAAAATAGGAAGTTAATTTTTAATTTATTTAAAAATTTTTCTTTTTTTTAATCGACTTCATTGTTTAGTGACCATGAAAGACCTGGAGTTGAAAGAATGGTCACTCTACTTCACTAAGTCAGGTCAAGTCAAGTCAGTGAGTTAAGACAAACTGAGAAATACTAGGGTAGCAGACGTCGTGAGGTCGGAAGGGACAGGTAGTGGTTGAGGACCTGGAATGAGTTTGGGTACGGGTAGTTCAGCCACTACGGTAGGTCGGTAGAGTAGGAGACGTCAGGGGAAGAGGAGGACGGAAGTTAGAAAGGGTCGTAGTCTCAGAAAAGGTTACGCAGTTAAGAAGTGTAGTCCACCGGTTTCATGACCTCAAAGTCAAAGTCGTAGTCAGGAAGGTTACTTATAAGTCCTGACTAAAGGAAGTCCTACCTGACCAAGTCGTTTAACTTCGCTTCTACTTCACTAATATACAATAAATAGTTTTTAGGTAAGGTTGAAGATTTAAATAAAAAAGATTCAAATTAAATAAAATTTTAGTTTTATTAAACTAACAAAACACATTCTTTATTAAAAGTTTTCAAGGATCTTAGGATCCTTTCAAATAATCCTCTACTTTTCGATACATGAAACTGTGTTCCAGACTGTTTCCGTGACCCCTATTACAGTGTGTTCCTTTTCACTAGGCACGGGAACGACTAGTTTCCTTCTCTTAGTAAGTGTTTTGACGTTTAGATTTGAGTATTTAAGTTACTCTAGGTCTCCAAGACTCTCATGTACGTGCCCCTTAAATTGACTTCCATCCCAAGATCCCTATACATCTTGACTTGGACAGACTCTCCCGGACTCCAAATCTCTCTCATCGTCTTACCCATTTACACCTCACACAATCAGTGAGTCAGTACAGGCTGAGAATCGTTGGGGCACCTGCCGTCGGACAGTACGAGGAGACAGGCACCTTAAAAGGTCCGTTCTTATGACCTCACCTATCGGCGAGGGAAGAAGTCCCCTAGAAGGCTGGGCCCCTAGGTAGGGTCCAGAGGACGTAACGTCCGTCTAAGAAATGGTAGACTCAGGGGTCCCTTCGGGTACGGCACATCACAATCAGCGAGTCAGTACAGACTGAGACACGCTGAGGCACCTGACATCGGGTGGTCCGAGGAGACAGGTACCCTAAGAGGTTCGTTCTTATGACCTCACCCAACGGTAAAGGGAGAGGTATGTCACATCTTACTTTCAACTTATGTAAACTCTTAGTCTTTTCTAGGTCACCACAACCCTGTCACCCCTCTCTATCCATTCCACTCCTACCTATTTTTCCGTCTCTGACCAGAATCTTGTGGTAATTTTTAACAGATAAAGGAGTCCCTATACCAGTAGCACGAAACCCTATTTTCCCATTACAACCTTCCGAGGGGTGAAAACAGAGAGGCCTGTATACATGAGAAGATTAATGAAGACTTGTACCGAGTGGGTCATAAACTTGTATGATGGAAACACTATCGACGTAGTTCTGGAAACGAAGATCACGATCCACTGGCACGTTTACTCCGACTTGTCAAGACATCTTCTTTAGCTTCACCTTGTTTCTCTTTATCAAATCCTTACCAGACCGTAGGTCTATTTATAAAAGATTCGTTGACTCACAGGTAGGAGACAAAAACCACACCATCACTCATACGTTGTTCTACTTTCACTTCGACTAGGATTCTCCTTCGTAATATAACTGTATATCTAAGGAGTCACCGAGTCTACTATTTCTCAGATGAACGTTACGCCCTCTGGCCCCAAGTTAGGGACCCAGCCCTTCTATGGAACCTCTTTCTTTACCGTTGGGTGAGGTCATAAGAACGGACCTTTTTAGGGTACCTACCTCCTCGGACCATCCGATGTCAGGTACCCCAACGTTTCTCAACCTGTACTGACTCAGTGAAGTGTACCCAAAAATTGTGTACTTTTTCGTTAATTAATTTATTTATCAATGAATGTAAGTATGATTCGTCAATAACGGACCGGATCCTTGACACTAGTCATGTTCGTTATTCCTTTGAGTTTGTGAAAGAATGTAAGAGGTCCAACTGTAAAAATAGGGTCTAATCGAGAGAAACTTAAACTGATATCAAGGATAGATGAATTTTTTTACTCAACTGAATATCTATTGATTATTCCTGGATGACATGTCATGTCCTTTGAGACGAGTCATAAGACATTGCTGGATATGTCCTTCTCTTAGATTTTTACTCACCTATATACATTTGTATATTGTCTATATGAAATGACGTGCGGACTTTGATCGTGTTGTCACGTTTAGTTATTTAGGTTATTTAATAAAACTCTTTACTCAATTGATCATAAAACTATTTTGTATTAAAAGGTGTAGTATAACTTAAGTCTATTGTTCATTCTAAGGTTCTAAAAAGGTGTGAATTCTCTATAGAAAATCTTTATAAAAAAGAAATAAAGTCTTTGATAAAAACCTTAAAATAATAAAAAAAGAACTCTAAAGGGAATCCCGAGGACTCTTAACCAATGACTCGTGAAGAGTAAAAAGGGAAGTCAAAATTTAATTAAAAACAATTACGAAAATCGAACCCCTAAAACAACAGTTATCAGAGACGGAGTTATTTCCATCTTAATCTACTCCGTAGTAAGAATTGTATTTAGTGTGTACTGAGTTCCGGACCTTAAGAGAACAAGAGTAAAATGTCACTTATTCACTTACCCCGTACATAGGGATGTAGAGTGTCCCTATTATAAATAGTGACTAATAAGACACCGTACATGACACTATAAACATATAAAATGTGGTCCCGAAGAGATAAAAAGTTCTTTTTTTTACTTGTGTCCAGGTTCTCTGATGATTCAATTTACTTCTTACCGTCCTTTCTCGGTCCTTAGACTCAACGAACAACTGTCATAACAATCCCCTTCGTGTGACTAACTTTGGCGGGTGGGACCGGTCCGTGGTCTCATTGGTATACGTACTCAACAAAATCCTGTCCTCCAGGACCATTCCTTGTACCTTGATTGTTCGGAGGTGGTTGGTCTTCTCAACCCCTTTTCAGTTTTCCTCTGCGGTGTACAGGCTGGTGGAGGGTCTTCGGAAGAGAGACCGTAGGAAGTACCGTCTCACTACGGTAGAACCGTCGTGGTCCATCCTGAGACTCAGTCTTACTAACCGATTTCTGTTGGGCCTTTGATTAGGGTAGTGGTATTTTGGGTTATGACACTCGGTGCACCGTCTCGACAAGAGGACCAAAGGGAATGGGACGAGAGGTGGACCCACGGGAAAGGGTTATTTTAGAGAACGAAACAGTCGTGTACTCAGAGGAGCCTGCTAAGTGAAGACTCACAATCTGTTCTCAAGTCAAAGTCCGGGACCTTCGCCAGGGGGAAGGACGTTGTCATAATGTTCCTTTCTGTCTTAGAACCTCAAACCACGATGGGTCCGTTGGTCCTGAACTCTCTGGTTTTACGGTCTCTCTTAATTCACACAAATCCACTCGAACTATAAGATAAGGTACAAAGGGTACTTCCTAAACGACTAAGTATCGATTTACCTTGTGTTTCATCGTCAATCTTCAGATCCTTCAGTTCGTCTTTAATACCTTCTGAGTACTTCAACTCTTTGTTTTAACCTTCGGTCCTTGGAGTTTTTTTCCCGTAGTGTCATTTGTCAGATCTCAAGGTCAATGTTAATGACCTTCCGGTACTAAATCCTCATTCAATAACAGGGTATTTCGTCGGTGTTCGATATTACACCAATGCTTCGTACATTTTATGTGGGTCAGGTCTAGCCTTATATGACATTGACATTTTATGTTTCGTCCATAATTTCAGAATGATGTTTTTTTCTTCTGACAATTAATAGGGTAATTGTTTGAATGTGACTATTATACGATTTCGTTATTATCAAGTCTAAATAAAACTAATTTATTTCATTCTTAAGTCCGTGAAAGAGGTAAAGAAAGGATGAAACATTTACTTGGTAAACTTTACCATACAAACAGAGTATAATATAAAGAAAACTTAACGTAACGTATTTCCACTCAGTCTTTTTTCGATCTGGAGTGTTGCTGAATTTCACTCCAAACTTAAACTAGTGAAGATCCAATCTAAGTCCCGAAGGGTCGTTGAGTCACAATTTCTGAGACGACCGGTTACGTCTTTTACGTTCTCTGGGTCTAAACTAGGGACCCAACCCTTCTAGGGGACCTTATCCTTTTACCTTTCTAGGGTACCTTATCCTTTACCATAGGTGAGGTCATGAGAACGAAACTTTTAAGCTACCTGTCTTCTCGGACCTCCCGATGTCAGGTACCTCAACGTTTCTCAGTCTATGTTGACTCACATATCCGTCCGATATAAATTCTACTAGAAGTGAGAGTAACAGATGGTCTTTGGTTTTCTTTTATGAAAGACCTCCCTCTACTGACGTCACTTTTGGAGGCTGTTGAAACATTATAGAGTCAAGTCAAGTAAAGGAGTCAGCACAGGTTTATAAACGCTGAGGTACCCAACGTTGTGTGGTCCGAAGGGACAGGTAGTGGTTGAGGGTACCTAACGAGTTTGAGTACAGGTGGTTCAGTCACTACGGTAGGTTGGTAGAGTAAGAGACAACAGGGGAAGAGGAGGACGGAAGTTAGAAAGGGTCGTAGTCCCAGACAAGGTTACTTAGTTAAGAAACGTAGTCCACCGGTTACATAACTTCGAAGTCGAAGTCGTAGTCAAGTCAATTCAAGTCAGAGAGTCAGTACATGTTGAGAAACGCTGGGGTACCTGAAGTCGTGTGATCCGAAGGGACAGGTAGTGGTTGAGGACCTCAAATGGTTTGAGTGTAGGTAACTCAACCACTACGGTAGGTTGGTGGAGTAGGAGACAACAGGGGAAGAGGACGACAGGAGTCAGAAAGGGTCGTAGTCCCAGAAAAGTTTACTCAGTCGAGAAGCTTAGTCCGCCGGTTTCATAACCTCAAAGTCGAAGTTGTAGTCAGGAAGGTTATTTGTGAGTCCTGACTTGAGGAAATCCTACCTGACCAACCTAGAGGAACGACAGGTTCCCTTAAGTTCTTAGAAGGGTTGTAGTGTCAAGTTGTCGTAGTCAAGAAGTCGAGAGTCGAAAGAAATATCAGGTCGAGAGTGTAGGTATGTACTGATGACCTTTTTGGTATCGGAACTGATCTGTCTGGAAACAACCGTTTCAACACAGAGACAAAAAATTATACGACAGATCCAACCAGTATCGAAAAGAAGGTCCCTCGTTAAATTAAAGTACCAACGTTCGTGGTAGACGTCACTAAAACCTCGGGAGGTTTTATTTCAGAGAGTGACAAAGGTAATAAAGGGGTAGATAAACGGTACTTTACTACCCCGATCTACGGTACTAGAGTCAAAAAACTTACAACTCAAAAAAACAAAAAAAACAAACAAAAAAAAAATTTTAAAATAAAAAAAATAAAAAATTTAAAATTTTAGAAATTAAGAATGTACGCAAGGGTTTGTACTTGGGGGGAGGGTGGAGGGAGGGGTGTTGTAGAGAGACCCAGTAGGGGTACGTGGTCGGGGTTCGTTCGACGTGGGATGCAGTCTGTACCTGACCACTAAGTTAAGAATGTACTGTCATATGTACAATCTTAAGGGTAAGAGGGTTTAGTAGGGTGGGAGAGGGNTAACATATAAGAACGGAGGAAACAGTTTCTATTCCACAGGTATACACACACCTAAATAGAGACCCGAAAGATAAAACAAGGTAACTAGATATACAGACAGAAACACGGTCATGGTATGACAGAACTACTGACACCGAAACATCATCTCGGACTTCAGTCCGTTCAACTAAGGAGGTCAAGGTAAGAAGAAAGAGTTCTAACGAAACCGATAAGCTCCAAAAAACATAAAGGTATGTTTAGAACTTTAATAAACAAGATCAAGACACTTTTTACACCGACCATCGAACTGTCCCTAACGTAACTTAAACATTTAACGAAACCCATCATATGAGTAAAAGTGAAGGCTAGGTACTGGTACCATATAAAGAGGTAGATAATCACAGGAGAAACTAAAGAAAGTAGTCACAAAATATCAAAAGATATATATCCAGAAATCAAAGAAATCCATCTATATAAGGATTCATAAAATAAGAAAAGCAACGTTACCACTTACCTTAACAAAGGAATTAAAGAAAAAGATGAAAGAGTAATAAGCACATATCCTTACGTTCCCTAAAGACACACAACTAAAATATAGGACGTTGAAATGAACATATCAAGGTCTTGATACAACTTATCATCGCCACTTTCACCTGTGGGAACAGAACAAGGACTGAAATCAAAATTCGGTCGAAAAAGTGAGAGGAGAAAGTGGAAGTAGTTCTCCGAGAAATCAAGAAGAAACGAAAGACGGTATTCCCACCACAGTAGACGGATAGACTCCAATAACTATAAAGAGGGACGTAGAACTAAGTTCGAACATTATAGACAAAATTTAATTTAGATAAATTAGTAAATTAGTTGTTAAAAGTTCGTAAAATTTTCCAACCTAATTTACTAATATTTCGTAGTCGTTTTTTTTTTTTTTACTATCTTTATATAGGGTGGGGTTTGAGATTTTTGACTGTAATAATCTGTATTTGAAATTTTATTTACACTAATTATATAAATTTTTTATCTAGGGTTCAACTAAAGGAGTTCATTAGATGTCACTTTTTCAGTTTTCCTTTCGTATCGTAACTTATTATTTTATTCGTTTTAATTCTGTTTATGTACCCATACTGTCGTCTAGTCTACACCTTTCTATTGTGTTCAATTGATTTTCTGTCAAGTGATCTTCTCTAAGTAGGATTTCGTATCTCTGTTTTTTTGTTCTTTGTGTATCTTATTGTTTTAATATAAACGTTACGTTACTTTTTAATCTTATACGTACGTTAACTCATAGAAGTTTCTTCCTCTCTCTTACTAGGTCTTCTGTCCGAACTTCAACATGAGCTATTATTAAAAGATTTTGATTACTTTTCGTATTTCGGGGTCTAAAATTCTAGGAAATATACACACCTAGTTCTATTTGCGTCTGTGTGTGTGTGTGTGTGTGTTGACTTACGGTCGTGTAGTCTCCATTTTATGATTTTTTTTTTGTTTCTGTTTAGAGTTTTCATCGATTTGTCGTTATTATATAATAAGTTTTATAGGTATCTTTTACACTGTCAACTTAAGTGTCGTCTCAACTATTATACTCTTCTTTTGACTTATTATATAAATTTCCTAAGTTTCATTGGCGATTCAGCGAAGTCAGTCAGCACAGGCTGAGACACGTTGGGGTATCTGTCGTCGGGTGGTCCGAGGAGGTAGGGACCCTAAGAGGTCCGTCCTTATGACCTCACCCAACGGTAAAAGAAGAGGTTACGTACCTACGTACGATTCAGTGAAGTCAGTACAGACTGAGACACGCTGGGGTACCTGTGGTCGGGTGGTCCGAGGAGACAGGTGCCCTAAGAGATCCGTTCTTATGACCTCACCCAACGGTAAAGGAAGAGGTAGTTTCATCGATGATTGAATCTTAAGATAGGTGGTCTTTATCAAAAGTTTTTTATTCCAATGTCCATGGAACTGTGTATGTGTGGGGTGTCTCAAATAAAGGGCTTCGTGTGTCATTTTCTTGATATTTCTTTCAAGTAATTTAATTTTATTTTTCTAATTCTCTTTCTTTATCTCCTTCCCTACTTCTCGTTGTCTTTATCCATAATTACTATTTTTATACATGTATATAGATTTATTTGAAATTTATATGTTTTATTACGTAATAAACTTCATATATTACTAACACTTGAGAGTTTCTACACTAGTTCAAATTAAAGATCTAATTAAATATAATCGAAGATTTCGGTTTCTACTCACATCAATAGAGATACGATTTTTTATTTTCCTCTTATACATCATTACTCGATTTTGTCCTATTTTTACGGTCTAAGTAAGTTCACTTCTTTCTTTTTTCCTCTCTTTCATACAACCATTAATCCTTTCTACTTCCCCTTAAATTCAAATTTACATAGTCTTTTATTTGGTATAATACATATCTAATGTACACAGTTACTTTTCTAATCTATTTAAAATTTTCTACCGTATTAAAAAAGTTTGTACTAGTTTGACTTATTTTGTTCTTCCATTAGCGTATATATTCTTCGTGTGTGTATATATAAACTTTACATATCTACTATATATACTGTATATACACATCCTATATATTTTATATCTATATTAGACATCTATAGACTCTTCCCTTATTGATATCTATTCCTAACCTTTATCTACCCCTTTGTCACCTTTGTCACAGTCTGAAATAAAAAGACCCGAGGTTTTAGTGACGTCTACCACTGATGTCGGTACTTTAAATTTCTACGAATGAGGAACCTTCTTTTCAATACTGGTTGGATCTATCATATAAGTTTTCGTCTCTGTAATGAAACGGCTGATTCCAGGCAGATCAGTTCCGATACCAAAAAGGTCATCAGTACATACCTACACTCTCAACCTGACACTTCTTCCGACTCGCGACTTCTTAACTACGAAAACTTGACACCACAACCTCTTCTGAGAGCTCTCAGGGAACCTGACGTTCCTCTAGGTTGGTCAGGTAAGACTTCCTCTAGTCGGGACCCTAAAGAAACCTTCCTTACTACGACTTCGACTTTGAGGTCAGGAAACCGGTGGAGTACGCTTCTCAACTAAGTAACCTTTTCTGAGACTACGACCCTCCCTAACCCCCGTCCTCCTCTTCCCCTGCTGGCTCCTACTCTACCGACCTACCGTAGTGACTGAGCTACCTGCACTCAGACTTACTTGAGGCCCTCAACCACTACCTGTCCCTCCGGACCGCACGACGCTGAGTACCCCAGCGTTTCTCAGCCTGTGCTGACTCGTTGACTTGACTTGACTTGACTATCTATTTCTTACAGATTTTTAACTTCATCTTTCGAATACCTCACGTCTGATGTACTTGTGTCACGTCCACACGATTCAACACAGACTGAGAAACACTGGGACACCGGGTGGTCCGACGAGACAGGTACCTTAAGAGGTCCGTTCTTATGACCCTACCTAACGGTAAAGGAAGAGGTCCCCTAGAAGGGTTGGGTCCCTTGTTTCCGTATTACTACTCTATAAGTTAGGTTCTTCTACAGTTTCTAAGATTTAAACACTTCGTTGAATCGTCGTCGTTTTCCTATCAGCACGTTTTCCTTTAACTATTTTTATTTTTCTCTTTATCTATTAAATGTTAAGTAAACAATAAAATTGGTGGAACAAGTCATTGATTATCTTCTCTATCTAATTTTAATGAAGGTATAGTATATCCTATCTACTAAAGTTAGTGTACTAGTAGTTTGAATTGGAATAAATATGTGTGTCTTTAGACATGAGTCGTCGAATTTTAGTATACGACTCGGGATTTCATTCGGGACTGTTTAAAGAGTCCTAACTTTAGTATCTCACATAAGATATTGGTGTTTAGTTATCTTTTATCATTTCAAAATTAAAAAGATATGTAAAGAATTTTTTTAGTACTTAGTTTCTTAAGTACTACTTTATAATCTTTTATAAAATTACTACTGATTTTACGATTAAAAGTTTTGTACACCCTACGTTGGATTTGTTACTTATCTCCCTTTACCATCAGAACTTTCATAAATAATCTTTTCTTCTTACCGACTTTTAGTCACTCGATTCATAGAAACTATGGTAATTTTTATCTTCANATTAAAAAGATATGTAAAGAATTTTTTTAGTACTTAGTTTCTTAAGTACTACTTTATAATCTTTTATAAAATTACTACTGATTTTACGTTTAAAAGTTTTGTACACCCTACGTTGGATTTGTTACTTATCTCCCTTTACCATCAGAACTTTCATAAATGATCTTTTCTTCTTACCGACTTTTAGTCACTCGATTCATAGAAACTATGGTAATTTTTATCTTCACGTTTAATTTGAGGTTTTTCTCATTTTCTTTCCTTTGTTGTTTAATCTCGTGTGGATATCAGTTTTTTTAAAAATTTATGATATATGTTTTATCATTACAATTTTCGAGGAATACAATTTCTGACGATTTGATTTTCCATTTGGTTTGTTAGTTTGATTCCTTACCCTCTTTTTTGTTATAATAATTCTATTGTCTTATAATACTTATTGAAATACGATTACTAAAAATTTAATATAATTTACTTGTTTAAGAATCATTTTACATCCAAAAGGTTAGACTATGTTCTTCTTAATGTTCGTGATTAATCAAAAGATAAATAATTTATATAGTTTATACAATAACTTTCGATAGGAGGTTTCTTTTGAGATCCTGGTCTATATAAGTGTAGAATAAAAAAGTTCACAAACCCTTCTTTATTGTAATATGTGTCTGAGTAGGTTTTATGTATTTTTGTTTTTTTCTGTTAAAAACTGAGTAAAATGTTCTGGTCATGTTGAGACTATGGGTTTCTGATCTTCCGTATTTGTTAATTACCAAATTTACTTTTTGATATGTCGTCAATCTTATTTAATTGACGTTATCTACTTACACTGCCTATGTTATCACTCGATTTCCTCCGGTCTGTTTGCTCTTGTGTGTGAAAGCAATAAGCCTTTCTCATACAAACTGAGTAAATGCCTTTCAAATTTTTATTCAGCGTACTTAGACACCGAATTAATAGTATTATATCCAATAAAAACCGATCCTCCCACTCAATCATTGACCCTTCCCTGAACTACCCTCGAGGGTGAAGAATTGTTTTGAAACTAAAAACTATACCTACTATTAATCTTCCTACAAGAGGAAAACACTTTTTAGTAACAAAGGGAGAATACTAACCACGTGGAAAGAAATATATCTAACGTTAAGTTATTCATATAAATAAATTTTCAAATGTATATGTCAACGGGGGGGGGTTGGGTAGGTCCAAGTCTATTATGACTTGGAATGTATGTGATACGAATAAAAATACATCTATGTCTCTTGGCTCATCACCAATGTTCTCCCCTTCCCCTGTCCCTCCTATTTTACTCTCTTCTCGTAGTCGACATACCCCTCCCTACCTTTCATCTCAAAACCACCACTCGTATCTTAATCTTTACATTACGATATGTGTACTTTGTAAATTACATTATTTGGTTAATATGGAGTTATTTTTATTCGTTCTGTAACTGTTATTGATTATTATTTTATCTTGTTAATATTGTTATATGACAGTATTTTCAATACACTTACACAAGGGAGAGAAAGTGCTTTATAGAATAACATTTTCAAATTACGGAAAAGGTAGAATTAATGCATGAATGGTGTGTGATACCGACACTGACGATGTCAAACTCCGTACTCTCGTTTGTCGCACTTAAAGAAAAAGGAAGAAGTCAAAGTGACTGTCTTATACACAAGAACGGTCTCTAGGGTTGTTAGAGTCGTTTGCCAAAAGATTAATTGATCCATTGAATAGAAAAGTCCATGCCTTCGTGCAATACCGAAGAGAAACCGTGCACGTCTAACGAGTGGGAGTACGAAACCTCGGGAATAATACATTTTATTCCCAGTGCACTTGTCTTTGTGACGTTATGACGTTGTCATCTAGATTATCGGACCTGCCGATGACTCATTACCCACCTATTGACCTGTTTCTCTACTGAGTGTAGGGTGTACCCTACGACCCCTTTCGTACTCTAAAGTAGTGTGACGATTTTGTCTCCCGTCAAATTTCACGCAAATAAAGGTGTCAGTTGGTACATTACAAAAACCAACTGACGCCCATTGACTTTGGAGTCTTTCGTTTTGAAACTTATTCCACCTTATAAAACGGTTTGATAGCAATTCCCCTTCTTTTTGTCTCGAAGTTAGTTGGTGTACTTTCCTTTCTGCTCGACAAGACGATGTCTTTTAATATACTGTTTTCAATGTACTCTCCGGTTTCTATACGTTGGTTTTTATATCCTTTTTGTTACAATCTCCTCACACAGTCCAAGAATTCACTATTTTTAACATACAACCAAGAGACCTCTTCAAGTTGTATATATTAAATCCTACGAAAAACGACACGTCTTATCTTTTTGTAGAGTGACCAACTTCGTCATTCCTTTCCTTTGGTCCTAGAGTGTCTTCTCCAAGTTCCATCCGTTTGTCCGAATACTTCTGGGTTCGAGGAGGGAAGAGAGTCGAATCGAGATGTACCTGAAATTGAAGTAACGTTTAGATCTCTGACACCACTGAACGTCCCCAGGAACAGTCCGAAGGACTAAAAAAACAGGTACTGTTGCTGTCTCTCTCTCTACTTGACTGGAGGGACCCGAGGAAGAAAGAAAGAAAGAAAAAATTGAAAAATATTAAAATAACGTTAACTGTCAAAAATTGAAACCCTAAAATGAGGTTACATTTCTAACAAATTCAAGAGGAAAATTGGTAATTGAAAAAGAAGAAAATCATAATAATAATAAAAATCAACTCCATATTACACCCACGTTTGGTAGGATCAAACTCCACATATTGTATTACTAAGTTATACACATATGTAACGTTTCACTAGTTACGTTATTCACATCAATTGTAGATAGTGGTATGTATCGACGCTATAAAAAAAAAGAACACTACTCTTGAAGATTCTGGTTGTGAGAATCGTCGAATGTTTATACACTATTTTTAATAATTGACAACAGTGGTATGACGTAAATGAGGGTGTTGAATGACATATAACATATAATGACATATATATAATGACATATAATGTTATATAATATATATGACACTTGAGGCCCTCAACCACTACCTGTCCCTCCGGAACGCACGACGCTAAGTACCCCAGCGTCTCAGTCTGTACTGACTCGCTAACTTGACTTGACTTGACATATGAATGATATATATTGAATGACCTGTAAACATGGAAAACTGAGAGAAGTGGGTAAGGGACAGGTTAGGAAGGAGGTGGTGTGGTGTATCCTAACCCAGGGACCCAACCTTTCTACGGGACATCCTCCCGTGTCACTGCGTGAGGTCATAAGAACGGACCTCTTAGGGGACCTGTCCACCTGATGTCCGGTATCTCAGAGTCTCTCAACCTGTGCTGCCTTCGCTGAATGGTACGCACGTGTATTCGAATCGAATCACGAACGAAAAAAATCTAAGGTGTGGACATACTCGAGTGTGACGTAAACGGAAAGAGACAGACTAAATAAAGTGAATCGTATTACGGGAGTTTCAGGTAAATACAACAACTTTCACCGTTCTCGTAACAAGGGTTATTAAGAAGAATTCTTAACGGGGGTTGAAAACTGTAGAGTAATCAGTCTTAACCTAGTTTACTAGTCAGAAATGGGTTAGACCTTTACCTTATATCCGTAGGAAGCTCGTTAGTCTGGGTAAGAACTACCATTAGAGTCGAAGAGATTCCGTTGTCTGACATACTCCCATTTGACCCCTAGAGTTATCTTGTGACCCTACTAGTTATCACTCATGTAGTTCCTCAGTAATCCCAGGAGATCCTTTATACTGCCTCTTCTCTTTCCGTTGGGTGAGGTCATGAGAACGACTCTTTTAGGGCACCTGTCTCCTCGGACCGTCCGACGTCAGGTGCACCAGTGATTCTCAGCCTGTGCTGAAGTGAAAGTGAAAAAGTGAAAAGTGAAAGTATGTGACCTCTTCCTTTACCGTTGGGGGAGGTCACAAAAACGGACCTCTTAGGGTCCCTGTCCCCTCGGACCACCCGACGACAGATACCCCAGCGTGTCTCAGCCTGTGCTGACTTCGCTGAATTGTCGTCGTCATCGTCGTCCTTTATACTTACTTTGTCGAGAGGTTGTTAGAGTAAGTATTCATTGGGAGTATAAATAATTATACAAAACAAGTAATCCTATTAAAACGAATGAAGAATGAATAACTCTGAACACGGAACTTATAGGAGACGTTAATTCGTAGAAACTGAATCTACACAGATCTCTTTCTAGGGGAGCTCCTCCCGTACCGTTGAGTGAGACTATAAGAACGGACCTCTTAGGGTACCTGTCTCCTCGGACCACCCAATGTCAGGTACCCCAGTGTTCCTTAGTATGTACTGACTTCACTGAATCGCGTTGTGTGTGTGTCTCCTAGAAATTCGTAAACGAAATTTTGGGTAAATCAATGTGAATTTAAGAACGTCATTTAAAAATACACTTTATATACGTAAAGGGTTCGATATATGATTGAGGTCAGTATGCACATAAAGTACGACTGGAAACGAAAAGGTAACAAAACACATGTGTCGTAATTCAGGTCGAGAGTGTGTGATACGTAAAAGAACCTCGACTCTCGTTACGAGTCTCCCTTCCAAACCCTATTTCAATGGACCTTTTCTTTGTTTTCCTCGTCTATTTCCTCAAACCCGTAGACTTAAGTCGGTAGGGTCGTAAACGCAATTTTCCTCAATTGTAAGGATCTTACACGAAATTCTTACTCCTCGTCGAAGACCCCGTGCCTGGTTTATAGTCACACGGTTTTTAAGAATTTATAACAGTCACGACCTTTGAAATGATCCCTAACCCGAGTTTCTTCACCTATAAACGATGTGGCGTGGGGGGTGGGGCACTGAGTTAGTCGTTGTCACAGTTTATAGACTAAGATATTAAACATTATCTATCCTGTATCGGAGGCTTAAGGCACTCCGGGGAGATACTGTGGGACAATAAGACGACGGAAGGATAGGACAACAATGGTACGACAGTTGGAAGTAGAGAGGTCCATACACACGTGTATATGTGTGTGTGTCCTTCACTTTCCTTTGCGTAGTAATAAAGACAAGTTTGTCAGATCGAAATGTTTTATTAAGTGTCATCGTAATAAATATATTACTTAAAGGGATATGGAGACTTTATGTTAATATAAGTATTTTAATCTAAATGTACATTCTAGTCACGAATAACTTACAATTACGGAGTATAGTTTTTTTTTTTTTCTTAGTTTTATACCCGAAGGAACCACCGAGACGACCATTTCTTGAGTGGACGTTGTACCATCTGAACCTAACCTAGGGACCCAAACCTTCTAGGAGACCTCTTCCCTTTCCGATGGGTGAGGTCATAAGACCGGACTTCTTAAGGTACCTGACATATCAGGTAACCCAACGTTTCTCAGTCTGTACTGACTCGCTGAAAGTGGAAGTGAAAGTAACATTATCCTACTTTTGTTTATGATTAATAAGATCTTTGATAATATCAAGTTCAGAAAAATTTTATAAATAAGTAAAAACTGACACGACCCAGAACAAACGACGCGAACCTGAAAGATATCATCGTCACTCGTCCCCGTTGGGAAGTGACACGACACGGTCAAAGAATGACTCTACCGAAAAGAACGTCTCGTGCCCAAGTTCCGAACACCCGAAGTCAAGAACGACACACATCCGAGTCATCGACCCCGAACACCCGAGGTCTCGAGTCATGAACACCTCGTGTCCGAATCAACGACGTATAGTACACCCTAAGAGGGTGTGGTACCTAGTTTGGTACCATAGGGAACGTAACTCTTCTCCGAAGAATTGGGAACCGGGTAGTCCCTTCGGGATAAATTCAGAATTGACAGACTTATGACATCCCTTTTTTGACCAAAACAAAAACTCTATGACAAAGTTGTATGGGAGACGACAGACCCTTATTCTATAACTCAGGAAGTCTTTTGGACTTTCTCTAGAGATCTAAAGGTTTGTGTATGTGTGTGTGTGTGTGTGTGTGTGTGTGTGTGTGTGTGTGTGGGATCTTTTTCTAATGCATATTTGAGAAGTGTTTTATCACTACTGATAAGGACCTAGATGAGTATGTTTTACATCTTTACTGTGGCTTTTAACCTACTATTAACAATTTTGCTGTCGAACTAACCGAAGAACTCGAGACACCTCTATCGTATGTGAGGTTTCGACTGATTCGGAGGATGTCTAGAACCGCCGCTACATAGCCACTACACTTTTCAGTGAAGCAGAGAAACCGGAGGGCAAAGAGAAAGTCTTCTACCTCCAGTGACCACTTAACTTGCACCGGAGACCCTATTTAGTCTTGGAGGGTAAAGTTTTGGTGACTAGTTATTACCACACTAAAGACCGTTCGAAGAAATGAAAGAACTGACAAAAGGGTAGACGTTTTACCCTCACTACGGGTTGAACATCTCAAGAGTTATTCTGGTTTATTCTATACATACCAAGAACATCATGTACCTTGGGGTCTCGAAAACTCTCATTGTTCTCCCGACATTGTGCCCAATCCCTAACAAGTTCCTTAATCGTTATACCTCTACTTCTTTCCCTTCACCTCGGAGATTCACGTTTCTTCAGTCGCTTTAATTCAAGGACATCCCAAATTGATTGTATCACAGACCTTTCTATTGGTCGTGTGTACTCGCGAGTCCGAAAGGGGATACCGGGTCGCCCATTTCGTGGGTGGACGTCACGTCCTCTGTGTCCTCTACACCCGAAGTGGGGACTCAGCTCTTCTAAGGGACCTCTTCCTTTACCGTTGGGGGAGGTCAATAAGAACGGACCTCTTAGGGTACCTGTGTCAGGTCTTCCAGCTTTTCTCAGTCTGTCTCGATTCGTTCGTGTGTGGACTCGTGAGTTACGTATGACACAAACTGAATAAATGAATAACATAAATAAATAAATAAACCGGTAAGGTGTGTTGGACGACCTAGAATCAAGGGGGTGTTCCCTAGGGTGAGTGTGGAGGACATGACCTTCGTACCTTAGGAATAGTGACCTGGTGGTCCCTTTAGAATCGAAAAATGAACAAAATTCAAATAAAATACCTTCAACTAAGTTACGATTTTCAGAGGTAAATCTCTACAAAGCACTTATTCTCTGGATCTCTTCAGTAAAGGTCAATTATAGAAGTCAAGTCAAGTCGAGTCGGCGAGTCAGTACAGGCTGAGAAACACTGGGGTACTTAACGTCGTGCGGTCCGGAGGGACAGGTAGTGGTTGAGGGCCTCAAGTGAGTTTGAATGCAGGTAGTTCAGTCACTACGGTAGGTCGGTAGAGTAGGAGACAGCAGGGGAAAAGGAGGACGGGAGTTAGGGAGGGTCGTAGTCTCAGAAAAGGTTACTCAGTTGAGAAACGTACTACACCGGTTTCAATTATAGAATGTGTTAATTTTTTTTTTAACAACGTCCCACACACCGAGAGTAAATATTACCACTACTACCACAAAGGACCCGTAGATACAACCGGATACGTAAAAGAAAGGGAAATGTGTGGTATTACAAGAGGTGTTGGAAGGCTCTTAGATAATCGACGTTACATGACCCAATACTCTTCGAGTCTCTCCAATCCACCGTGCGGATTCCCAAACGTACGTGCGAACGTGTGTGTACGTTCGTAGTCCAGTGAACGACACATGAGAGCTACGGACCGCGTGAGTGTGCAAGAGTCCTGTCGGGTCCCGCGAACTGGAGGTGGGTACGGTAACGTAGTAGTCTCGTTGGTTGTCGGGAGACTGTATCATTTCCACTGTTTCGTTGACACCCGAACAGGTGGACTGTCGACCTGAACCTTTCCCACGTTCCATTACTGACGCGACGGGTCCCTAATCTTAACTACGAAAACTTGACGCCACGACCTCTTCTAAGAACTCGCAGGGAACCTGACATTCCTCTAAGTTAGTCAGGTAGGATTTCCTTTAGTCAGGACCCACCAGGAACCATGCTGACTACAACTTCGACTTTGAGGTCATGAAACCGGTGGACTACACTTCTCGACTGAGTAAACTCTTCTGGGACTACGACCCTCTCCAACTCCCGTCTTCCTCTTCCCCTGCTATTTCTTACTCTACCAACCTACCGTAGTGGCTGAGTTACCTGTACCCAAACCCACCTGAGGCCCTCGACCACTACCTGTCCCTCCGGACCGCACGACGCCAAGTACCCCAGCGTTTCTCAACCTGTGCTGACTCGCTGACTTGACTTGACTCTGCCGGAGGCAGGTACACGCGACGACGACCGGTGTCGCAACGTCCTCATCGTCCTTACAATCCATCGGATCCTCATTGGCGTCACCACTACGATCGCCGTCAAGACTACGGTGAAGGACTACTATTTTCTCATGGCCGCCGTCGGCGTTGTCGTTATTATTATGGAGCAGAGTCCTTTCCACCAGATTTTCCCAATTCGTAGAATCCTTCCGATGTCAGACCTTCCCGACTTTTGGGGATCGCCTTACCCTCCCCTATTTCTACGACCTTTCACCGATCCCTTATTATTTTATTCTCCCTTCGATTTGGTCACTGGGAACAGCCGTCACTTTTCTCCGTCTAATCTGTTACAAAGTACGATTAAAGGTACCTCTAAAGAAATTAAATAGTTTCTACCGAGCGGCCGGGCCGGGCGGCGCGCGGCCGGCGCAAGAGCCACCAGCGCGGCGGGCCTGGGTCCGAGGACGCTTCTGCAGAGATAGTCGAGACCGGCGCGCGCGGAAGGAGACGAGAGCGAGAAAAAAAAAGGGACAGACGGCGTCAGGCTCCTAAGAACAGTGTACTACCGAAGTAGCCCGGGGTAAAGGAGGACTAGGAAAGTTCGAGAAAGAGGACGGACCGCATAGTTTCCTCTAAACACCCAGTGGCTCGGCTCTGCGGCGTATATTTCAGTAGTCGAGCGAGCGGTGGTGGAGCTAGTAAACGGAGTAACAAGAACGTTCTACGGCCTCCACCAACCCCGAGAAATTATTGAGCTAATCATCAATTCTCCGTGTACAATCGAAACTTTCTATATATCACACACACACACACACATATATATATACTTCAATGTCTGTCGGGATCTTTAATCTGTGTGAGAGGGTTTACTTCGAATGGTTCGGTGTTCTACGTACTTGTTTTTGGTGATGTTATAACATTTCATTAATCCGAGGTTAATTTATTAACTTTTTTCTCTACGCACTCGTGTAGTGTTCTGAATTTTTACAAAATTGTTTTAGTAATAGTAAATCGTCCTAACAATAATAAAATCTTAAAGTGACTAAATTTATACTTTGAGACGATTAAGTCGGTGTTTTGATGCTCGACGCTAACAAAAACCATACGTGTATACCCGTGTCCAGAAGATTTCTGATCGACGAAATTGACTCTAAGTCTACGAAAGTGACATTGTCATTTTGTTTAAAATTCACCTTTACAAAATTAACATAGACATATACCTACCGATATATCATATTTCACATTAGAGGTTTTATTCGGAGTCTCTATCCGACTCCAAAAGTTACCCAAAGGTCCATTTCTAACGAGAACAAACGTCTTAATGCCTCCTGTCTCTTCTTTTAACGAAAAAATTATGGAGGAGTGCCTAGAGGGGGACGAAGTAGGTCAAGAGACTTCCGTCCTTTACCCATGTCAAGGGTGACTTCGAGGTCGATTTCGGACTCCGCGACCAAAGTCACCTTTACAACAACCTCATTTTGACAGGACATTCCAGTAAAAAATAATTTCTGAGAAGCAGTTGGAACCGGCGAGGATATCAGACGCCAGGAAAATCGACGCAGACAGATACGAAAACAAGAAATCAACGAGTCACCACAGAGAGATCTGGACTTACATATGGAACGTCCGAAGTAAAGACTTACCAGGAACGGTACAACGGAATAAAAACCTCCGTACTAACAATACTTATACGAAATCATTCAGTGTAGAACTTTTCAGTCCCGTGTAAAGAAACCGAAATTAATGGATAACATTTAAAGACGGATATCTTTTGACTTCACAGGGGACTTTTAGAACGGATTACTGTATTTGAGAGTTAGTCACCCCACACAAACCCCTCTATGGTACACCCGAAAAGTAATTTTAAGAAAAGCTTTAATTTTTGTTACTTAACATATAGAATATACCATATAATATATACATATAGTATATCATATTTTTATATTGGAAAAAGATACAGTACGTATCTATTTGAGTGTTCATGATATAAATCGATTTCTTTTCAAGAACTCTGGGAAAAGGTCTTGAAATGGCGAATTAGTGATTTTGAATCATTCTCAATTCTACGTTAATATAGTGGTAAAGAAAGAAAGTACGGACACCGTCTCCACCTACCCCTTAGGACGAGACCAGATTTGTCTAGTGTACACAGATTTGCCGAAGAGGTTGGGTGGGTCCCGGATAGGTAGTGTACTTAAGATGAACAGTAGGTAATAGGTCCAATTACTCGTACGAAACACTAACACTCGATAACTTTGACAGGGACTGATAGTTAAGAACTTATAAATGTTACATTTCAAAAATAAGTCATCAAGGGTACTGTTCTTCCAACTAAAATACACAAAGTTGGGGTCCACTAAAATCTATCTACAATCTTAGATGACACGACAAAATGAAACTGTTATAAGTTTCGGAGCAAACATCTTCCATCTCTGGGAAATCTATTCAAGGACGGAGACTATCGTGACCCCAACCTAAAGTTTTTACTCTTTTCTGTAATTGTAAAGGTTGACCGGTGGTATCAGTGAACGATTGAAGTCAATTGTTGCACCAATGCTTCTATAGGTGTAACTTCTTGACACTAAGGATTGGTCAATACAAAACTTATTATCATATGACTTTAGAAGGAAAAAGTGATTGTTGTATCTTCCGACAATTCCTCAAAAAGAAAGAAAAGAAAAAGTTTGTAAGACACAGAATCTTTAAAGTTTACTCTATACCACAGAGACCATCTTTATAATCAGACCTTTACCTCGTTTCGGAACCTTAGTGTCCTAAACCCTAAACTATTGGGGAGTCAGCAGTGTCACCAGTACCCAGTGTCGATATTTTTACTTCGGAATGGACCGTTCAACCCGTTTTTAGGGGTGCAAACGAAGTGAGCCAAGAGTAATTGCGGACGCAAATTATGCCCGGAGAGTGTAGTAGAGACAAACAGTGGAGGGAGTCAAGGTCTAGTGAGAGCGGAAATTAAGACCCGAATTACTGACGTATCAGGGTCTCCTAGTTTACGATAGTAGGATCTCAATTTCGATCCGTCCTTCCATTCACAATATAGTAATTAAAGTATTTATACGTTATCATTTTAATTCATAATGGGTCACGACAGTCGCAAGTCGTTTAAGGAAGTACATACGATCTTACATAATTGACTGGTACACGGACCCTATAATCTATAAGTGTAAAACATTCTTCTAAAAGGTTTTCACTAAAACGGGGGAAACAAATTCCCAACATACCTAACAGTTCTATCCCTTGCTCTTTCCCCCTAAAACGGAGTGTAGAATCACGGGTCTGGTCATACAGTGACGAGTGGTGACAGTCACCTTTACGAGAATCACCCGAGTCTTAGGAATACTGTGCAACTAAGAATGTAATTATGTCTACTCTCGGCTCCATATTTGATCCTTGATAAATAATCACAGAATTACGTCTATTATATTGGTTTTAGAAGAGTTATACACTCGTTACAAAATCCTCGAAATCTGGATGAACGGAATAAACCTATTAGGATAAAAATAGAGAAAACCCTTAGACGTTTAAAGGTGACTAGTTACAACTACTGTAGAGGTCAGAACGAATGGAGAACGTCACTTTTCTACCTTTCGGCATCGACCTGGATTCTCCTCTCTCCACGACCTCGTTTGTTTCTATCTTTCATGGTTTGTTTGTCTCCTTTGTAACGATCATCTTTCCGAAAATTTGACCCCGACCCCTGTTGGATCTCCCCACCCCACCCCTCCCTCTACCCTCCCTCCAAGTTCTCCCTCCCCGATACACATATGAATACCAACTAAGTGTAACTACATACCGTCTTTCGTTGTGTCATAACATTTCGTTGGTAGGAAGTTAAATTTTATTTAGAAATTTTTCCTAATTTTTTTTTTTCAGAAACAAAATGGGGAGGAGGGTAGTCACGAAGGCGAACTAAGATGGACAAGTAGGGGGGGTTTTTTTTTTGTCTTTCTTTTTTAAAAAACTTCGAACTCACTCTTATTGTCGGAGTCTACTGTGGTCTTCACCGTGCACTTTAAATGGTCGTTATCGTATACTTCAAACGAAAGTCTTGGGTTCTTCATTACTAATCACAATTGTCTCAAGACACTTGTCTACGACAGGTCTCGGAACGAGGACCCGACCCGAAAGAGGAGGAGCGGCGTCAAGGACAACCGAGACCGACGACGAAACGACGCCGGACAAGGAGACGTGACGCACTTGAAGGAGAGACTGAAGAGTGGGTGAGGGTGGCGACATGACTCTAATGGTTCTTACGACGAACCGACGAAGTCAGTACGGGTTGTGCCACGCTGGGGTACCTGACATCGAGTGGTCCGAGGAGACAGGTACCCTCAGAGGTCCGTTCTCATGACGTCTCCCAACGGTACGGGAAGAGGTCCCCTAGAAGGACTGGGTCCCTAGCCTGCGTCCAGAGGACGCACCGTCCGTCTAAGAAATGGTGACTTGGTAGTCCCTTCGGGATTGGTTCTTGCGGATGGGGTACGACGGTTTACCCCTTTAACTCCTCCGTTTTTATAGTACCGGGACACAACTCTTGGAGGCAGAGTCCTATGAAGCGAAAAAAATGGGACGAGACGTAAAAAGGTAGAGAAGAGAAGAGGTAGGAAGAGAGGGGATTGTGGGACAGATCGAAGGAGGAAAAGTAGAAAGTCCAGAGTCGAAAGTTCCGTCGAGGAGATCCTTCAATAGGAACGGAACCTTCCTAAAGCCACGGAAGGGACACAACGTCTGGAGTGTCCGTAGTTCGTCAGAAAGACCGGAGGGTGGGTTGGAGGTACCCTCACGATCAGAGAAATGTCCTTGCCTCAGACCGAGAGTCTGTGAAAATGGGAATGGTCCATGGATTGTATCCTCTTTTTCACGGGTGTCCTCTCTACGACTCACTCGTTTTCACCTCTCGACTCAATGTCCACACAAAACGCATAAACTTCGGGACAAAACTGGACCCGTTTACAGTTTCGCCAGAAGGGAAAGAATCATTTAGGACTCGGACAAAATCTCGATGAAAGATTTTAAGAGACGTGTCGGCGTATCACTTCTTACGGGAAAGCTTCCGCTGCCCGACGAAATCAACCGACGATAGGAGGGTTTCTTGAGTAAATCCCTAACTTCAACTTTTTTTACAGTCGAGACGACCACGAAAAGTAAAGTCATATACCGTATAAAGGGACCAGGGGTTTGGAACCGCTTTTACGGGGGGATCTCGTCCTCCTTTCGCTTCGTCTACGACGGACCCCGGTCACAAAGGACGGGAGAGGAGGTCCGTCGGACGAACATCTCTTTCTCCGGAACCGTCCGTGGCTCCGGAAAGGCACCCACACGCGGTCCCGAAAAGGTGGTGTTACCGTGCGAGTGTGGAACACAGACCGAGGACATGACGAAGTAATTCTGAAAAGACACGACAAGGGCGAGTAAGAAGAACCCTTCGACCGGTAAAGTTTTCCTCGCTCTACTGAGATTAAAACACGAAAGTTTTTCGTGTGTCCGTTTTACACCTAGGTATACCTACGTACCTGGGTCGTATGGTCGACGCAACTGAGGGTTTGTGTCGTCTCTTGCCACACATTTGTCTTCCGCGAACGGGGAAGGTCGGGCCCTCGGAGAGGGACAGAAACCGGAACTTTGTAGAGTCGTCTTTTACATCGAAATTCTTTCCGTGTGGTTCCCTGTCTGTAAATTCCATTTGGTCCGTATTCCGCCACTCTTTTTCTAAAAAGGAGAACGGAACCACAGATGGGGACGGAGAGGACGAATGGTTTTTTTTCAGTTCGTCGTATTGAAGGGTGTTGCTTATTTCCGACTCTGTTTCACAAGAGTTGTGACAGGATTCAACCGTACCAGGAGGCCGTAGACACGGAGATAGGGGGAAGTAAACAGTTTTTATGTTACTTTGAATTCGATTACTTGTCGAAGGTTTAACGTCCGTCAGGCGTTCACGGAAATATAATTTACTGTTTTAATTCATTGACTCATGGTTGTTTCGTGTAGGTGAGAACTCTGTGCACTGTTCAAACACTTGATCATACAAAGGGAAGTACTATCAAGTACTGTAAATAACTTGTATATGACACAATTGTGTGATTCAGTTGTGCAGTGACTCGATTCGTGTAATATAAGTGACCTTCCTTACTACGACTTCGACTCCGAGGTCATGAAACCGGTGGACCACACTTCCCGCTGAGTAACCATTTCTTTAATTAGGACCCTTTCTAACCTTCGTCTTCTCTTCCTACACCGTCTCCTGCTCTACTAATCTAGCGTAGTGACTGAGTCACCTGTACTTAAACTCGTTTGAGGCTCTGTATCACTTCCTACGTCCTTGGACCGTACACCGTCAGGCACCCCGACGTTTCTCAGCTTGTACTGAATCACTGACTTTTTGTCATCGTTGTTTCTCGTAGTGTTTGTCGTAGAGTACAGTAGTGGTGTTGGTCAACACGAATAACAGGTAGTGTCCTTATCGTCTCATTTTCTTACATGTTTAACGTCTTTGGACCGTACACTTGAATTTGAACCGACGAGTCAATAAAAATAAAAATTAATTTGAAAATTAAAACTCTATTAATATCTAAGTGGACATCAACATTATTTATCTTGGATCTCTGAACACTAGAATGCATGGGAAATGGATTGGTAGGGGTGGTTACCTTTGTAGAATGTTTTAGACTCATATCGTAGTGTTAGTCTTTTAACTATAACTAGGTACCTAATCTTTTTCGTTTTACAAAAGGTCTCACCGAAATGTTCAAATATCAAGATGATCGTCACATACATACTTACTAGAACAATGAGACATAGAAGTAGTTGGAAACCACAAATAGTAATAAGAATTAAAATAGGAAAGACAATCCAAACATCACTGTAGAGTAACACCAAAAGTAGACAGAAAGGGGTCACCGATTACTACAACTTGTAGAAGGGTACAACAGGTTGGGAGAAACCATGCATCAAGAGTTAAAAGTTTTAAAGAGGTTGAGGGAGGTTATTACCTAAAACATCATCTATAGGTACTAATACTTAGGTCTACATTCCCCAAAGAACAATAAACGCGAGTCTTCTTCTACCTATTCAACGTCAGTTTTCTTTAAGTACCCTCGGTTGTGGTGTACCAGACAAGACTACAAAACGGTACGTATTTCGATATAACATCCGTCACACTTCTTAATGATAGATAGATTAGAGTTCTTGTAAATACTACGATAATTATCATTTCTCTTTCGAGGACCTTATAAATCTAAAAACAAAACAAAGTTAAAGTTATTTTCAGAAGAAGAGCTACGAACAATAGTATCTGACTAGGTGCCAGGTTGAAGTTCTAAACAAAGAATCACAAAAAGACATCCCCCCGTCTAATGACACCTCCTTGAGACGAGAAAGTGACACAGACCCACCAGTCCCTCCACCCAGGTATCTAGGGTCGTTTATCACATAGGAGATCTCTTTAATAGGTAGTGAAAGGAAATAAATTTTTGTCAGGATACAAAGACCACGAAACGTGTTAGGAGATTAATGGTGGAACTCTCGTTTCAGTTGCTGGAAAGACCACTCTAGTACTCTATTTTTATGAAGCCATATTCCGTTCGGCGTCACACTGAGGGTCAACCGATCAATTGTAGACACACAGGTGAAGAGAGTTACTGTGAAGTCTCACATCGACACTCCTAATTTACCCTACTAGTACACCATACAATCCGGGTTCAAGATGAGTACTATTACCGGGGGAGGGACGGGGGGGTCGGGGCGTAAAGTGACTGTAACGGTAAAAATGGAAAAGAACGGAGAACGAAGTTCAAGATACATGACCCTTGGGACTGAAAGGTGATTGTTACCATAGTAAATGTGATTAACCATATTGGTCAGGGATGACTTAAATGAGTTCGGACTCAATTATTCAGAGGACCTGAAGAGATGAAAACGTAAGGTCAGGGGTTATTACTTTTCCTATAGAAAACTCCCACAATCAAGATCTTCTAGAACATCCACAAGTATCTTAATAAGTTGAAGCCGAAGAAGTCGTAATGACCAACCCCGTCTCTGAACCTAATGACACTATAACTTACCAAACGGAACCTCTACTTGTCTCTAGTAAGACAGTAAAAACTCTAACGTGGGTTCATGACATAAAGCTTAAGAAAAGAACTGATACTACCGATGAGGTGAAGAAGATTCCCTAAGAACGGGTGTCATCATCTATATTACCTGTAGACTCAATTTAAGTGGGTAAGGTCAGGTAAAATCAAGTGACTAAGGATGTTACAGCTACAAGTGAGAACGGTAGAGGACAAACTGGTGAAGGTTAAACGGAAGTAAGTACCTGGATTGTTCCTGGATTGGTCCAAGGACACGTTATAACGAGAAATGTCGTAGTCTGAAATGAAGGTAGTGGTCAGTGTAGGTGTCGACCCGTAAAAAAAGTGAAACCGAAGTAAGAAAGACCACAATAAAGAGGTGAGAAGAGGTCATCGCATAACCCGTGGATGACTGGACCCCTCAAGTAAAAAGTCACAGTATAGAAGAACGGAAAAGTATGGTAAGTACCCTAAGAGTTCCGTTCTTGTGTCTTCACCAAACAGAAACGGAAGAGGTCACCCGGTGCAAAACAGTCACCAGACCTTTTCTTTGTCCTTTTTCTTTAGACCCTTTTTTATTTACCTTTTCCAGTCAAAAGTAAGGTTAGGGGTTCTTTCCGTTACCGTTTCTTACGAGTTTGATGGTGTGTTAACATGAGTAGAGTGTACGATCGTTTCATTACGAGTTTTAAGAGGTTCGGTCCGAAGTTGTCATACACTTGGCACTTGAAGGTCTGTAAGTTCGACCTAAATGTTTTCTGCCTCCCTGGTCTCTAGTTTAACGGTTGTAGACAACTTAGTTTTTTTTTCGTTCTCTCAAGGTCTTTTTGTAGATGAAGACGAAATAACTGATGTGGTTTCGGAAACTGATACACTTAGTGTTGTTTGACACCTTTTACGAAGTTCTCTACCCTTATGATCTGGTGGACTGGACGGAGGACTCTTTAGACATACGTCCAGCTCTTCGTTGTCAATCTTGACCTGTACCTTGTTGTCTGACCAAGGTTTAGTCCTTTTCTCATGAAGTTCCGACATATAACAGTGGGATGAATAAATTGAATGTACGTCTCATGTAGTACGTTTTGTGGTCCGACCTACTTCGTGTTCGACTGTAGTCCTAACGGCCCTCTTTATAGTTGTTGGAGTCTATACGTCTACCGTGGTGGGAATACCGTCTTTCGTTTCTTAATTTCTCAGACAACTACTTTCTCATCTCACCTTTTTCAATCGAATTTTGAGTTGTAAGCCTTTTAATTCTAGTACCGTAGACTAGGGTAGTGAAGTACCGTTTATCTACCCCTTTGTTACCTTTGACCCTGTCTGAAAAAAACCGCCCACCGTCCCTCCTCAGGTTTTAGTGACGTCGACGACTGGCGTCGGTACTTTAATTTTCTGTGAACGAGGAATCTTCTTTTCAATACTGGTTCCTTTACCGTTAGGTGAGGTCATGATAACGGACCTCCTAGAGTACCTGTCTCCTCGGACCATCCGATGTATGTCAGGTACCCCAGAGTTTCTCAGTCTGTGCTGACTCGCTAGAGTGAAAGTGAAGTGAATACTGGTTGGATCTGTCGTATAATTTTTCGTCTATAAACGTAAAGAGACTATTACTCACTACAAATCGTAGAAAAGTACACAAACAATCGGTAGGCATACAGAAGAAACCTCTTTACAGATAAATCAAGAAACCGGGTAAAAAACTAACCCAGTAAATAAAAAGACCTAAACTCGACGTATTCAACGAACATATAAAAACTCTAATCAACAAACAGTCAACGAAGTAAACGATAATAAAAGAGGGTAAGTCTTCCGACAGAAAAGTGGAACGAATATAAAAGGAAACAACACGTCTTCGAAAATTAAAATTAATCTAGGGTAAACAAATAAAAACGAAAATAAAGGTCTTAAGACCCTCCACCTAGTATCTCCTAGGACGACACTAAATACAGACTCTCACAAAACGGATACAAGAGGAGATCCTCAAAATATCAAAGACCAGAATGTAAATCTAGAAATTAGGTAAAACTCAAATAAAAACACACGCCACAATCTTTCACTAGATCAAAGTAAGAAAATGTTCACCAACTGGTCAAAAGGGTCGTGGTGAACAATTTCTCTAACAGAAATGAGGTAACATATAAGAACGGAGGAAACAGTTTCTATTCCACAGGTATACACACACCTAAATAGAGACCCTAAAGATAAAACAAGGTAACTAGATATACAGACAGAAACACGGTCATGGGATGACAAAACTACTGACACCGAAACATCATCTCGGACTTCAGTCCGTTTAACTAAGGAGGTCAAGGTAAGAAGAAAGAGTTCTAACGAAACCGTTAAGCTCCAAAAAACATAAAGGTATGTTTAGAACTTTAATAAACAAGATCAAGACACTTTTTATACCGACCATCGAACTATCCCTAACGTAACTTAAATATCTAACGAAACCCATCATATGAGTAAAAGTGATGTAACTAAGAAGGTTAGGTACTGGTACCGTATAAAGAGGTAGATAATCACAGGAGAAACTAAAGAAAGTAGTCACAAAATATCAAAAGATATATATCCAGAAATCAAAGAAATCCATCTATATAAGGATTCATAAAATAAGAAAAGTAACGTTACCACTTACCTTAACAAAGGAATTAAAGAAAAAGATGAAATTACTCCATGGTGAAGTGTGGTCAGTCTTACCGACGCTAGGTTTTTAGACGTTCGTTATTTACGACCTCTCCCACACCTCTTTTCCCATTAAAAGACCACCTCAGAAATCCCAAAAGGTACATCNACTGGGTCTCTCTACAATACCCCTCCCTCCACCCTCCCCCCAAGTACAAACCCTTGTGTACATTCTTAATTTCTAAAATTTTGATTTTTTTTAAAATTTTTTTATTAATTTTTTTTTATTTTTAATTTTTTTGTATTTATTTTTCGTCTATGTAATGAAACGGTTGTTTCCAGGTAGATCAGTTTCGATGCCAAAAAGGTCATCAGTACATACCTACACTCTACAAAACTAACAAAATTACCGATAGATGAGAACTTATACATGTCGCCACTTTTAGAGTAAAGTTGTCCTTTAGGATAAAGTAAAAACAACAACAAACACGTACTCGAGTTAACACAAACTGAGAAACACTGGGGTGCCTGATATCGATGGGGGGCCGAGGAGACAGGTACCCTAAAGGGTCCGTCCTTATAACCTGACCCAACGGTAAAAGAAGAGGTCCCCTAGAAGGACTCGTCCCTAGTTTAAGTGTAGAGAATGTAGAGAACGTAATCGTCCATCCAAGAAATGGTGACCGTGGTGAACCCTCCAAATCAAAGTAAAACCTATCGAGATTGACGGTATTATAAAATAAAATAACACAAAAAAATTTGTAATGCACTGGAATCACGAAAGGAAACCTTGACACATTTTTGTAGAAGATGTGTTAATACAAATTTCTAGGTTTAAAACCATGGTGTATTAGGGATTCGGCGAAAAGAATTATTTGTTAGGAAAAAGGTAAAGGTAACCGAACAGTATTACCGTCTACAAACGTCTGGACAGGAAAATAAAAACAATCGTAACAAACGAATACAAGACGAATTAACTATAAGGATAATTTTATACGATGACCCTTGACTGGTGGTAAGTGGACTCCACTTACCTAGTATTGGAAGTGCAAAGACCTATGACGCGAAGATAATTACGTAGGATTTTATCGTAGGTTGAAAATGTGTGAGTACCTTCTCCAAACAGAGTCAATATTGACGGTACACCGGTGAACTTTGTGAGAGGACAGTACTAGACAGACGGAGGTCTGGGTCTCGGATAAACGACTGAGAGTCAAATAAACAGGTGAAGAGGTCCTACTATCTTTTCGGAAGATGAGGACGGTCCAAACCCCGGGACCTCTACGGTAAGACTAAGGACGACAGTTCTCGAGTATCATAAAACACTCAATCCTCCCTCCCCACTACTCGCCGGACGTTGTACTTCGACTATTAATCGGTCGGCCTCTCTATTTGTCGCTATCTCGCACCTGGTCTGAGTCCCCATCTGATCCTCTCCGTGCACTTCCTGATACTCTCTTCCTCCGCATCCCGCCGAAGGACCTCCCCGCTAGACTGTTCCCTAAATCTATCATAACGGATTATAGTATTATAACATGAACGAATTAGGACGTCTCCGACCGGGAACAGATAAACCTAGGGTAAAGAAGAGGGAAAGGGAGAATCACCACACCTAGAGTGCATGAGACTTTCCTCATTTCTGGGTCGGTACCGATTGATATCGGTTGTGACTTTGAGACACGGTAGGACCATAGATAAAATTGAGGACCACGAGGTAGAAAGACAGACCGAAAAGACATTGGAAACTGGTCACAACCAGGAAGTAGAAGTTCTTCTATTTCTTTTAATCACAAAAACAAACCTATAAGAGTCCGTGGGTTCTCTACGAGTCTTTTACAGATCCCTTACTCACTTGTTTACTGACCTACTTCTTGCGTACACGATTGAACGTCAGTAGATCCCTCAGAATGTCGAGAGTTAAAGCTACAGAGTTATAATAGGAATCCCTCGATGACCCAATTCATTATTGACACTGAGAAGTACTTTAATTGAGTGTTACCTAATATTTGGATGTACATTTCACGTTTTGATATTTTGATCTTCTATTGTCCTTTTTTGGATCTACTGAACTCCATATCGTCCTTTAAAAATCTATATTGTGTTCTTCTGTATTAGATACTTTCTTTAAAAAGTATGTGACCTGGAGTAATGTTCATTTTTGAAGACGAGATCCTTTCTGTCACAGTTCTCTAACTCTTCTACTCGGTGTCTGACCCTCTTCTATAGACATTTTCTGTTTAGATTAATTCCTGATAATGAATTTTATATGTTTCGAAAGAATTTTGCGTTGACATTCTTTTGTTCAACTCGTTTTCATCTAACAACTGAGAAGTACTAACGACGACAAACAACAAGTCAGTCATTGAACAGAGGTCGAGAAAGGTCAGGGTACCTGACGTCACGTGGTCCGAAGGGTCAGGAAGTGACAGAAGACCTCAAACGTTTTGAGTACAGGTAATAACCTACTACGGTAGGTTGGTAGAGTAAGAGACAGCAGGGGAAGAAGAGGACAGAAGTTTGAAAGGGTCGTAGACCCAGAAAAGGTTATTCAGCCAAGAAGTGTAGTCCACCGGTTTCACAACCTCGAAGTCGAAGTCGTAGTCAGGTTGGTTTCTTCTATGTGTCTATCGTTTATTCATATACTTCTTTTTAGAGGTACAGTACAGTCGTCCCTTTAATCTTGATTTCGTTGTTACTCTACGGTGATGTATCGATAATCTTACCGGCTTCAAACCTTGTGACTGTCGTGGTTCACGGCCATTCTTACACTTCGTTATCCTAGAGAGTAAACAGCGACCACCCTTACGTTTTATCATGTCGGTGAAACCTTCTATCAAACCGTCAAAGAATATTGTCAGCTGTACGAGAATGGTATATAGGGTCGTTAGTGTGAGGAACCATAAATGGGTCTCCTCAACTTGTGAAAAAGTAAAATGTGTTTTTGGACGTGTGTCTACAAATATCACCGAAATAGGTATGAACGGTTTCGGACCTTTGTTGGTTCTACAGTCAGTCGTCTACTTACCTATTTATTTGACGTCGTGTAGATCTGTTAATTCACAATAGGGTACAATTTTTGTTTACACGGCAATTCGGTTCCTTGCTACACCTCCTTCACATTTACGTATAATGAACGTTCTTTAGTTAGACTTTCTGACACACGATATATTAAGGTTGATGTACCTTTTCCTTTTTGATACCTCTGTTTTTCTAGTACGGTTCCTAATCTCCACTTCCTCCTTAATTTAGTCGTATCGTCTCTCTTAAGGTTCCCGTCACTTTTATGAGATCCACTATGACATTACCACCTATGTAAACAGGTTTGGGCATCTTACATGTTGTGGTTCTCACTCGGGACTATGCTTGACACTTGAAGCCCACTAATACTATATAGTCACATTCAGGTAGTCAACATTGTTTACATGGAGAGACCACCTCCTATAACCATTACCCCACCGATACGTACATACCCCCGTCTCCCGTATACCCTTTATCGATATGGAAAGGAAGTTAAAACAACACTTGGATTTTGAAGAGAATTTTTCAGAAATTTTTTATTATCATTATTGACACCCGAGGATCTCAAACCTTTGGTGACGACTTAAATTTAAAGTAAGTCTCTGGATTTTCAAACACAACGAGTGTACGACAATCTGTTATTTGGTTATGAATTATAGACAAACACAGTCCCCCACCAGTCAAGTTTTTAATTTTTTTTTTTTAACCAAACCGTCACCCCAACCCCTCAGCCCACCTCCATCGTACTACTACTTCGACCGTTACGGCACCGAGGACACTCCCAGCTTACTCCTCTATGAACTCACTCTAGAGCCAACCGAGTATGATCTTTCCTGGACGGACGTGACACCCTCTGGACCCAAATTGGGGACCCAACCCTTCTAGGGAACCTCTTCCCGTACCGTTGGGTGAGGTCATAAGACCGGACCTCTTAGGGTACCTGTCTCCTCGTACCACCCGATATCAGGTACCCCAGTGTTTCTCAGTCTGTGCTGACTCGTTGAAAGTGAAGTGAATACCAGTGTACCATCTTTTTAAAATCCTTCTTAACACATATCTATACATTTAAGGAAAACGACCTAAACACAAAAATTATAAGTAAATAAACAAACTGAGTTTATTTAGAAGGGAGAAGCGACACCGTACGTGGCAGGAAGTAGAATCGACACCGTACACCCTAGAACATCGACACCGCACACCCACGACCAGTAAGTCGGATCCTGGGGGACGTTACCTTCACGTTTCAAAATTGGTGACCTGGTGGTTCCTTCGGGGACCTAAGAAAATCATTATGTTTTGAATGTCTTATTCGTAATAAAATGAATTTTTACGGTTGTCTATTTAGTTTTTGCTTCTTTTTCTCGTATTTACATTTTTTTACTCAACAAATCGATAAGTAATACCTCGTAGGACCTTAATTCTCACTAGAAATAGAGAAATAAAAGGTTAACAAGAAATTAGGAAAAACCAACTAGTACTAGTTCTTAATGTGTGATTTTTATTTACGTGATATGTTTCACTTCAAAGGGAGTTGTCTCTTTAAATTTGTAGTGTTCGACTCTGAAATACACTAGTCATTTGTGTGTCACCTGACGTCAGTCGGGAGGGATAGACGGTCTCGTCTTAGCTCTTATATCTCCCTGGTGAAAAAAAAAAAAAAAAAAAACGGTAAAATATGTTCCTTGAACTCGTAGACACCTAAAACCATAGGTGAACCCGGTACCTCCCGAAGGGACCACCGAGTCTCCAATTTCGTAGACGGGCGTTACGTCCTCTGGGACCAAGCTAAGGACCCAACCCGTCTAGGGGACCTCTTCCTTTACCGTTGGGTGAGGTCATAAGAACGGACCTCTTAGGGTACCTCCTTCCTCGGACCATCCGATGTCAGGTACCCTAGTGTTTCTCAACCTGTGCTGACTCGCTGAAGTAGAGTAGAACCCGGTACCTTGGAGGAAGAGCTCCTATGACTCCCTTCTGACACACACCGTCTCAGTCGAACGACCCTGTCTCGACTGGAAGACGGGTCAGGAACCTTGTCGGTCTGTCGTGCACCCCAACAGGTCAAAGGGGTCTTTAGAGACTTTACTAGCTATCGTAGGACATTCCATATTATCTCTTCACTCTTACCAGTCGATCGGTGGGGTCGATTGTCTTTAGGATTTCTCTTTCTCTCTCCCCCTTACTCCACCCCCCACTCGTCCCCTCTCTCTTCGTCTCTCTTTGTGTGTCTCTGACCGTCCCTCCCTGACCCGTAGGGAAGTGACGAAAGTCTAACGAAAGTCCTCCTGTGGTGTACGAAAGGGAAGACCCCGGTAAGAGAGTTTTGGGCTAGTGTCCCAATGGACGTTATATCCCTCACTCCTATTTTATTAAGAGAATTCACAAGGAGCGGTTCCACTCAAAACATCGATCGACCCTTAACGGGTCTCTTATATTCCCGAGTCAAAGGTTCAGATTAGCCGTACGCCCTTCTGCACAACCATCGGGACTTCCTCTCAGAAAAGAGAACTGTAAAAGACTCGTGGAGACTTGTGAGTTACCGATGAATCTCGAGTCTCTTTTTAAACGAGAAACTCGATAAATAGACGTGGGCAAAATTAGATCCGGAAAGTGTGGTGGGTAGGGACGTCTCCCCAGTATTCGGAAGTAACCTAAAAAAAAAAAAAAAAAAAAAAATCGGTAACCCGACAAGAAACTAATAACACCTTAAAATGTCGATCTCATTTAAAGAAAAGTGTAAAACAAACTTTTATCGTTTTTTTTTTTTTTTTTTTCTATAACCTAAAAAAAGAAAGAAAACCCGAAAATTTAGGAGTCATTTGGAAATTAAAACAAAAAAGAAGGGTACGTGACTCTAGGAGGTTCAATTGTGTGTGTGAGTCTTGACAATTTACATTTTGTTGTCATACGGGACTTGGACTCCCCACAAAAACTTCTTAGTGAATCGTCCACTTTCGGAGGAAAACCTAAGGTTACCTCGTTATGAGAATACTGGAACTGGGAGAGCGCACCCTCGACTAAAAGGACTCCTAAGTTCATTTGACGAAAGGAAACCTCTGCAACTTAGAAACTTATGTCTTGAGACCGAGAAGCGGACCAAGACACACTATAACATTTTGTGTATTACTTCGAGACACACCTCTTCCTGTCCTATACTCAAAAGGTATGAAAGTCGTGGACCGTGAATTTCAAAACATCTACCTCGACCTCGGCCCCACAGATCTTGTGACTCGAAAGACTGTCGGATCGAAAATTCACGTCGTTAACCAAAAAGTATTGACCACTGGGAACCCCGAACAGGTGATTGTCGTAGGAGACTATAGTCACGACGTACGATCCTAACAGTGTCCTTCGGATTTAATTTACCTTTCACGGGAGCACGGATAGACGAAACCCTATTGACGTGTATATACCTGGGAGGGACTTCCTCCTCCCCTTTGGGGGGGAACCCCTCGGTCTTCAGATATGTCACGTTCTAGACACGGTCTAACTAACATGGGTATCTTTCCGTAACCGACGTATTCTATAGTTCATCTCAAAATAATTAACCACGTCAAACCTTTGAATCTAACTGTAATTAAAATTACTCCTTAAATAGTTAGTTTTTAATCGGGTATCGGGTTAGTAAATGATAAATAAAGTTTCATCCGTAGAAATCACTTATTATCGTTTGACCGAAATCACAGAATTTCCTCTCAATCACAAAAAAATCTCTTGTTGATAAAAAAAAAAAAAAAACCGAAAACGTTAAACTATGAATGCATGAAATCAGAAAATAAGATAAAAAACAAGTATATAAGTTCTCTTACTCTCTGATCTGGTCTTCTGTAGACCTTCTTAGTATTGGGGGGTTACGAATACAGTTATACTACAGTATTTATATATCGTACTTGGATGAATGGTCCACTATATGGCATGGGAGTCTCTGAATGTCCCTTTACTAAAAGGTACTTACTGTAGTAGGGTTCGTATTCCTTCGAATCATACATTTGTTTCGGATACTCCTTAGATACACGTTTCGCTTCCTGAACGAACGTGACACTGAAGGACGAAATGTTATACTTTGGAACTTTTGAGGTCAAGTTCTACATTTCTAAACATAGGTTTGTCGTATGCGTTGTGGGATCTCACACACATCTGTGAAGAGACAGTATGTGCAGACACGCCTAACTAGGGCTAAACAAACGGAAAGAAGTCCATTTTGCACTGAGCTACTCCGAAGGTACTGATGTCTTGGGGTTTTCCTCGAGGTATAGGGCAAGATCATGAAAGATAAAGAAATGAGACAAATTAAAAAAATATGAATGGTGACGTACATATATACTGTTATGTATTTTAATATATAATTAGATACATAGAAAAAGAAAGACAGGGGGAACAGAGGAAGTTGATTTTAACTAACCTTACCTTCTGAAACGAAAGTCCTTGAGTCAACAAAACAAGTACCAATATTGGGACAACGGACCCTACATCAATATGAATTATACGTAAAATTTTTATTTACTCGCCAACGGAACGACTCCAATTCATCCATCCTACGTGGTAAACACATAGTTTGATTTCATCCATTATAACCCGTATATAAATGTTTGCCTCAACATAATCAACGTCCGTTCTAAGAAACTGGTTCAGAAAATCTACCGTTGTCACTTTGTTCTTACTCTCGACCTTGAGCCCGAGACTTCGAACAATCATGACACCGGAACCCTGTCAACGAAGTGGAGAGACTCAAGGCCAAAAGAGTAGGTAATTTTACCCAAAATAATTGTTTTTAATCTCAACGGTATAGTACGTTGTTAGGGTGAGGACCCGTATGTAGACCTGGTTTACCATGTACATGAGGATACAAGTGTCATCGTGAAAAGTGTTGCCGGTTCTGTACCTTCGTTGGACCTACAGGGGACTGTCTACTTACGTATTTCTCCCATACCGCGTTCGTACATTACCTCATGATAAGTCGACATTTTCACTTTACTACGGTAAACATCGTCGTCCCCACCTGGACCTCCACTAGTATGATTCACTTCTTACAGTCTTTCTCTTTCTATGTATGGTACCGTAGAGTGAGGTGCACCCTAGATTTTATACTGTGTTACTTGAATAAATACTTTGCCTTTGTCTGAGTGTCCGTATTTCTTGTCTGGACGTCAACGGTGTTCTCCTACCCTCCCCCTCCTGTCTCACCCTCAAACGTTAATCGTTTACGTTTGATAATGTACACCTTACCTTTTGTTTTTCCTTGATCGCATATAGTGTCCCTTGATAAAAGTCCTAGGAGACTATTGGGTATTACCCTTTCTTATTTTTCTTCTTACATATATGAAGGTATAGATAGTAGATAGATAGACTTAGTGAAACGACGAGTCGTCTTTAATTGGGTCGTAACATTTAATTACTATGGAGTTAAAATTTTCTGTATCCAAAAATAATTTCCACTATCGAGACTCTTGAAATACAACTAATTTCACTTTCACTTCGACGAGTCAGTACAGACTGAGAAACGTTGAGGTACCTGACATCGAATGGTCCGAGGAGACAGGTACTCTAAGAGGTCCGTTCTTATGACCTCACCCAACGGTAAAGGAAGAGGTCCCCTAGAAACGATGGGTCCCTAGCTTAGGCCCAGAGGACGTGACCTCCGTCTGCGAAATTGGAGACTCGGTGGTCCCTTCGGGGACCAACTAATTTCCGTGTTGGTAGATGTGTCGCAAGTACTTTCACGAACCGTGTTTATTTTCGTGTCGTTTACAGTCGATAAACATGAAATATTGACAGAAACAATGACAAGTGAATAAAGTAATAGCTGTGAAACCAGATAAACTGAGTGTCAATAAAATACGGTTTTTACGTTTAACTTCGTTAACAATTTCGTCTTCACTTTTATTAAGTAATAATGGAAACGGGTACTATACCAATTATTGGTGGTCACTCCTTGAGACGGAAGAAGAGTACGAAGTAAACGTTTGATCCACGAATATATGTTTTCTAAAGAGAAATTTTCCTAAGAGGGTCGATTCGACGGTCAGAAGACTAATTGATTGAGGGAGAAATTTCTGAGTTCAGTACTGCAAATAAAAAACACTGTAGGTGAGTTCATATCTTTGTTCCTAACAGTCACGAAAAGGTCGTCCGAAATAAAGTTAAAGTAGTGCGTTTGAACGTCTACAACAAAAGTACTTTCTATGTAAACATCTTTCTTCCATTATAACTGTCTATTGTAGACGATATTCCCCGTTAAGACTTTTCCCGACAAGTTGGTCACGGAATAAAACGATGTTAAAGGGTGTTAACAATCCTAGAATCAGTACTCACAAATTGAGTTTAATCTTGTATTAAAAACCATTCAAAATGAGAGAATTTGAAAAGAAAGACTACAAATTACGTGTATTAGTGAGTTAGTTAGTTATATTAATTTTGACCTCATTGAAAACCCATGAATTTTGGAAAGTTTCTAAAGATTAATATGGATCTTATTTTGTGTTTGAGGTACAGATAAGATATACCAAGATGCACTAGACTATAAAGGACGACGAAAGTAGAGCACTGTATGCGAAGAAGGACGAAGGGATCAGACGAGGAGACTGGACGAAAGTAAATAAATAAATAAATGACTTAACTCTGTCTTGACTATTGCGGGCGTTTACGTCCTCTACGTTCTCTGTATCCAAGTAGGGACCCAGTCCCTTCTGGGGGACCTCGTCCTTTACAGTCGGAGGAGGACACAAGAACGGACCTTAGAGTACGTGTCTCCTTAGGCCACTCCATGTCAGGAACCCCGACGTCCCTCCACCTGTCTGACTCGTTGATTGTGTGTTCAAATGATACATATTGTATAGTTAACCTATGTAAATATATAGACATCCTGACAGTAACATCGTAATCGGGATAACATAGTGTATTTATAGTAAAGAAGGTTATCATCCTTGTCGACTGTATCGAGTAAAAGGTAGAGTCTTAAAACGTAGGTCACAAGTAGAGAAACTTGGTGAGTTGAGGCCTAAAAGTGTACCGAATGAGGAAGTATAGTAAGCACAGGATTGAATTTATGCTGGAGGAACCTAAAAGAGATGGTATATTCTGTTCCATCATACGAGATGTCGTCAGTAAAGGAGCGTGTAAAAGAAAGGAAAAGTATGAGGAAAGAAGTATAAGATCCGTAATAAGCTTCTATAACGGTTTATATATCCCCGAAGGGTCCACCGCGGTCACCATTTCTTGGGTGGACGGTCGCACCCGTCTATATTCTCTACGCCCAAGTTAGGGACGTAGTCCTTCTAGGGGCCTCCTCCCGTACTGTTGGGTCAGGTGATAAGAACGGACCTCTTGGGGTACCTGTCTCCTCAGACCACCCGATGTCAGGTATCACAGGGTTTCCTAGCTCGTACTGACTCCACTGACTCGTACGTGTGTGTGTACGGATGTATATGTGTGTGTGTGTGTATATGTATGTCTTACTACGAGTATACATATTGTATATAAAATTTAATGGTAAAAGAGATAGAAGGATTGGTTCCGAATTCTTCGTGTTTTAGTCTCAAAGAGACGGAAAAGGGAACGACATAGAGAACACAAATCTTGGTGTAAATAACCAGTTCACTTATTTATACACCTATGGTCCATGAAACCCCCTATGTCTCTTCAAAGTTTCCCCTAAAATCGACAAATCTTCGGAAGACAGATTATTCTCTCAATTCGGTGACCACATACTCCTCCATTAAATTGTTCAGTCATATTAATTCACTACTTTCGTTGTTTATGACCCTCTAGACTTACGTCTCTTTAGTGAAATGTGACTAGTTCTCACCTAACTATCACCTATACCCAAAATTCGACCCGATATTTTCTACTCACCCCAAATATTGTTGTCGTATAAGTATTAAGTCAAGAAATAGAACGTTTGGGTTCGTACATACAACCAAAAAACGCGACAGGAGGACCTAAAACTGGGTTACCGTCTTTCACTTCTCCTTGATTTTTCAGAGAACTACTTTCACTTTCTCCTCTTACTTTTTCAATCGAATTTTTAGTTGTAAACCTTTCGATTCTAGTACCGCAGACCAGGGTAGTGAAGTACCGTTTATCTACGCCTTTTTGACCTTTACCACTGTCTGAAGTAAAGGAACCCGAGACTTTAGTGACGTCTACCACTGACGTCGACACTATAATTTTCTTCGAACGAGGAACCTTCTTTTCGATACTGTTTGGATCTGTCGTATAATCTTTCGTCTCTGTAATGAAACGGCTGTTTCGAGATTGATCAGTTTCGATACCAAAAAGATCGTCAGTATACACATACACTCTCAACCTGGCATTTCTTCCGACCCACTGTTTCTTAACTACAAAAGCTTGGCACCATGACGACTTCTGAGAACTCTCAGGGAACATGTCGTTCCCCTAGGTTGGTCTGTTAGGATTTCCTTTAGTTGGGATTTGTAAGTAACTTTCCTGACTACGACTGTCACTACGAGGTTATGAAACCCGTGGACCACACTTCTCGGCTGAGTAACCTTTTCTGGGACTAGGACTCTTTCTGGTCCCGTCGTCCTCTTCCCCTGCTTTCCCTTGCTCTACCAACCTACCGTAGTGGATGAGTCATCAAACTCGTTCGAGGCCCACTATCACTTTTGGTCCCTTCGGACCACACGACGCTAAGCGTCCCGGAGTTTCTCAGTCTGCACTGACTCGTTGACTCGTCGTTGTTGCACCTAGAATGCACTTCCTAGATCTACTAGGAGGTTTGCCTCACACCGAGACGGTGCATGGGGAACGGGAAACGGAGAACAGGTCACTACCTGTCGAAAGAGATAGGGGTTTTAGGGGCTCTTTCACGGGTCGAGTAGGAGAGAAGGCCTGCAAGTGAGTCCGAAAAGTGACCCGGTCAGGTGACCCAATCGGTTCGATAAAGTGGATTCCGGAGGGATTGGAAGGGGGACATCGAATTCTTGGGTGTCGAGTCTTCAAGCGAGCCAAAAGAAAGTCTGCTCGGGTGCACAGGACGGGAGACGAAAATGGAAGGACACGAAGAGGAATAAAAGGTCTTGTTAAGAAACAGTAACGGACTTCATACTCCGAGGGGTATCTGATGTCTGCTATATTCCTATCCCGAAGACAAAAGTTGTAGAGACGTAGAGTACTGACTGTGTCAAGGACCATGTAATCTCCTCGATGCATTTACAAAGGGTCTAACGACTTACTTACACCTCCTCTCCATCTTTCGACAATCTTGAGTTCACCCTATAACTTTACGACTTGAATTGAACTTTGGTAAAGATGGGTGCATCTTACAACGAATTACCTTCGGTTACACTTTTACGGTTGCGATAGAAGAAATAGAATAAATAAATCCACAAAACAAGTGATCTCGATAATTTCCCGGTAGAACGACTCGTCAACACATATTAACAGTCATAATACGGTCTCTGGTGAACGACATTCCGACGGTCTGGTTTCTCCGTGTGTGACAAGAGACCTCTGGAAGTGGGTTGTCCTAATAATTTTCTTAGACCTTCCTAATTATCTACCCACCATCGAGTAATTTTGGTTATGATTTACGAAATGAGACTGGTGTTTGGGTATTATACCTGACAGGGTTCCTCCTACAACTTCAGACTTCACGTACGATGTCCGAGGGAGAAATCCGAACGGTTCTCCCACCCGTGAAGCCTCTTCTCAATTATCGTTGCTACCCGAAGGGAACACCGAGTCGACCATTTCTTAGGAGGACTTTACGTCGTCTGGGCCCAAGCGAGGGACCCAACCCTTCTAGGAGACCTCTTCCCTAGAGGTCATAAGACCGGACCTCTTAAGGTACCTGAGATGTTAGGTACTCCAACGTTTCTCAGCCTGTACTGACTCGCTGAAAATGAAATAGATTGTCGTTATTATCAAGTAGAATTACTCCGAGGAGAGAGGACACGGTCCGTGTTAAGACCCGTGAAATCTATGTGGTGACGGTTAGGAATGTCTTTTGGAGGATCCAAATTCAAAATAGAGGTATATGTCAACTCCTTTACCTTCCAGTCTCTCTGAAACACCGGTGTCTCTTCTTTGACGGAAAAGGGGAAGTTGTTACTGTTAACTGTCCCACAGGGTTGACGAGAGTACCTCGAGGAATATTCCTTTATGACAACCGACTATCTTGTATACGGAGAGTAAGGGAACTTAGATCCTATGATCCGTGACATCTGACACGGAAGTTGAGTGCTGGACAAACCGAAATCCGTTCACGGGATTGGAAACACATTCTTCCCTAGTACTACTCTGGATAGAGTGTCCGAACTTCATCCTAATCTTCTCAACCGTGTATCTGTCGTTTATCCTAGTACGGACTCAGAAGTATTCGCGTACTCTCTATAATCAATAGTAGAACTCCGTAAACTCTGCTCAGCGTCAAACATATAAAAATAAGTAAGGAAATACTACGTTGGGAAGTAATTCTTGGTGAAGTGACAAGATCAGGGGTCTCTACTCTCGTTGGGCGACGTAAAGTTCCAGACACGAGTACTAGGACTAGTCAAATTGTTTTAGAAATTTAAACTACCACGTCATAAAATCTTTTAGTCTTTTCAAACTAAAGTGAACTTATAGGGTATAAAAGTACACTAGTTAAAATAAAAGAGGGAATTGAACTCAGAAACCTTTAGACAACCTAAACAAAATTCTAACTAACCCGACAAAACCGTCTAAACCACGAAATCCTTGTTAGAAAGTTGTCGAACAGTTCACAACCATAGGTCACATAACAGGACCAAAACTGTCTGTCAACAGATATCTGTTTAATGAAAAAGAAATTTAGAACGTAAACCCACATTATGAGACTCCTGTACACTTCGGAGACGATCCATAGAGATAAAACTAATTGTAAGCTCAGTTATTCAACGATGCCAGATTTATATCATCACGTTTGTCTAGAGGTAAGAGACCCCTACCCCCTCTGCCCTCGACCAGAGGGACTGAGTAGTAGGGGTAATGGCCTTCTACGGAACAGTTCACTTATTCCCATAATCAAGGGTTTAGTCCCAAGGTGAAATCAATTACCCTCACTTCACCGAAAGAGTCTCTTTAACCCCCAGTAGAACACGTCATTGTCCATTCAAAATGAGATCGACGCAATCATTTCCCTTCACCTGTCGAACCACTCCTTCTGTTCTGTAACGAAGAGACGGACTCGTTACCCCTGTATCGGAGGGACTCGGGGACGGGGTGGGACACCAAAGACGTTTGTGACTCTGGACCCACGGGTACTGGAAGTCAAAGTCAAGTCAGCGAGTCAGCACAGACTGAGAAACACTGGCGTACCATACGTCGTGCGGTCCGAAGGGACGGGTAGTGGTTGATCGTCTCTAACGAGTTTGAGTATAGGCAACTCAGTCACTCCGGTAGGTTGGTAGAGTAGGAGACAGTAGGGGAAGAAGAGGACGGAAGTAAGAAAGGGTCGTAGTCCCAGAAAAGGTTCCCTAGTCAAGAAACTTAGTCCACCGGTTTCATGACCTCAAAAGTCGAAGTCGTAGTCAGGAAGGTTACTTATAAGTCCTGACTAAAGGAAATCCTGACTGACTAACCTAAAGGAACGTCAGGTTCCCTGAACGTTCTCAGAAGAGGTTGTGATGTCAAGTTTTCGTCGTTAAGAAACCGCGAGTCGAAAGAAATGTCAGGTTGAGAGTATAGGTATGTACTGATGACCTTTTTAGTATCGAAACTGATCCACCTGGATACAACCGTTTCATTACAGAGACGAAAAATTATACGATAGATACAACCAGTATCGAAAAGAACACTCTTCGTTCACAGATAATTAAAGTACCGACGTCAGTGGTAGACACCACTAAGACCTCGGGGGGGTTTATTTATTGCAGAAATCGTAGGACCTTTTTCAGTCACCTCCTCTTTTTAAGGTGTCAGTCACCTAATGGTCACAACTTTCTCCGACCCCTACCCTCTAGTAGTGACGTACCAATATTCCTAACGCACACACACACACACACACACACACGCACACACGAACGAGTCAGCTAGTCAGTGTAGGTTGAGAAATGTTGGGGTACCTGACATCAGGCACCCGAGGAGTCAGGTACCTTAAAAGGTCGGTTCTTATGACCTCACCCAACGGTGAAGGATGAGATCCCCTTTAAGGACTGGGTCCCTAGTTTAAGCTCAAAGAGCGTAGAGGACGTAACTGTCCGTCTAAGAAATGGTAACTCGGTGGGCTCCTCGATGTTTCCCAATCACGGACCCCTTTCTTATACATATCCTTTGTCGTGAGACCCATGTCCCATCACTCCAACTCTACCATCCGACCAGTCCTCACATGATCCTTCCCGTCCACTGAACCCGTAAGTCAAGTCAAGTCAAGTCAGCGAGTCAGCACAGGTTGAGAAACACTGGGGCAACACCCCGGGATTTACCCTTTGGAACTTTTTTCTTCCCGATCGAAACGTCAAATCTCGATTCTACCGCGGACCACCTTCTCTACTCCCGTACCGGATTCAACAAACAATTTTGAAAACTAACCAAGAGAACTAAAGGCACGTGTACCTGTCCCGCACTAGTGGTATCTGAGAACAATCTTACTTCGCGTACTACTGAACTGGAAATTGCACTAACCACGTTGATACCGTATAATGTTAAACTGGAAGTTGCACTATCCACGTTGGGAGCGTTTTGGGGGAACGAACGGATATATTTGGTTCTCAAACACCGTTATTGAGCCTTGACGAATCTGCCTTGGGACAGCGAAGACTAACAGAGAGCGAGCCGCTCCCCGACCCAACCGTATGTCGTCCGAGTGGAGAGGACACCTGGCGACCCGAAACGACTCCCTTCAAGGTGACGGAGAGAGAAAGACACCTCGCGGGGGACGTGGGGTACTTAACGTCGTGCGGTCCGGAGGGACAGGTAGTGGTTGAGGGCCTCAAGTGAGTTTGAGTGTAGGTGGATCATCCACTACGGTAGGTCGGTAGAGTAGGAGACAACAGGGGAAGAAGAGGACGGGGGTTAGGGAGGGTCGTAGTCTCAGAAAAAGTTACTCAGTTGAGAAGCGTACTCCACCGGTTTCCTGACCTCAAAGTCGAAATCATAGTAAAGAAGGGTTTCTTGTGGGTCCCAACTAGAGGAAGTCTTACCTGACCAACCTAGAGGAACGTCAGGCTCCCTGAGAGCTCTCAGAAGAGGTTGTGGTGTCAAGTTTTCATAGTTAAGAAGTCACGAGTCGGAAGAAGTGTCAGGTTGAGAGTGTAGGTATGTACTGGTGACCTTTTTGGTATCGGAACTGATCTACCTGGAAACAACCGTTTCATTACAGAGACGAAAACCTATACGATAGATCCACAGTATTGAAAGGAAAGTTCCTCATTCGCAGAAAATTAAAGTACCGACGTCAGTGGTAGACGTCACTAAAACCTCGGGGGGTTTTATTTCAGACTGTGACAAAGGTGACAAAGGGGTAGATAAAGGGTACTTCACTACCCTGGTCTACGGTACTAGAATAAAAAGACTTACAACTCAAATTCGGTTGAAAAAGTGAGAGGAGAAAGTGAAAGTAGTTCTCCGAAAACTCGAGGAGAAGTGAAAGACGGTATTCCCACCCCAGTAGACGTATAAAGGGACACGATATACAAGAGAACTAGATACTGGCATATACGTAAACTATAAGAGGTAAGGGACGTGTCGTGATTCATAATCTACGAGTGAGACTCCGTGTCTCCTTGAATCACTGTATCTAACCTGACCGCCGACACAGATTGAGGTTTCGTTACAAGAAGACATCCTCTGTCGACTCTTAATACCACCACCCCTACCCTCAACTTATCGTCTCCTGGTTACTGCGCTCGTGGTATATTAGGGTCAAGTTCTTTAAGACGAGTTCTAGAATAGGTGTTTTGGTCACGTTTTCTTGATTTGTAATCAAGTAAAAAAGATTGGATGTATAAAAATAAAGTCTTCTCCGATTTATATCAATTACGTTACACCCTAGATAAAGGAATAATCATTCACTTAGTGGTTGTTTTAAGATCGAATTACTCAACGTCTATACGTACCCCGACATTCTTCAAGTCTCGCACCATATCAGTCTGCTCTGATCTAAAAAAAAGTACAGCGTAGGAGAGGGATAGTCCTACAATGAAAATACGATCTAAAGACTCAGTGTGGTTAGTTATCTTAATAGGGGACGAAAGAAAGACACGGAAGTAAATTTGTAGTTCCACTTTAAGTTTCCGAACGTCTCTGATGAACCCAGTAAATTTTCTAGTGACCAGAAGACCCTTAACGGAAACAAAAAGGAACGACGTACTCGAAAATAACGAGTCTAAACCCAGTCCACGGGGGTAGTAGGAACAAGAGGGTGAGTGTGGGAAAGTCCTTGACTCGCGTCGTGTACGTTTGTCAGGACATCCGTACTTTAATCCACTCCCCTATTTTGTGTCCTTAAAAAAAATCGACAAATTAACGTCAGAATACACCCTTGAGGGTTACTACTACTCCCTAAAATATTTTGTAACATCGGAGTAAGTTGTTGTGTGATGATTAATCGAGTAAATGCACCCATGATTTGAGTAGATTCTTTTCCTCGCCTCGGATTAATCTCTTTAGAGTTTCCTATAATTTGGGGTTAGGAAATTTCAATGTCAAACTTTTTTTTTGGGTCTAAGTGTTTTCGTATGTGCGACGTATGTACGTGAGTGTACATGTGTGTTTGACTCCGGTCCTTGAGTCCACTTACCTTTAGGGTTCGTGAATGACTATTGACAAGTAATCTTTCCTGAAACCAATGATAACGACGGAAGTATTATTTTTTTTTTTACTGAGTTGATTGTACTTTATTAAGGACGACTTTGTTTGGTATTTAAGTAGGAGGGAAGTTGAATTGGTAGAAACTTTCTAAACACCTTTATTCTCCAATAAATTCTTTTTCTGAAGCCATATAATAAGATAATAATATTAGTAAAGTACGTAAATTAACAAAATTACCTGGAGTTCAGAGTACAACCGACTACAAACAAAAGACTCTCAGGTCCGAAAAGTAAATAAACTCATGAAGGGACTATAAAAGAGTTGACGTCAATACAAGGTTCCGTGAAACGTTCCTCCCATAAGTTTTAGTCTGTACTTAGGATGGTAGAGTCCCCGTCTACATACTGTCTACATACAGTCAGGTAGACTGTTTACCAATTACTAGTAGACTTTTACGTTCATAATTATTCCCTAGTAGGGAAAATCTTTTACTCTGTGTTTATCTTGATTCATTATATGTATTTTACATATGTATATGTGTATGTATATGTATATGTGTATTATATGTATTTTACATATATATATGTGTATGTATATGTAAAGTAAGGTCATATTTAATAAAACAATATTAATATAATATTAATTGTAAAATAATGTATCTATATATTTCTGTAGACGTCTTCTCTTGATAGTCTTTCTTCTCTCTCTCTTCCTGGACCTCCTTAGTCTTTCAGAAACGGCTTTTCCACCGAGGACTTCGTCCCAATACTACAGGTTCATTCTTTTACGGTCGTTTCCCTTCTCGTAGTTAAATTACTTTTCCTCCCACCCTACTGTTTACTAATCAAATCACCCTCAATTTTACCAAACGACACCGACTCCTTTCACAAACTCTGTTCCTCACCTGTTAATTCACCCTGTTAATTCACCCTGTTTTATCACCCTGTTGATAACTCCCTCCAGGGTTCTTATTGGATCCGTTGTTATTGTTAATAACAATTGTAAATAACTCTTCCCTGACACGTTACTCGGATGACTACTCCAAGTTAAATAGTCAAAAAAGGCGATACCGAGTATGAAACCATCGTTCAGATTCTTCAGAAGGACTTCTAAGAAAAAAAAAAAAAAGAATACTACTGATTAAAAATTAGATTTTAAAAAAAATTAATTAATTAAATCAATAAAATGAAATGTTATAATATAACCAAAACGGTATGTAACTGAACTTAGGCGGTACTCACATGGACAAGAAAAGATACGATGAAAAGACATTTATAGTAAATGTAAACAGATGTTAGAGAATTAGATCCCATCATTCAACAATAATCAAACAGAAAGTCATATCGAGGGAGTTGTAAAATCCTAAAAAGAATAGATAAACTAAGGTAAATCGTAGTACATAACGACTTCTTAACTACAAAACTTAACGCCACGACCTCTTCTGAGAACTCTGAGGGAACCTGTCCTTCCTCCAGTTTGGTCCGTTAGGATTTCCTTTAGTTGGGACTTGTAAGTGACCTTCCTGAATACGACTTCGACTTCGAGGATATTGGAACCGGTGGACTACTCATCTCGACTGAGTAACCTTTTCTGGGACTATAACCCTTTCTAACTCCCGTCTTCTTCTACCGTTGTCTCCTACTCTACCAACCTACCGTTGTGACTGTGTTACCTGTCCTCAAACTCGTTCGAGGTCCTCTGTCACTTCCTACCCCTTCGGACCACACGACGTCACGTACCTCAGTGTTTTTCAGTCTATACTGAATCACTGACTTGTTGTTGTTCCGTAGCATATGATTATATGGTTATCGGTGTAATTATTAAAAAAACTCTGTTCAAAGTATAAACACCTAAAGAAACTTAGAGCGAGTGTACAAAAAGAGATAGGGAGAGAGACGTAAAGAGGTTGTGAACAACTCACTTCTGGGACTACCGGTGACATAATGTACGTACAATATACGACTCGTGAACAATAATTATAAGAGTTGGTAAAATATTTCTTTTACGATAATAAAGATTAAACAATACTTTTACTTTACTTTTGAATTCACAACTTCCTTGAACGAAACCTGTACTTCGTTCGTCCACCACTTTCACCCTATGTTCAACTGTGTCGGACTGAAGTCTCGGGGGGATGGGACATGACTTAACCCCACAGATTGATAGATATTATTTTATTTAATATCTATAGTCACTATAAATATATGTTTTGTAATGATTTGTCTTACACTTGTCTTTGCCAACTAATATTGTATAATAATGAAATCACGAAAGAGTCTACTGAAAAAGAAGGGTAAAAGATTCCATTTAATGTCAGTGTACTTTTGTGTCTGTACCTCTCCTGCACACTTCTATCTCCGTCCCGGATCTAACTATGAAGATGTTCACTTTGTACGTACGCACGAGGCAGTGAACAGTACAGGTTGAGAAACGTTGGGATACCCCATATTGGGAAGGTCGAGGATACACGAACCCTAAGAGACCCATTCTCATGACCTCACCCAACGGTACGGGAGGACGTCCCGTAGAAAGGTCGGGTTCCTAGTTTGGGTACAGAGAACATAGAGGACACAACCGTTCGGTTAGGAAATGGTGATCACGGTGGACCCCTAGGGATGTTCGTTTCTCGACGGTTTCCAACCTGAGTAGTCGTCGATCCTCACTTCCTACCATATCTAAGAGGGAGTCTAGAGAGTCTATCTTCGTTAGACCGAGTGTGGAACTAAAGTGTGAAAATCGTAGGTCTGGACCCTCTATTCTATCACATAAATAAATTCGATAGATCGAACAAAATTAATCTTTCGATTTTAATCAAACCAAATCTGAATATTGCATCATATGTAATGTAATATATATTATAGTGATTAAACGTAATACCTAAAAATTTATACTTAAATAAAAAAAAGTCACATTCACGGCTCCTCGTCTGGTACTTATTTATCGTAGTTTCCGTGTGTGACCTATAATTTATAATAAAACCATTTAGACTTGTAGGGATTATTGATGATTCTCCTACGAGACAAACATATTTAACACGTACAATTTATTCAGTCGACCAGAGTGACAATTAGTTTTTACCAACCCCCAGTATTGGTAGTCGATGTGTCCTTTCTAGGTAAGGGGGAGAGTGTAGGACTCTAGCCTGAAGGACCGGGCGTCGGTTCCGTTTACAATTCTACAGTCACCACGTAAAACGGGTTCACCTTTCTCATTAAAGACCAATACTTTCATTACACACAGAAACATTGCTTAAATCTTTATTTTTTACACATATTTTCTTTAATTTTTAGCGGCATTAAGGTAGTAGTCTCTGTAGTTTTAGTTCACACGTACATACATATGGATGTCATCCACACCAGTTCTTATTCTAATAAGGTATGCCTTTCTAGACAGTAGAACACATAATGCCCCTGATGAAATACGGTTATTTAATACCGATCAAGTATGATAAAATTACAGAGACACCATTTGGTACCTACCTATGTTGTATTATGTTGTTTGTGTCTTAATTGGTAAGAGAACAACCATTTATAATTTCAACGGTATCAGTAAAAACCATGAAACTTGGTATCCTATTGGTTGAAAAATATACATGGTTGAAAAATATTCATTAGACTAATGAAGGAACCTTAGACGTACAAATGTCCCTCGACCCTTTATGACTACCAGACATCAATTTGACGTCCATACGATTTGTTCGTCTTGTTACGATTAGGACCTCCCAAACCCCAGACAAGTCGAAGTAACAAAGGCTTTTAGTCCTACCAGAGTAACAGACGGACAAAATCTACTATGGTAAATACTCTTGTCTCGAGAAACTCCTGCTTATTCTTTTTTTACGTACCTACCGAATACAGTGATCTCCTAGAATACCGGGTTGATATCATACACGTTACTTACTCCTGAAGATGTTGGACTAAAAATTGGTATGACCCGTCTGTACTACTCATTCTTACACATATGTGTACATAACCTTCCAGGTCCAGTGACTACTGATTCCCGTCCTTCCAGCCACACTTACCCCACTTGAATGACCCCACCTTCACTTTCCGGACTCTGTAGACTCAGTCTATTCGTTTCCCGTATTCCGACTTTCACTCTCCTTCGTTAACACCTTCCCCCTCCGGACCTAAACGTGTACCAAGTCGACGATGCGGAAAGGAAGACCCTTCGGAGGAGATAGGAGAAACCTCCCTCATAAATAGACGTATCATTGAAAGTCCTATAAAGACCGTCGGATATAACTGTACATAGAGATGGTGAATCGTCTCAAGGAACGGCGTTAGGTAGACTTCACGTCCTTTGACGGATGTTACGTCCTCTGGGTCCAAATTAGGGACCCTCCCTTCTAGGGGACCTCTTCCTTTACCTTTGGGTGGGGTCATAAGAACGGACCCTTTAGGGTACCTGTCTCCTCGGACCACCCGATGTCAGGTACCCCAGTGAGTTCTCAACCCGTGTTGAATCACTGATTGGTGGAACCGTACTACCTTCAAAAAAAGTTGTACACTTAGGTACGTACTCGCATGTGATCTCGTACAAGTTCACTTCGACGACTTTACGACAACGACAACAAGTCAGTGACAACACAGGTTGAGAAACGGTGGGGTACCTGACGTCGTACGATCCGAAGGGACAGGTAGTGGTAGAGGGTGTCGAACGTGTCTGAGTACAGGTAGTTCAGCCACTACGGTAGGTGGGTAGAGTTGGAGACAGTAGAGGAAGAGAAGGACGGAAGTTAGAAGGGGTCGTAGTCCCAGAAAAGGTCCTCCAGATTCCGTTAAGTCCCCTTCCAAAACTCCTCTCTCTTCCCTTCCTTTAGAGTTCTCGGAACGATCAATGAAATACCCTCTCGACTTGACGTTACTCCGTGAAACTTCGGGTTTATACAGGGTTAAAGTACCTGTCTATTGTCCCGACCTTCCAACCACGAGACGGGGAAGTCGGAGAGGACATGTACTGACCTTGGGATCCAGTAAGAGAAGTCTCAATTTGGATGTGAATCGACAGTCTTGTTAGGATAAGAGGGATCTTCGAGATCTTCGGAAGTAAATCCTCAGGTCGTAGCGCTACATCTGTTCATAGAATCAAGATTATCGTTCCGCTAACTAAAGGGTGGGAGAGGAGATAGGAACCTATGGACCTACGTGAGTAAAAGAAGAGGTCCGGAGTCAGGAACCTAACTCTTTGACGGACCTCTCGGTAAAGAAGACCTTGATCCTGACTAGAACGAGACAATTAAAGGTCGGGAACCCTGGATGGGTCGTCTACCTTATAAGAGGAATAAAACGATTAACGAACCCGAAGGGAACACCGAGTCGACCATTTCTTAAGCAGAAGTTACACCCTCTGGACCCAAGCTAGGGACCCAGTCCTTCTAGGAGACCACTTCCCTTTCCGATAGGTGAGGTCATAAGACCGGATCTCTTAAGGTACCTGACATATCAGGTACCCCATCGTTTCTCAGACTGTACTGACTCACTCAAAGTGTGAAATATCTTCATATTAATTATGTACTATCTGACGTATATAAATTTTACAGGTCAAACGATTCAAAACTGTATACAAGTGTTAGTACTTTGATATTGTTGTTAGTTTTATTTTTCGGATAATGATGTTTTCAAAGGAGAATGCGAACCATTAGGAAGGGAAGACGGTAAATAGAGACAGGGTATATAAGTAACAGGAAAAGATCTTAGAATTCATCTTAGTACGTGGTACATGGGAATAAAACGGTACGAAGAAAATGAATTACATTAAGAAAACTCCAAGTAAGGGCACTAACGTACACAATTATAGAAATTAACGATTCGTTATAAGGTAATACATAGTCTTAAAGAAATACATGAGTAAACAACTACTTATAAAACTTAACAAGGACTTAAAACCAATAATGGTTTTTCTCAACGATACTCATAAGTACTTGTTCAGAACCATACTCGTATACAATAACAAAGAGAAACCGTTTATTGACCTTCATCTTACCGACCCAACATACTGTCCATATAAAATTGAAAAATTGTTTCATGGTTTAGTAAAAGGTTTCACCAACATGGTCAAATAAAATAAAAGAACACGAGGTTTTAGTACTCCCGTCACTGACACCGGTACTTTAATCTTCTACGAACGAGGAACCTTCTTTTCAATACTGTTTGGATCTGTCGTATAATTTTTCGTCTCTGTAGTGAAACGGACGTTTCCAGGTATATCAGTTTCGATACAAAATTACTCATCAGTACATTTCTCCACTCTCAACCTGGTATTTCTTCCGACTCGTGGTTTCTTTACTATGAAAACTTGACACCACGACCTTTTCTGAAAACTTGACACAATTACCTCTTCTGAAACTCTCAGGGAACCTGTCGTTCCTCTGATTTGGTCAGTTAAGATTTCCTTTAGTTGGGACTTGTAAGTAACCTTCCTGACTACAAGATTATTAAATCGGTGGACCATACTTCTCTACTGAGTAACTTTTTCTGGGACTACGACCTTTTCTAACTTCCGTTTTCCTCTTCCCCCGACGTTTTCTACTGTACCTACTGTACCAATCTATTGTAGTAACTGAGTTACCCGTACTCAAACTCGTTTGAGGTCCTCTAACACTTCCTACCTCTTGACAGCACACGGTGTCGGGTACCCCAGAGTTTCTGAATCTGTACTGAATCGGTGACTTCTCATTGTCATTGTAAAACGGTAGTCTTCATATAATCTAAGGTCAAAGAGAGTCAGAAGTAGTTGTGAACGATACCCCCAAAATAAGTAAAGAAGTGACACTATCAATATGTTCTCATAGATTAACATCGATATTAAACGTAAGAGGACTACTTATTACTACAACTCTTAAAAAAGTACTTGAATACATAATAGAAGTATAGAAGAAGTTATTTCACAGATTCAGAAAACGGATACAAAATAACTCAACGAACAAAAGAATAGTATGAGAAAACTCTCAAGAAATATGTAACAATTACATCCAGGAATAGTCTATATTTATCGTTTATAATAGAGGTTTAAATATCAGAAGAAAAGTAAGAGAATTTTTACAGAAAATTAAGTTGGAGGACTAAAAAAAAGAAAGTATCTAATACAGAATTACAACATGGATTTATGTTGACTCAGGTTCTAATTGGGGTGTTTAAATAATGTAAACGAGATGTTTAACACACCGAAATCCAAAATGGAAACATAGATACCAGATAAAACTCAATTAAAATCATTTATATACTTTCTTCTCAACTTCACCCTAAGATGAAAAAACAAATAAAAAGTGTACCGATAAGTCAACAAAGTCGTGGTAAACAACTTCTCCACAGAAAAGTGGTTACTTTACGAAAACGTACAATCAATGTTAAAACAACAAGTATACACACATCTACCTAGATAAAGACCTGAGATGAGAAAAGGTAACTAGATAAACAGTTTTATAACTACAGTCAAGATGTAATAGAACTATTAATCCAGTAACATCAATTCAGAATTTTATTCTATTAATATCAGAAGGTTTTAAAATAAGAAAAAAGTCTAGTAAAACTTATAAAATCCAGGAAATTTTAGGAATACTCAAAATCTTAGTCAAATAGTTAAAGGTGTTTGTTTTAGCCGTAAAAGCAAATCTGACACAATTTAGTTTATTGTTAAATCTTTCTGAAAAAGAACAGTTCCTGAGTCGGTTACTTCCTGGTATTTGGGACTCAGATGGTATGTGAGAGGGGTGGGAGGGGTGAGGACGGTTGAAGGCAAAGAGAGAATAAGTTCATGAAAGTAAGAGATCGTCCCGACCCTAAACGTACAGAGTGGTACCAATGTCTGGTGTTTAACGTTAAGGGACGACTTGGGGAAAATATGACCTCTTTATAGACCGTTAGATAAACAAAATCCAGTTGTGTGTGTTTCACGTTTTTGGAAAGTGCTTCTTGGTGTAAAACATATTAAGGTAAAAATACTTTATAGGTCTTATTCGTTCAGATATCTGTCTCTCTTCAACACAACCCGGTTCCTCTACCTCTTTTTCTTCACTAACGATGACTCATGTCCCAAAGAAACCACTCTGTTTTATAAAGTTTTAATCTGACTCACTAAGACAGTTATGTGATTTTTGGTAAAATTTACCCACTTACCGTACCATGTACTTATTTTTATTTCGAAGTATTTTGAGGAAATATTTTTCCAGTTAAACCCCTCTCAATTATAGAATTGTTAGAACTCAGGAATCGGGTACTTGTACCATATTTAAAAGAAAATCAATCGAGAATAAATCGAAAAGTCTCGTCGTATAAAACCAAAAGTCTAGAATATGTATAAAATAAAAAAGTACTCACTATCACTTTCAGTGAGTCAACACAGACTGAGAAACACTAGGGTACCTGATATCGGACGGTCCGAGGAGACAGGTACCTTGAGAGGTCCGTTCTTATGACTTCACCAAACAGTAAAGTAAGAGGTAATAAAAAGTATAAACGGGGATTTATAAAGTATGAAAACCACTATAAAATCTCGTGTAAAAATAAAGTTAATAATTAAAAACCGACGATCATATCTTTATGTTGACTAAAAAATTAAACCTAGAATAAAGGAGACTGAAACGATTCGAGTAATCAAGATCATCGTAAAACCATCTCAGGTTACTTTGTCTGTTAGTGTACCAGAAATTTATTTAGAGAAAGTACCTGTGTAGAGAGATTACTACTCACTTAGGACCTGGGGATAGAGGGTTCTAGAGAAACGGAGTAGTACTACAATAACGATACGTCTACTGTGGTGGGAATACCGTCTTTCGTTTCTCCTTGATTTCTCGGAGAACTACTTTCACTTTCTCCTCTCACTTTTTCAACCGAATTTCGAGTTGTAAGTTCTTTGATTCTAGTACTATAGACCAGGGTAGTGAAGTACCGTTTATCTACCCGTTTGTTACCTTTGTCACTCTCTGAAATAAAAGAACCCGAGGTTTTAGTGACAACTACTACTGACGTCGGCACTTTAATTTTCTGTGAAAGAGGAACCTTCTTTTCGATATTGGTTGGGTCTGTCGTATAATTTTTCGTCTCTGTAATGAAACGATTGTTTCCAGACAGATCAGTTCCGACACCAAAAAGGTCATCAGAACATACCTATACTTTCAACCTGATATTTCTTTCGACTCGTGGTGTCTTAACTGCGAAAACTTGAGATCACAACCTCTTTCGAGAATTCTCAGGGAACTTGACGTTCCTCTAGGTTGGTCAGGTAGGATTTCCTTTAGTCAGGACTTATAAGTAACCTTCTTGACTACGACTTCGAGGTTATGAAACCGGTGGTCTACGTTTTTCGACTGAGGAACCTTTTCTGGGACTACGACCCTTTCTAATTTCCGTCTTTCTCTTCCCCCACTGTCTCCTACTCTACCGACCTACCGTAGTGACTGATCTACGTGTAGTCAAACTCATTGGAGGCCCTCAACCACGATCTGTCCCTCTGGACTACACGGAGTCAGGTACCCCAGTGTTTCTCAGCTTGTACTGACTCGTTGACTTGACTTGATGACCTACGACTGACGGTTACTTCCGATAAGACTCGTGACCCATAATACAAAAGGTCTTATGTATTTGGTGGAAAATCCTTTTTCCTCAAGGGTCTGGTTCATCCGCCGAGGTACGGGTCGTTAATCGGTTGAGATCCTCGTAACTTAAGAGTCAGGACTTCAGAAGGGAATAACGGGGTACAGTGACAGGTCACTACCGAGACCCTAGAATGAAACTGTCTATCTCTTGATGTCACTCGGTACCAATTACGATGTCGTAAAAGAATTCTTTCACAACGAATAATAAAAAAATTAGATCCTCCTACACCCGGTGTATTTTATTGTATTTATTTTTACGTTTAAATATCAAATATAATTTTTCCTCTTACGGGTATTTTAACCCACATATGAAGGTAAACACACCGTTCTATTCCCTGAAGGTCTACCACGATCACAATTTCTCACAGGCGTTTACGTCCTCTTCGTTCTTTGTACCCAGGGTAGGGACCCAGTCCTTCTAGAGACCTCCTCCTCTACCGTTGAGAGAGGTCATAAGAACGGACCCTTTAAAGTGTCTGTCTCCTCTGACCGTCCGATGTCGGACACCCCAGTGTTTCTCGACCTGTACTGAGACACACACACACATGTACACACATACACTCGTACGCATGTGCGTGTGTGTGTCGTTCTATTTACGACGAGGACTGAACAGATTGAATCCAGTAAATGGACTGGGAATATAAACGTAAACTCAAAGTTTAAGACGGGTCCAGTCCATCTGAACGAATCCGAATTGTCCCTTCCCCGTGAGTAAGTAAGTAAATGGATAGTTAGTTACGAGTAACTTGAATCCCTAACGTACGGTTTGTGATCCTCTCCACAAAAGATGCCTACCTTTTTAATTGTAAACAAAGGACAAAGGTCTCTCGAGTGTCTAATCCACCTTAGTAATTCTACGATAACAAGACATATAAAAACTTAATATCTATTTGGTATTATCTTTTTTTATAATTTTTCATATATGTATATACATATATATATATATATACGTTTCAGTGAAGTCGAAATAGGTTGAGAAACGTTAATATACCTGACATCGGGTGGTCCGAGGAAGACAGGTACCCTAAGAGGTCCGTTCATATGACCTCACCCAACGGTATGGGAGGAGATCTCCTAGAAGGGTTGGGTACCTAGTTTGGGTGTAGGGAATGTAAAGGAGGACGTAACTGTCCCTCTAAGAAATGGTGACGTGGTGGACCCTTTGGATATATATATATATGTATATATACATATATATAGACTCAGTGAAACGAAATGTCGTCTTCAATTGTATAACATTTAGTTGATGTTTTATTTTACATTTTATAGTCAATACTACATCTATTTTTACTATGATAACACGACACAGTGAAGTCATGTATAAGGATTTATTTATATCTTATTCCCCATCACCACTATTTCTCTAAAGGTCTCCTTCATTGACAACCAGTCTCAGAGACTTCACGTTTCTTAACTGTCCGTCTTTTCCACCTCTTCTACAACTTGACCGCCTCCTTTGTCGAACACCTTTCGTGCCTTCGTACTTGAATTTTATGTCCGGAACCCTCGATGTCAATTAAGTAAGACCGACCCTGACTTCCTACGCCTCTTCTTTTTCCACCTCAATTGTCGAGGTTTTGTCTTCACGGATACTCTCCTTTTGTAATGAACACAAGTTATTTAACGGAAGTCATTCGACTTTAGTGAGAATGACTTGCGTTCGCTCATTGACGAAACGTTGGTCTTTCGTCTAGCGACCAACGGGACATTCTAAGTATTCTGGGCGAAGGCGGCGAGACACAGAGAAGACCTCTAAAAACAATAGTACACCCCACATACGTGTTCAACGAGTGTGTAAAGTCAAACGAAATAAAAAAGTGTGCAAGAACAAATAAAAAAAGGAAAGCTCCTTTATTAAAAGACCATAGAAGAGTTACATTCGATTTTCACGTCTCCAAAAACTTTTCCTACTTGTACTACTCTGGAGTTCGTGATCATTAGGACCTGTTAGTAGACTTGCATTTTTCAGGGATAAAGTTTGTGCCACAAGGTCGTCACCCTACAGAAGTTCCGAAAGAAACACGACCAAAGTAGTAGTCACTTCGGTGAAGGGTGGGGATGGGGGAAAGTCGAGTTTTAAAGAACCGTTATAGGGACACTGTATGTTAGGGGTAATTAAGAGTAATTGGGCCATCGTAGAAGGTCCCCTCCACAAAGGGTCATGCTGGTCTCCTTGAATCTAATACTACTCTTATGACACACACAACCTTTCAGAAATTCTAGTTTATATTCTACCTCCTCCCTCTCCGTTTCCTACCCTTTCCTTCGTATTTCTGTGCTCCTTACTAGTACAACGTTGTTTACACTTAAATAATAACAAATGGAAATCCTTTTGCCCTTTTACCAAGTACAGAAAGAAGGAATTAACGAACCAACTGGAGTCCCCCCTTTTTTTCTCTCTCTCTCTCTTCAGATTCAATTTACATGTGACAAAGTAGACTTTTACGAGTAGGGAACGGGGGTCCATGAAAGGAAAAACCGACTCATGGGCACACCAAAGACGCAAAGACTCGTCTCTCTCGGTCGCAGCGAGATTATCGGGAACTCTTTCACGAAGTCCTCCATAAACGTCTCTCGCTCCACGGTCCCGTGTCGGAACAGAGGAGCTGTACGGGGTCTATAACTTGGAAGGTCATTGATGTTAATGTTGGGTTTGGTGTTTTACATCTAAATGTCTAACAAAAGTTGTTGTGGGTAAGTTTAAATGAATATAAATGTGATCTTTTTAATCCCATTCACGATAACACTGGTCTCCGCGTCTGGTCCTAGTTATTGGTTGGTTAAGAACCGATTATTTCGTGAAGAGATTCCAGATGTCAACGAGAGAAGACTGAAACTCCAACCGGAGATTACAGAATAGGTAACTGAAAAGGGCATTTATACAGATTAGCTCCGGTACATCCTAAGATTTCTCTTTACTATGTGAACCAAACCATTCTTAACGATTAATTGGTTCATTCATTTTGGACATCGACGATACTGAGGGTCGTAACGAGGACACCACTTTTAAATCTATGTTCTTTAATTTTCATTTTGTCGTTGAAGGTAAAATCTAAACGTCTGAGACAGACATACACGCACACAATGAAGAGGAAGAAGGTTTAGGATTACCAAGGTTTTAGTGGAAAATCTTCTCTTGAAATTTTCTACAGATATTGTCATAAAGGGTCACAATATTTTGGAAAATGGTCCTTTTATTCTACGTTCTATAAAAGTACACTGTGTCCTTAAGAAGTTAGTAGAAATTGAAGTCAAACATGTTTCAAGAGTAAAGTGTCAGTGCTTTCTAATGTAAAGCATAATCTTTCCAGTTCTCTCTAATCAAACCCAGGAACATATGAACTTAGATTAAAAAAGACTATTGTCTCGTCCCATAAATTAGTTTTGATTTCCTTTATTTTATTACTTACTGTTCCCTTCCCTTATCTTCCTCTAGTTCTTTTCCAAAGACTTATATATAAGGGTCCGCCTTCTCAGGGCGGTATTACTATGGACACGCACCTCTCCGAAAAACTGTTTCTGTGGAGACGGACCTCACGAACGAACTACATAAGACTGAGAAGGTTGTGGAACAATAGAGACGAGGAAACCGGTCTCCGTTGTGGGGGGTTGAGTCAACTAATCTCAGACCATGTCCCCACTACCAGCTCTAAAGTAATGGTGGCCCCGGACAATCACGCTGAGAGAAGGTTCAAGTGTTTGGACGGGACAAGGATGGACTGGGGTCCAGTGTTCCTCTTACTCCACTCTTACATTAAGAGAGTCCCATCTCTAGAATGACCGACCACGACCCCCCGTATCCCTACGTGTGTGTGTTTCTAGGACGGAACGTCTGTGGGGCCGAAATAACCACAGGACCCTGAGTTAAAAAAGGTAACTTAAAGAGAGAGAGGTCAAAAATACCTTCCTCCCGTTTAGTATCGTCTTAAGGTAAAACTCCCCTTTTTCTAACCAAATAAATCTACCTTTACTATGTCCGATACGGCTAGTCCCCCAGTACTTCTGTGGAAAAATCCACCAAACTTGACACTACGTGTATTACCCGTTTCCTATCTAAGGTATCAGGGAGTACATGAACACAGGACTAGCCTGGTTAGACTTTCACGAACTTAAATTAAATTATTGTAAAATTATGTGGAATCATTTTGTTGTGTTGCACTATGCAAATGACGGTTAAACTAGGAGTCCCGTTTGATCCCTCTCTTATTGATAAAAGTAAAACTATATGTGTACTCCTTTAACGTTTTCAGGTAAGAGTTCCTCAAGTGTCAGTGTACCTCCTTTGTGACTCACTACGATCAAATGCTGTTCCCTACAGTATGTTTACAGTATGTCCTGTCCACGACTACTTCCTGACGTTGTGGTCCCAGTCCAAATTCCCCGTGCAACTGTCCTGCCTTTAGTAGGTCTCTTCATTCCTCGGGAGGAAAGACTTCATAATGATTACTCAGGGGTCTGTAAACTAGAACTTTTAACTTTTGGACAGAGGTAATTTCGTACTGAATTTTTAATTTTCTCTATTCGGTCTTTGATCTTCTTCTATAGAAGTTAGGTATATTGTTCGTTTCTAATCTTAAATGTTTATACTTCTTGAGGACGTTTATTTTTCCTTTTGTATGGACCACTCATTTATCCTTTTTTCTTTAAAATCTCTTCTTTGCGTATAATGATAAATCATACACTTTGGAGGGAGAATTTACACAATCATAGTACATTGACAATTAGTTCTGGTGTTTCTTTATAGTGAAATATAGTGATGTAACCGTTTTTAGTTTCCGCAAATGTATTTTGAGTATATGACGACCACCCTCATCATTGATCATGTGGATGAGACTTTTGTTACATCTTACAAAACACTTCAATTTGTCAGTGTGTGGGATTCTGGGTCGGGCACACAAGATCCTCTATACGTGCACTTAGAAGTATCGTCGTCCCGAGTTTTAACGTTTTTCGACCTTTGTTAGGTTTATAGGTAGTTGTTTCTCACCTATTTATGTAACACTATATCATTTGTCCTACCTTACAGAAGGTACCATTCTTACTTATTCGATATCGATGTTTGTAGTTGTACCCACTTAAGATCTTTACCTTATATTAAGACTTTTATGTTAAAGTTTGTTTTCAACGTTGTATCTCTTCTGAAATATATTAGACTGTGAACATATCATTTAGAATTTATGTTCACGTTAATTAGTTATACAGAAATTTATTCTTATATATACACTATTTACGTAAACGTCGGTCTGTCCCTTTTATTTGTCTAAAGTCCTACTACTCACGCAGACATTTCTCTAATTTCATTACCCACCCCCTCCCCGTGAATCGAAAATAACCACTATTTTCGAGTAACCTTTGACATAATCTTAGAGTATATGTAACTGATCCTTCAATCTGATTTACTGGATATTTAATAAAAAATGTTACTCGGTTTTATGAGTTTTATCCGTTTCATGTAGGAAAGTAATATTTAATCATTTGACCTTTTATACAGTTTGTCTTTAATGGATTTAAGAAATTTTTTCGTCGTAAAACTTGACGAGTTTCTTATGTTCTCACTTTGGGTGTTGTGGTCTAAAAAGTACTCGGGCATTATACCCTTGTTATAACAGTCTGAATAGTTTATACTGTTTCTGTTGCTATTACCCTTTAAATGTTTGAGTTCCCGACTTTCCTTTATGGGACTTGATAAGAAACCTATTAATAATTTGTACGGGATTCTTATATTCTTTTGTTTTGTGTTATTTATGTATAATTCCGTCTTTTGTTACTTAATTTTTATCCTTCTTTATATTACATAATCACTTTTTGAATCGTGAAACTCTTTTTTTTTTACTAAAGGACCTTTTAAGTTGTTGTCCTTCGGACTTTCTCTGTTTGCGAGTCTACTGATTGATCGCTTTCTTTTCTCTCTCTCGTTGGCTTTACTTTACTTGCATTCGTTACTGGGCCTAAGGAAGCGAAGTCTGGTGTACGGGAATGTGCGAAAAGAACGACAGGGAGTATTTGGTAATCCTTCGTGTGTCTCCTCCCCACGGCGAGACCAGAAACAAGCGTAGAAGAATGACTAAGCTAATGTGTTATTACATCGATTCCCGTGGAATAGGAAACCTATAAGTAACCTTGTGACCCTCCATAAATACTTAAAAATTTCTGCATCAAGACTCAGTCAAGAACCAATAACTGTTAGGGGAAACGTGTCCCGTGACCCGGTCCGTCTCACGCCCTCGTTTCCTCCATCCTCCGGGGTCGTGGACGGAAGTTCCTCGTCTGATTGGACCCTGAGGAGACCGCTCCCCTCAGGGACGGATTGGACCGGAGACCATCTGACTAGGTGAACAGTCCTGTTCTTTCTTCTTGGTCCGTTCCTTTTTATTTCCAAGGATTACTGGTCACTGGGACGTGTCGCGTCTCGAGGACCCTGTCGGTCGTAGGGACGGGAGGGAAGGGCGAAGGGTTTGACTGACCGTGAATACTATTAGATGTCAGTCTCCTAAAGTCCTCAGTCTCATTAGTAAACTACTAGTATTGTCTATCAAATTTTTTCTATGGAAATGTCTTTTTCTTGTGTTCCTCGGACAATATTACGTACATTCATTTATTTCGGATATCCTTTTCCATGGTCAAATTGTTATTAATAAAGACTCAGTGATATTAAAAGAAGAAAAGACATAAAATATTTATAAGATGATATCTTTAAAGACTTCAATATAGACCCCTTTAATAAAAGTATGATAAATTATGAGAGTCACTAAAAAGTAAATATCTTTTACCAAAAGAAAAAACGGAGTGGAAGGATCCCGGGACAACATATCGGGTTTACGATGTGAATTTGTTTCCTAAACGAGATTCACTTTATCAGAGTCGACCCTCACGACCAGTTACTTTACTCACCGTGACCTACTTTCTTCTTATCAGGGAATGTCGACACAAGAATACTCGTCTCACTTCTCTTACACACCCGTTAATAGGTCACTTATTATACCGATATTCCTACACTAGTTGTCTCAGTTTCTGACTTGGTTCCTTCTGAAACGAGAACAACGATGGAACATTTCGTCACTAAGTGTTAAATGGAGGTGGAATCTTAGGAGACCGCCCCAACCACCAAATTAGCGATTCAACACCGTATGAGAACACTGGGGTACCTGATATCGGACGGTCCGAGGAGACAGGTATCCTAAAGGGTCCGTTCTTATGACCTGACCCCACGGTAAAGAAAGAGGTCCCCTAGAAGGGTTGGATCCTTAACTTGGGTGCAAAAGATGCAACGTCCATCTAACAAATGGTGACTCGGTAGTCCCTAAGACCGTAGAAAGTTTAGAGAACAACAGGTCCTGTGTAGTGAGTAGTTAATGTAGACGTAGAGAACCCCACCTTTACTCCGAAGACCTACAGAAATTTAAAGGGTCACTAAGATTATACCTAGGTTCAAACTTTTGTTATGTCCAAGAAAAAAAAAAAAAAAAACGTACATCATCTCTCTACCGTAGCGGTTGAGTTACCTGTACTCAAACTCGTTTGAGACCCTCTACCACTTCCTGTCCCTTCGGACCGTACCAAGTCAGGTACCCCAACGTTTCTCAACCTGTGCTGACTCACTGACTTGTTGTTGTTGTTTATCTATTAATTTGTCATTAGAGGGAATTAAACATAATAAGTTGGACTCTCTTCAGTAAATTCCTCAACGATAATCTCGTCGAAACGTTCTAGATTCCTCAACCTGGTAGGGTGTCGTCTTGACGTGACCGGAAGAGATACACTCAAAATCTTCTAACACACTATACAATCTTTTTGATGTTCAAAACTTCCGTTTGTCTGGACCCAAAGGGAAATAGTGGACCGAATCTGGGGCCGACGTGGGTCAAGAATGACGTCGGTCCTCACAGTCCAGGTGTGTTAGAACCGTCGGGTGTCGGGACTCTCACAGTCCGGACGACGTCCGACCCGACAGGGGAGAAGGACTCGGGTCAGCCATGACTGGTGAGCCCTGACTCTCGGGACCTTTACGCGGAAGAGGAAGGGGGGTGTCGACCACAAAACGTTGGAAGGATTCTGAGGAGTCTTCCAGAACATTCGGAAGGTGCCACCGGTGGTACACTCAAGTGTACGTAGGAACAAAACTAACGAATGAAAGAAGGACGGAGTGTGGGACCGGGATCTATAGTAGAACTTCTAGTATAGGTCTATACGACAGATATACGTTGTCCAATGAGTAGAGTCCGAGAGTGTAGCCCTCTTGAGTTCATTCCCATAATGACACAGAGTATATGTCTCCATTCGTAAACCTCGTATGTATGTAACGGTCATTATAGAAAAATGTATCAACATTTTTAATTTACTTTTTTATTTTTACTATCTAATGTATATTATTGATATATCTTTCGTGGAGATATTTCTTCCACAAAAAAAAAAAGAAAAGAAGAAAAAGTGATCAAGGTCCGAATCTTTGACTCTATATCCTCCAAGGGATTGAAAGACCTTGAATTTAAGTCACGTCAGGTTGACGTCCTTACCCCAAGTAGGAAGTGGTCTTACAAAAGACGTGAAGTAAATGATGGAAGGACACTGGGTAGTTAGAGGGTCTGTTGTTTGTTTGTTTTAGGTCTTTGTCTTTTTTTCTCAGTGAAGAGTAGAGTTCTCGTTTTAAGGATTGACCGGTCTTGACTAATCTCTACTTTTGACAGGACACACCGAACCCGTACAGGAATGAGGGAGAAGGGTAAAGGAGACACGGAATCTGGTCCAGACCTACGATGTTGGGTCTGAGTACCACAGTTCTTATGTCTTCATGGAAGGTATCGGTCGAGAGCCAGGTCGGATACCAACTTCACGATACGATACCTCCCAGTATTTTTTCCATCTCCTAAGTTTGAGTAGGGTTGGTATATGTCAACAGTCTTATTTTAAAAAATTTTTGGGTCTTTTTCAGAACCATTAAAAACTTTTCAAAACAAAAAAGTTTCAGTAGATAGAATAGTAACCAATTAAACAATTATGGAAACATAGGTAAATTCTTTCTTAATTTTCATCAAAAGAACGGTAACCTTCTTCATCTTGAATTCGTAAGAAGATTATGGTCGACACACGTGGAAGTTAAAACAGAATTTTTTTCTATAGAAATAATACCGTGTCTTTCACATATTTTTTTCTCGAGAACACCATCTTTGTGGTATACGCTCCGTCGTGAACTACATTCGCAACTTCTTGAGAATTACAGACGTATCTTCACTCCTGTTCCAAACTAGTGGACACTACACTTTTAGAGACTCTACTCCCACCTCCCCTGTCGTCATGTAGACCCGAACGGACCTTATGGACCACACGACCGAGTCTTAGTCAAATGAGAAGAACAGAACCAGGTAGACGAAATCGTGAACGGGAACCGATCATAAAAATTCATAATAACAAAAGTAAAAATTTCATACTAATAATTAGCACCGGACGGTCAGAACAGGTCCTGACACACTCTACGTACACGTTACTTACATCAAGTGCGAGATTCGAATCAGTTTAGAATCTTTGTTGGTCGTTATCGAGATAGGACTGTGTCACATTGATGGTGGAGGAAAAGTCCCTATCTTACGTCCTTCGAGGGACAACTTGTTTCATGTGGACCCGTATCCGTCGACCTTGTGGATTACGAAACGTTGGAGTCCAAGACTTCCCTCACTATGACTTGTCCTAAGATACCATGGAAGACCCCTTATCTGGAGGAAGGGGTCTGGAACACAAGGGAAGGAGAACAAATATCTTTTCGGAGTCGAAAGGACTCAAGGTTTCTCGTTTAAATTAGTATCTTCACTCTTTTACGTCTTTGTTTCCTTTTATCAGTTCGTTCTGTTTTATTATTAACAACAACAAGAAATCCGTGATTCAACATAGACTGAGAAAACGGTGGGAACCTAACATTCACTTTCTGGAAATCAAGGAGGAGTTTCCCAATACGACCCTTTCTAACTTCCGTCCTCCTCTTCCCCTGTTGTCCTACTCTACCAACCTACCGTAGTGGCTGAGTTACCTGTACTCAGACTCGTTCAAGGTTCTCAACCATCACCTGTCCCTTCGGACCGCACGACGTCAGGTACCCCAGTGTTTCTCAACCTGGGTTGAGACTCGTTGACTCGACTGATGACTGTTTCCCAATATCTATTATAGTACTCGGTATATAAACTTAATAATTCATAAACATCTATAATTTTGGGGGTCGTCCATCTTCTTAAATTAACGGACGACCGATGGTCGTACATCTGGAGACTGGTGTACCTTGGTTTTCCGACCACTAACTCTAAAGACTTTACAGTGGGACCCTGGAGTGGTAGTTAGTTAGTCTCTTGACACGTACTCGACTAGTCCATGGGAGTCTGGTAAAGGAAGTGTGACAGAAATTTTTGAGAAGGGACTTTTGGTAGGTCCTCAGAAAACTCGTGTTCGACGGATAAGAGAGACGAACAACCCCAACAACAAGTCAACGATTCAATACAGACTGAGAAATGATGGGGTACTTGATGTCGTGTGGTCCGAAGGGACAGGAAGTGATAGAGGGTCTCAAACGAGTTTGAGTACAGGTGACTCAGCTACTATGGTAGGTTGGTAGAGTAGGAGACAGCAGGGGAAGAGGAGGAAGGAAGTTAGAAAGGGTCATAGTCCCAGAAAAGTTTACTCAGTCGAGAAACGTAATCCACCGGTTTCATAGCCTCAAAGTCGAAGTTGTAGTCAGGAAGGTTACCTATAAGTCCTGACTAAAGAAAATCCTAACTGACTAAACTAGAGGAACGGTAGGTTCCCTGAGAGTTCTCAGAAGAGGTCGTGACGTTAAACTTTCGCAATTAAGGGACGTTATTTGTTACATGAAAAGGAAGTAATATTGGACCACAGTCATTTAACCGAGATGACACACAACTCGTTCGTTTGGGTCAGACCAAACCATTACCCTCTACGTAGGTCGTGGTGACCAAGACGCTCTGGGAACTTATACATACAGTGGGATTCTTAGGACCAATCACACGAGGTACTCTTTGAATCTTATAATATCTAATCAATGTAATATTTAACACGTAGTCTTTCTACGATTCGTTATAACTGATCTCTCTGATCAAACTCGGTAGAACGTTAACACCAAAATAGTAAATATTGTACCATATTTAAATGTTGATAAGGAAGTAATATAATAACTATAATAGAGGAAACCCCCGTTACGGAAAGTCATGTTTACTAAATTTTTTTCTTTCCCATATAACTTATTTTGTTAACCCGAATTCTAGATTTAAAGACAACCTTTAGACGACTACTTAACTACTTACTGATTAAACTATTTCACAGTTACAATAAACGATACTCCAGGGACTCCTATAGAGACTGGTGTACTTTTGGTCTTCTGTGTTTATACGAATTTTTTATAGTTATAAGTTGAACTTATAAAACATTGTTACGATTTTGATACGGTTTTTAATCGGTAAATTATTTAGGTTGATGTCTTAAATTCATATATCTAGTAAGAAACCATGTACTGAAGGCGAACTTAGTTCATTGTCGATCACCTCCACTACCTTAAGGTCGACTCGATAAAGTTTGGGATTTTCTACTACGACAATTTCACGATGTGAGTTATACGGTCGTTTAAACTTTTTGAGTCGTTACCGGTGTTCTCACTTTTTCCAGTCAAAAGTAAGTTTAGAGTTTCCCGTTACGGTTTCCTACGACTTTGATACCGTGTTAACACAAGTAGAGTGTGCGATCGTTCCATTAAGAGTTTTGAGAAGTTCGACCCGAAGTTATCATGCCCTTGGCTCTCGAGGGTCTATATCTTCGACCTAAAACTTTTCCATCTTGGTCTCTATTTTAACGATTGTAGACAACCTAGTATCTTTTTTGTTCCGTTAAGGTCTTTTTGTAAATGAAGACGAAGTAACTGATGTGATCGGAAACTGACACACCTAGTGTTGTTTAAGACCTTTTATGGTCTACTGGAATGGACGGAGGACTCTTTGGACATACGTCCAGTTCTTCGTCATCAATCTTGTGAATCTTGACCTGTACCTTGTTTCCTGAACAACGTTTAACCTTTTTCTCACGTAGTCCCGACATATAACAGTGGAACAAATAAATCGAATATACGTCTCAAGTCAAGTCAAGTCAGCGAGTCAGTACAGGCTGAGAAACCCTGAGGTACTTACCGTCGTGCGGTCCGGAGGGATAGGTAATGGTAGAGGGTCTCAAGTGAGTCTGAGTGCAGGTAGCTCATCTACTACGGTAGGTCGGTAGAGTAGGAGACAACAGGGGAAGAGGAGGACGGGGGTTAGGGAGAGTCGTAGTCTCAGAAAAAGTTACTCAGTTGAGAAGCGTACTCCACCGGTTTCATGACCTCAAAGTCGAAATCGTAGTAAGGAAGGTTTCTTATGGGTCCTGACTAGAGGAAGTCTTACCTGACCGACCTAGAGGAACGTCAGGTTCCCTGAGAGTTCTCAGAAGAGGTTGTGGTGTCAAGTTTTCGTAGTTAAGAAGCCACGAGTCGAAAGAAGTGTCAGGTTGAGAGTGTAGGTATGTACTGATGACCTTTTTGGTATCGGAACTGATCTGTCTGGAAACAACCGTTTCATTGCAGAGACGAAAAGTTATACGATAGATCCAACCAGCATTGAAAAGAAGGTTTCTCATTCGTAGAAAATTAAAGTACCGACGTTAGTGGTAGACGTCACTAAAACCTCGGGGTCTTTTATTTCAGACTGTGTAAAGGTGATAAAGGGGTAGATAAAGGGTACTTCACTACCTTGGTCTACGGTACTAGAAACAAAAGACTTACAACTCGAAATTCGGTTGAAAAAGTGAGAGGAAAAAGTCAAAGTAGTTCTCATGTAGTATACGTCTCATGTAGTATGGTTTACGGTCCGACCTACTTCGAGTTCAACCCTAGTTCTAACGACCCTCTTTATTATTAGAGTCTACACGGTTACTGTCGTATGATTACCGTCTTCTCCTTCTCCTTGATTTCTCGGAGAACTACTTCCACTTTCTCCTCTCACTTTTTCGATCGAATTTTGAGTTGTGAGTTTTGTGTTTCTAGCACCGTAAACCAGGGTANGGGGAAGAGGAGGACGGGGGTTAGGGAGAGTCGTAGTCTCAGAAAAAGTCACTCGGTTGAGAAGCGTACTCCACCGGTTTCCTGACCTCAAAGTCGAAATCGTAGTAAGGAAGGTTTCTTATGGGTCCTGACTAGAGGAAGTCTTACCTGACCGACCTAGAGGAACGTCAGGTTCCCTGAGAGTTCTCAGAAGAGGTTGTGGTGTCAAGTTTTCGTAGTTAAGAAGCCACGAGTCGAAAGAAGTGTCAGGTTGAGAGTGTAGGTATGTACTGATGACCTTTTTGGTATCGGAACTGATCTGTCTGGAAACAACCGTTTTATTGCAGAGACGAAAAGTTATACGATAGATCCAACCAGCATTGAAAAGAAGGTTTCTCATTCGTAGAAAATTAAAGTACCGACGTTAGTGGTAGACGTCACTAAAACCTCGGGGTCTTTTATTTCAGACTGTGTAAAGGTGATAAAGGGGTAGATAAAGGGTACTTCACTACCTTGGTCTACGGTACTAGAAACAAAAGACTTACAACTCGAAATTCGGTTGAAAAAGTGAGAGGAAAAAGTCAAAGTAGTTCTCATGTAGTATACGTCTCATGTAGTATGGTTTACGGTCCGACCTACTTCGAGTTCAACCCTAGTTCTAACGACCCTCTTTATTATTAGAGTCTATACGGTTACTGTCGTATGATTACCGTCTTCTCCTTCTCCTTGATTTCTCGGAGAACTACTTCCACTTTCTTCTCTCACTTTTTCGATCGAATTTTGAGTTGTGAGTTTTGTGCTTCTAGCACCGTAAACCAGGGTAGCGAAGTACCGTTTATCTACCCGTTTGTTACCTTTGTCACTGTCTGAAATAAAAGAACCCGAGGTTTTAGTGACGCCACCCATCGACGTACTATCCTTTAATTTTCTGTGAATCAGGAACCTTCTTTTCGATACTGTTTGGATCTGTCACATAATTTTTGGTCTCTGTAGTGAAATGGTTGTTTTCAGGTAGATCAGTTTTGATACTAAAAAGTCCATCAGTACATGCCTACACTCTCAAGCTGTTATTTCTTCCGAATCACGACTTCTTAACTACGAAAGTTTGACACTACGACCTTTTCTGAGAACTCTCAGGGAACCTCTCATTCCACTAGTTTGGTCAATTAGGATTTCCTTTAGTTGAGACTGGTAAGTAACTTTCCTGACTACGACTTCGACTTTGAGGTCATTAAACCGGTACACTACGTTTCTTCGGCTGAGTAACTTTTTCTGAGACTACAACTCTTTCTAGTTCCCGTCCTCCTCTTCCCCTGCTGTCTCCTACTCTACCAACCTGCCGTGGTAATCGAGTTACCTGTACTCAAACTCATTTGAGACCCTCTATCACTCCCCGTCCCTTCGAACCACAAGACGTCAAATACGCTAACGTTTTTCAGTCTTGGTTCTCTGACTTGTTGTTGTTGACGAGAGGGGACTTAAACGAGTAAAAAAATTCAACGTTTAACACATTGGTTCTGAGAACACGTACGTATTTTTCAGTTCTCTCTTAAAATACACGGTCGAGACAATCCTTTTCTTTTTTTAACGTTCCTTACTCTTCTGAGAGTAAAATACAGTTACAGCAGTCAACCACATTCATCTTAAATCGATTAAAGTAGGTTAAAGATCTTAGTTTTATTTCAAAAGTTTGTCAGACAATTTCTACTTTATAAACTGTAATAATACTTATAGTATCAGTTAAACCAGTTTTTCAAGTTGTATTTATTTTAAAAACAACTAAACCCCTATTCTTTTGATTACATTTAAACCCCGTCGTATCACAATACCACTTTCACTACAAATTGATTAAATTATTTAGATACCATGTCTTTATAAAAATAGTTTAACCAACACATGTTTGTATTAAGAATTAAGTAGATTTGTGTCACAATATTTCACGGTTGTTTATCTTTATCAACAACAATCTTAACTGTTAAAAATTTAAGTCTATATTAACTTTATATCGTAATATAATCAACATCATGTATTATTAAGTCATCAAATTTGTAACACCTTATTAGTAATTTATTTAAATCAATAGTAGGTTCTTAACTGTTTATAAAAACACACATGTCTTTCATTGGTTTAATGTTAAAAAAAACAACTCTGTTTTAACTACAACTTAAAATTTTTACCGTGCCGTCATACGATAAAGAGTTAAGTGATGAGTATGATAAACCAAAGATTTTACAGAATCTAAATAACTTTACATAAATATTTATTTGAATACGCTGACTGTCTGCATCGTTTGAAAGTCCTTTTCGAAACAAACGTAAAACAAGTTATATAACTTTTTGTAAGTAGACTTACAAGTTGTTTACCTCGTGGATCTCGAAAAGACCACTGTCATTGTTTTGGCCGTTTATCCTTTTATGAGTTTTAGTTCTCGCTTTGACTTGTTTTGTTTATTACTCTTAACTTTAACAGGTACTAAATTAAAACTGTAGATACAAGAAACCTTATAGAACTAAAACTCTTTCTTAAATGTTGTTACAGGAGTATAAGTTAACCTATGTACAGATAAGACATAACTTCACCTTGTTTGCACCTTTCTGGACAGTAAACATCATAGATTTAAACCACTTTATAAGTTTTCCTAGTATTTACCTCTCTTAAATAAAACTCAAAGTAGAAACTTTTTATCAATAAGACTTTTACCTTCGTTTTACTCTCATAGATATTTTTTTAGAATCGGATTGGTAAATATATAAAAGTCCAATCTTTACTTTAAAAAGAAGTAAATTATGGTCCACGACGACGTTAACATTTTTTTTCATAAAAGAATTATTTTACACCTTACAAGATACACTGTCGTCATAATCTTACACGATTGTCAATTTTAATAATTGTATTTTAAGTCGAGGAATCTTCTAACGTCCGTTAAAATACTTTTTCAATTTTTATTATTATGACATATACATTGTGTGTAAGAACATTTTTCGTGCTCACTGCACCATGATCTCTGTCGATTTTTGTCTAATTTTATAGCTTGTACATTATTCATATTAACAAGACTAACGACAAAAAAGTACAAATCTATTGGTTTTTATTATGAATGATTTTACATGGATTGAGTTACAATAAAAAATAAAAAGTCTGTCCTAAAAGAAAAAGGTTTGTCCAAAACTTATCTCGATTAATACATCTAGGTGGTCACAACGCTTAGGTTAACTCGGGTCACTTATTAAAAATTTTATCTATTAATATTAACAAAAATTAAAAGGAAAGTGACCTTCGAGAGGAAGTTCCTGTGACCCAATAAACAAACCAGTGGGACACCCGACTCCAAGGACTTCTTGGACTCAGATCGAGACCCCCGACCCGTGTATACGACTGCAGTGACTGTGTCGGTGTTCTCCTTTATACCCTTTCCATCTTCTCTGAGTCACTGGTCGGCGATTCTCTTACTGCGTCTGTCACTACGAACCTCGAGCGTCATGCCACTGTGCTGACGACGGGTCTCACGCAGACTTTCAAAAATGTCTCTACAAATGGAACCCAATTCCGAACCCTTCACTTATCCTAGACCTCTACGTCCTTTTGGACACCCAACCTTCTCTTGAAGGACCCACTGTCGTCCCGTCTATCGTCTACCAGACCTGAGTCATTCTTGTGAATCCCTTCCTTAGAGGAACTTAGTGAGACTGTTGGAACAAAGTTCCGTTTCAATTTTTTTTAGTTGGATCAATAACTGTGAAGTATTCGGACTATTTGAACTACCAATCATAAAACGTAAAGGTCTTAAGACGTCTATATACTATTCTTTCAAACTCTTCGTCGTCCTTCATTTTTTTTTCTTTCAAAGAGAAGACATAAGTTACAGGACACTATTTGGTATTACCTTTTCTTATATTTTTAATATGTATATAAACACACATAGATATATACTATATGCATAAATTCGTATAATATATGCATACACACGAATATACGCATATACAAATGTATATGTATACACGCCCGAAGGGAGTATCGAGTCAACCATTTCTTAGACGAACATTACGTCCTATCGGGTCAAGCTAAGAACCCAGTCCTTATAGGTGATCTCTTCCTTATCCGATGGGTGAGGTCATAGGAACCCGAAGGGACCACCAAGTCGACCATTTCGTAGTGGTCGTTTCACCCTCTGGACGCAAGCTAGGGACCCTACCCTAGTAGGGGACCTCTTCCCTTTCCGATGGGTGAGGTCCTAAGACCGGACCTTTTAAGGTACCTGACATATCAGGCACCCCAACGTCTCAGTCTGTACTGACTCGCTGAAAGTGAAAGTGATGTGCATTTACACACACACACATATACATATACATGTATATATGTAAATCTACTTACACACATATCTATATATGCCCGAAGGGGCAAAAGAGTCTACCATTTCGAAGACGGACGTCACGTCCTCTGGGTCCAAGTTAGGGAGATATATATATGTTGACTTAGTTAAAAGAGATGTCGTCTTTTATTGTGTCGTGATATTTAGTCGATATGAAGTTACTTTTTTTTTTTTCAAAGTTTAAAATACGGTAGGACCTGACTGAGTGTCGGGGTGGCGTTTGTTTGAAACAATACAATCAAAGGGCTCACCGTTAAATTCCATAGGACTGAATAACTTTACGTCTATACGATAAAACAGGAAATATCAAATTACAGTTACTTATTAAATACATATGTGGGGGTAGGACAACGTCTAATATCGAAAAGGAAGTATAAACATTTCAAAAAACAACAAAACATTTAGGCCGAATCCCTCCATCGCACTGAGTCAACTTTCTTTATTCCTGAATATCATAAACATTAGAGATTGTTTCAGAGACAAAGGAGTAGACATTTCACTCCTAGTTAATTCCAGTAGACGTGTCACTAGAAACCAATTTCAGACAGTGTGTGATCTACGACTTACGTAATCCCGAGTCTCTAGTCCTTCTTTTAGTCTGTCCAGTTTATCTGGTGATATCGTTACACTACACACGATGCCGTATTCGACTAAATTCCTTAATCCTCTGCACTCCTTTCCGAAATAACGATTTTCCTTTCGACTGAACAAAGGACTTCCAACCCAACCTAAAACAGACCTTTCACTCTATTTACTAAGGCCCTTCTACTCTTTCGTACGTCTTTCGTACCTTTACGTTTGTATACTTATAAAACCCAAGTATACACAAGACGTTACATACTCAAGATTTTAGTGTCTCTTTTTCATTCCATCGGAAGTGTCGAAGGGACCACCGCGTCTACCAATTTCGCAGACGGATGTTACACGCTCTAGGCCCAAGCTAGGGACCCACCCCTTCTAGGGGCCTCTTCCTTTACCGTTGGGCGAGGTCTTGAGAACGGACCTTTTAGGGTACTCGTCTCCTCGGACTATCCGATGTCAGGTACCCCAACGCTTCTCAGTCTGTGGTGACTCGTTGAAGTGAAGTGAAGTGAAGTCTCTCTCTTCACGGACGTACGTGTTACCGAAACATACAAATTCCTCGATCTTACACTGTCATCTATGTAAGTAAGACCAAAGTCATTTTTCTACACCCCAGTTGACATCTCACCTGAACTTTATTTGGTTCTGATTTAAAGTACTGAAACGTTCACGATATATTTCACGTTGACCAGTGGAACGTCGTAGTCTTTTGGAGGAGGGGACCTAGTAAATTTTATGTTATTTACAGATAAACAGTCCTCAATAAGTCAGTCTCAACCTCACCTCTTTTCTTATCTACGGAGGACTCTCAGAAGTGTTAACGTACGAATTGACGGACGTTACGCCCTCTGAGTCCAAGCTAGGGACCCAGTCCTTCGAAGAGGGACCTCTTCCCTTATCGTTGGGTGACGTTATAAGAAGAGACTTCTTAAGTTGCCTGGTTCCTTGGACCGTTCGATGTCAGGTACCCCAACGTTTCTCGGTCTGAACTGACTCGCTCATTGTGAAAGTGAAAGTTTCCGTTTAACTACTCCTACTTTTAAAATCTTTTCAAGTAGTAGAGTTTAAGAAGTTATTCTGTAGGAAATGTCTAAAGGGGAGTCAGAAAAATTATATAGAGACAGAATCTGAGAAACCCTACGATTTTCTTTTTATGGTATCTGATCTACCGAATTTGTTATTTATAAGTAAAGAGTGTTAAAACCATCGACCCTTTAGGTTCCAGTTCCGTCGTCACCTTAGTAACAGCACAGACTACTTGTGACCGAAGGAGTAAGTGTCTACCGGGAAAGGAGAGACATAGGAATGTGGCACCGCTCGAGGGACCCCAGAACTAATCTTCCGGAGAGAGTACTGGATTAGTGGAGGGTTACCGGTGTGGAGTTTGTGGTAGTGTAAGTCCTAAGCCGAAGTTGTATACTTAAAACCCCATCTACGTTTGTAAGGTGAATATCGTTAGAGATAATGGAGACCTACTTCGTTTTTATAAGGAATCGAGACGAATGGTTCTAAGAGGGTCAGATCAGGGTTGTGAGACATGACTTTCGGAAACCAGGTTAGTTGGAATAAATAATGAATGGAAGGGAAAGTTTAGGGACGGAAGTAAGATTAGAGGGGGGAAAGTCTACCTAAAAGGTAAGGAAAAAAGGGAATCCAGAAAACTTCTGGGATGAGTTTAGAATATCTATAGTATACTCTATTTGTCTATATTAGGAGATTCGGTGAAAATCATCATGTGACGTGGTATAGTTCATTTTATCAAGAAAACGTGTATTGGTCAAGAAGGGTCTTATATATAATGATTGATATATAATGAAAAGTCAAAACTAACTAAAGGGAAGACAACCGGTACCTTATGTTGATTCCAACCTATTGAGTGATGAATCCCTCACACCGTTGTAAAACTTAAAAATCATAAGTAAAGAAGTACCTCATGAAAATTTAGAACTTCATAAATGTACGAATCCCCTAATATGACGTATTTATAATGTATGTTGTGACTGATATCCTGAGTTCGAAAGAAGAGGGAAACCATCCTCCACCTGTATTACGAATCTGGAATTTCTCGGTGACACCAAAAATTTTCCAGTATAAACCGGTCGGTATTAAATAAGACATACAGAATTTCCTTTTCTGTTCTTATTAAGTCATCTGTCTTGAGTAAAAAAGGGTATTTTCTAAAGTACCTAGAAGTATTCCTCTATATTGAAGATTTGACGTGTCTAAACCTTCTTCTCTTTTTAGTCGTCCTACCTGACTTTTTCACTTTTTTATTGTTTAAAATCTTCGATTCGGTCGACTCTCAAACACTTTTACTTTCAGTGAGTCAGCACAGATTGAGAAACACTGGGGTACCTGATAGATCTGGTACTTTAAGAGGTCCGGTCTTATGACCTCACCCGTCGGAAAGGGAAGAGGTCCCCTAGAAGGGTTAGGTCTCTGACTTGGGTCCAGAGGGTGTAATGTCCGTCTAAGAAATGGTCGACTCGGTGTTACCTTCGGGTCCTTATGACCTCGCCCGTCGGATAGGGAAGAGGTTGTCTAGGAGGACTGGGTCATTAACTTGGCCCCAGAGGACGTAACGTCCGCCTAAGAAATGGTTGACTCGATAGTCCCTTCAGGACTCTCAAATTACTGGTTTATCTTCATTTATATGTGGATCGAGAGTTGACGTTATAGAATTCCCAAACTTTTTTATAAAATACAAAAGGGATAGAAATGTAACCACTTGTTTACCGACATCCTTCATCTTAATATTAATTATTTGGCAACTTCTATTAGAACATAACTTTTACAAATTAAAAAAATTATATAAACTAGATTAGATTTGTAAAATTCTATCTGTTATTTATAGGAAGAGAAGCCGGTTGTTATTAGCTCTTATTGTTTATATAGAAAGTACTTTATACTTTTATTTAACTGTTATAAATAAGATCAATTAAAAAAGAAAGAATTTTTTAAGCAAAACCAAGAAATCTTTAACTAGATCTCAGAGATTTCGGATTTCTTCCGGAACTGAACATTTTGTACCCTTAAAATGATTTGAAGAAGGATCTTTAAGTCATGTCAATCATAAAACTCGTAAAAGATCAAAACTTTTACACTCCGAGAAAGTTGATAGAACCGTAAAATACTTCTAACTTCTAATACAGATACCAGAGTCTTTTAGTACATTACACACACAAACAATCAGTGAGTCAGTACAGACTGAGAAACGCTGGGGTACCTGACATCGGGTGGTCCAAGGAGACAGGTACCCTAAGAGGTCCGTTCTCATGACCTCACCCAACGGTAAGGGAAGAGGTCCCCTAGAAGGGTTGGGGCCCTCACTTGGGCCCAGAGGACGTAACGTCCGTCTAAGAAATTGTGATCCGGTGGACTCTTCGGTCAAGAACGTATAAGAGTCTATTGAGTCTACCGGAAAATTACTTGTAGACCTTGATATTATACTTATTCCTTTTAGAGTATGAGTTCAATGTTTTTACCGGTTTAAAAGTGTTGGACCTGTAAAGAAACATTTGTCGTGAACAAATCACTTGACCACTTGATTTCACATTTTCTAAAATTATCTACATTAGTACAGTTACACGAGTTTACAAACTTAGGACTTTCGAGTCCCTCTGAGTTCCCAGAAGGTAAGGTCCAGGAGTCATGCTCCTCTATTCCTTTATGTGGTGTTACAATAATTTTGATTACTTAATGAAATGTATCCTAAGTTTGGTACAAAAAGAAATTTTAATATAAACTTTACTTTTTACGTAACAAGAAGTGTATAATAATAATGTCCATTGACACCCTAACAAAAGTTGGGTTTCAGAGGTTGTTATCCTGGTATAGATATATCGTCGAAAAAGATATACCTGTCGTATACCAATGAGAGTAGAGACCAAAAGTAAATCCTTATATTTTCTCGAAGGTAATAATCCAAAACGTCTACTTTTTGGTCTTGTCTAAGAATCACGGTTCATACCAAAGTTTACACTAGGACCTACAACGTTAGGGCTTCAATCTGGGTATCTTGAGGAATTGAAGGAGGGTTAATTGAGATTTTGGGGAATCCTCAGGTCAGCTAGACAAACAATTAGTCAGGGTAAACAAGGAGTCTATTTAACTAAAGGTGGATTAGACCCTCTGTGTTCCACAAATAAAGTCCCATAGGAGAGACGATAGTAAAGGGGAGTTGAACCTCTACCGATAATGACCAAAAGGATCTTGGGTAGTGAGGGAGTCCCAAGTTATTCCTTATAAACAAAGTCATTTCTCGGTTGAGGACGGTGATCGACGAAGGTCGAACCGGGAAGTGTCAGGTGAGTCCGAAAAGACTAGAGCCTCGTTCTCCTGTAAAGAAGTGACACCGAAAAGAACTTTGACTCAAAGTTATCACTATTACGACCATCACTACTAAAGTAAACTACTGGTTTTAGAGGATGTCACAAATGAAATCGATAATTTTTAGTCCTCAACATTACAAAATCAAAGGGTTCCGGTTCCACTTCGGAGTTCAGCAGGTCCTTTGTACCGAAGAGAGTCCTAGTTATGGTTCTCATACAAAAAACAAAAATCAAAAAAAAGGAGACTTTTATATAAGAAAACCTTTTATTATAAGTAACGTGTTTACTTTTACTAATTTCACGATTGGTAACAATCGTGAAACCACTTGTAGGAAAGTTTGTAAAGATATTCGTACATACACGTACACACATATACCAAAAATATATTCATCTTAGTACGATACGTAAGACAAGAAATCGAACGGTAAAGTGGGTTGATATAATTCATCTGACCAAAGGTATAGTCATTTTTTCAAAGACATAGTAACAATAACCAAGAGACAAAACACGTACATGGTACAAACCAATTTACAAGATACCTTCATATAAGAGAATACTTATTACAACGTTACTTATAGAATACGTTGTAAAAGGTAGAACATACTAATCTAGAATCAAACTTTAGAATATCTTCCCATCCATCGTCCCAGTTCCGTATATTCGTACACTATAACCTATATACACCAGTTTAACCGGAGACCTTTACACGAAAAATACATACTCCTATACAAACAACATGTAGTTCGTTTTCGTGTACAAAAGTATGTATGTGTAATTTGTGACTCTAAATTATTACAAAATTCAGAAAAAGATATAATAATTGTTTTTATTATAACGTAACAGACTTATAGTCACTCTAACTAGTGATGACGTGTGAATGATTGACATAAAGAAGTAAATGTATAACGGAGAAATGGGTAGAAGTGAAACGACTGGTGTGTCACTTTCGATACCGAAAAGGTCATTAGTACATGTCTACAATGTCAACCTGGTATTTTTACCGACTCGTGACTTCTTAAGTACGAAAGGTTTACACTACGACCTCTTCTGAGAACTCTCAGGGAACCTGTCGTTCCTCTAGTTTTCAGTTAGGCTTTCCTTTAGTTGTGACTTATAAGTGACCTTCCTGACAATGATTCCGAGGTTATGAAACCGGTGGACTACGTTTCTCTGATAAGTAACCTTTTCTGAGAGTACGACCCTTTCTAACTTCTGTTCTCTTCTTCTCCCGTCGTCTCCTACTCTACTAAACTACCGTAGCGGTTCAGTTACTTGTACTCAAACTCGTTTGAGTCCCTCTATCACTTCTTGTCCCTTCGGACCGTACGACGTCAGATATCCCAGAATTTTTCAGTCTATACTGAATGACAGACTTGTTGTGGTGGGTAGAAGGAGAACCTGAAGAGAGGAAAGAAAAATCTATAAATATTATATACGAAGGTTAAGACATCGAACATAAATTTAAAAACGAAAAAAAAAGGTCATTTCTTCTAAAACTGAACAAACTGAATTTGAACTTCATCCGTGTAAAAACAACAACAACAACAACGACAACTATTTTACATAGTCGACAAAGGAAAACGAGAAAGGTTAGAGATAATGTAAGAATCTTTTGGAAACGGTTGGTGTAATTATCTGACGGTAGAAAACGAAAACGACAAGTAGTTTACGACGGAATTTAATAAACGATACGAAAGATACGTAACATGGTACAAAGGTTCATCTAGTGACCAGTTCCTCATCTACAATAGAACAAAGGGTGTCTTCTTTTAGGACAGAATAGTGGAAATTATACTTTTACTAACTACCTCGGGAAGTAAGTTTTTCATATAAATATCGATCGTGGACCATAACAACGTCTATACCGTTTTTCCCATAAAAATAGAAGAAAACCAACCTGAAATTTAATAATATTAGTAAAACCTCCTTTCGACCATTATATGAAGTTTTCGGAAATTCTATATTAAAATAATGAGTCTTAATTAAGGATTACTCTCCATGTACCTGTTTATTTATATGATCTCCTTATATAAAGGAGTATCTAAATAAATACCGTTATTTTTTAACTCTTTATAGGATCGCCATAATACCGTTGCGTGGCATTTTACACCCTGTATAAATATCTAAGAATGTGACATTGTAATAGTTTTATCATACCAATTACTTTTAATGAAAGTGTTCAAGAACTGCTTACGATTTAATTTTAAAAATTTTTTAAAATAAAGTAGGATGTTAAAAATATACGGGTAGTATCCCCTTTAAGTATACCATATCTTCCCTTAGTAAACCTTTCAATTTGAGAAAAAAAAGTGGTGAAAGAGGTTTGGGTGAGGGGTCTTTATTGGGAATTATCAAAGAAATAAACCATGTTCGGAAATGGAAAATTTATTACGTTCATATATGTAGAGACGAAGGACTAAAAAAAAGGACTTTGGAATCCCTCGTAAAAGTGACGAAGGATCAGGAAGAGGTAAAGAGAATGTTTCTTCCAGTCTTTGTAGGGGTCTTATATAGATTTTCACACAGAAGAATAAAATAAAGTAGGTTGAGAGGAACCTTATCCTACTTCCACTGAGTAAATTAGATTTCTGACTACATACAGAAGACGAGACTCGATAAAATAAGGTCATAAAGAAGTGACAAATAGAAAACAAGACCTTAAGAATGATAATTATGTATTATCACCTTCGTCTACCCATTTCGGAGATAAAATATAAGAATGATTATAAAAATAAAGAAGAATAAAATGAGAACCGTTACCCTTTAAATAAATAAACCTGACATCGGGTGGTCCGAAGAGGTAGGTACCCTAAGAGGTCTTTTCTTATGACCTCACCCAACGGTAAAGGAAGAGGTCCCCTAGAGGGGCTGGGTCCCTAGCTTGGGTTCAGAGGGCGTAACGTCCGTCTGGGAAATTAGAGACTCGGTGGTCCCTTCAGGATAGTAGAAGGTTATTGGGGGTGTAGTTAAAAATCGGTAGACATAAAAATATATTGGATAAGTAACTTAAACCTCCCTTAGATAGAAGAAAAGGTTCTTAAGAACAATAAGAAACCAAAATCGGTGTGGCAGACCAAAATAACAACAATAAATCAACGACTCAGTAACGACTCAGTATAGATTGTGAAACACTGGGGCATCTGACATCGGATGGTCCGGGGAGACAGGTATCCTAAAGGGTCTGTTTTTCGCCCAACGGTAAAGGAAGAGATCCCTCAGAAGGGTCGACTCCATAACTTGGGCTCAGAGGACGTGATCGTCCTCCTAGGAAATGGTAACTCAGTAGTCCCTTCGGGATAAAATAATATCGTTACGGATTTGACTCTTCCACCGGAGTCCCTACTTGTCCTTCTACTTACTTTACCGTTTAGAACTCCCTTTAAGTTGTCTTAACCCCCTCGGACCTAGACTCGGAACTCCCTCTCCTTGAGAGAGATTACACAACAGGTTTAAGTCGCTCTCGAGACGGAAAAGTTCATCCATTTTCAGAGTCCGAATGATCGGAACTTAAGAATTCACAGACCGAGTCTCAGATGACTAGACTCCTCACTTTATTTCCTGTAGACTACTTGTGACTTCATGTCCGTTCCCACTATGTGTTTCTTCCCCGTAAATGAAGGACTTTCACCGTTTCAGAATCATCCACCCATAGAAAACCCCTATTTCTTCATTGTAAAATCTAATTCTCTTCTTTGTGTATCTCTATCCTGTCGTTCTCTTTACTACTACACCACTACCACTAACATCGATGATAATAAGTGGTTTGTAGTGGGTACTCGGGTTCGTGATACCAGGTTTGTGACTGGCATACTGGTCCGTGGTCCCCGTTCATCTATAGAAATAGACTAACGTCCAAGTTTACCAGTATTATCCATAAAAAAGGGGTAGTAAATAATTACATTATTTTGGCTCACAAGTTTTCGTTTGTGTCGTTATCGATTCTTTCGACTAAAGGAATTACGGTCATATAGAACGAGAACTTACGATGGACATGAAGGAGTTCAATGGACCGAACCGATCTTATTCGTATTATACTGACATTCTGTCCTTTCCTATCATTTACTAAAACATCCGGTACAAGTCTTTACCTCTAAAATAAATAGTCCGTTACTCGTCATTGGGGACTCGTCTCCTTTCAATGTTTGTACCTAAAAGAACGAATCCGATACGATCACCTAACCAAAACCTTATTATCTTTTATTCTTTCGATTAATCCTAAACAACGTCTCGACTAGTATTCCAAACAACGCCTCTCTAGTATTCCAAACTCTAATGTTAACATATCGTCCTTATTTCTACTCCTTTAACATACATTCTCCAGTCACCTCTTCTGCCTTTTGAACCGACACAGTGTCTTTTCATTTTAGTGGATCTTGGTCCCCTATTCGAATCCCTAAGAACCTTTACACTTGCCGATGTAACTCTTTACAGGTCTTCACAGTGACCGAACTTGTGACAAGACAACTAAAAGACAACTACTGATCTTACAGGTGGAACGGATGGAGTCATCTGTATAAATTCCACTTTAAAAGACATTACTAAGGAATCGTTCACTTTATTTTTAAGTTTTATCATTTTGTCTGTCCTCAAGTATGAAGTAGTCTTACCCATATTTTCTTCTGGGGAGTTATATTATTTCTGATATATACTATTTGGGTTCCGATCGAGTCATCGCCCTTCAATTTTCGAAAAGGAGATCCTAGTTCTTGTTCTGTACCTAAGGGTGAGAGGGGTGAGAATAAAATCGTATCAAGGTCTTCAGGATCGATCTTGTTGGTCCTTTCTGTTTCTTTATTTTCTATAGATGTACATTTTATTCTTCGTTTTAACAATAATAAACTTCTAATGTATTAAAATGTATATTTTTTAGGGTTTCTAGGAGGGGGTTTTTGTGACAACTTTGATTAGTTACTTAAATCGTTTTAACGTCCTATATTTTAGTTATATCTCTTTAGTCAACATAAAAATATGAGATTGATACTGTCTAGACTTTTTCTTTACTTTTTTTGAAAGTAATTTTTTGTAATTTTTGTTACTGTTTGGATACTGATTTAAATTGGTGTCTTCACTTTCAATCTTTTGAGGTTTTCAAAACTTTCTTTGACTTATATTTTGTTTACTTTTCTAGAGAACCTAAGTACCCGACCTTCTTAATGAAAACGAATTTACAAGTAAGAAGGTTTCAGTAGATATCTAAATTGTGTTAGGGATAAATTTAAAGTTACCATAAAAGACCCCTTAAAAAACTTTTAAGATTTTAAACATATCTTGGCACTTTATGAGGTTTATGAGTTTCGTTTGTACTCTTTCTTCTTCTTTCGTAGTGTGAAGGACTAAAGTTTGATATGGTGCTTCGTCTTTCTTTTGTCATACCGGGACCGCGTTTTGAGCTGTGTGTCTGGGTACCGCGTCTTGTCTGTCGTGTATTACTTGGGAGGGTAGTCGATTATGGAGTCGGTTATGAATCGTCCTCTCGATTCCTGTGGGTCACCCCTTTCGTCGTAGAGAAGTAGTCTACCACGACTCTTTTGGTCTCTTTGTGTACATCTTTTTATTTCAACCTGGACATAAAATAGGGTGAGGGGTTTTAATTGAGTATTACCCGGTTTCTAACTTTGTATTCTAGACTATAGTATTTTGAGGATGTCCTTTCTTCCACCCCCCTTCGATACTCGTAACTAGAACTGTTAACAAAAAACCTAGACTGTCTTCGTTTTCATGTTTACTGTTTTCGTTTTTTCCGAAGACACATCGTTTTTTTGGGTCAATTGTTTGATTTTATATTGGATCTTTTACCCTCTTTTTAGACGTTTGACACGCATTCTACTCCGCAGTTACGAATTTTATATATTCTTTGAGAGTGTTATATTATTGTTACTTGGTAGGTCAAATTTCTTGCCGGTTTCCTTGATGCAACTATAAAAAAATGTTTCTCGTGTTGGTTTACTGGTTGCCAGTGATCAGTAGTTCCTTTACGTTTAGTTTTGGTGTTACTCTATAGGGGAGTATGGACACTGGAGTACTCTGTCAGTCACGAGGAGTTACCTACTTACCTGTTGTTCTACACTATCTTTTATAATTATAATGTATATATGTAACACTCTATATATACGTATAATAAGTCGATACTCTTTCTTCTTTCAGAAAGGTACCTACCGTGAACTTTTGTAATACAAATCGATTTATTCAGTCTATTTCTGTTTATGATATACTATAGTGAATATACATCTTACCTCTTCCGTTACCGTGGGGTGAGGTCATGAGAACGGACCTTTTAGGGCACCTACCTCCTCCTCGGACCACCCGACGTCAGGTACCCCAGCGATTCTCAACCCTGCTGACTCACTGAAGTGAAAGCGAAAGTTGAAAGTATGTGACCTCTTCCTTTACCGTTGGGTGAGGTTATAAGAACGGGCCCCTTAGGGTCTCTGTTTCCTCGGATCACCCGACGGCAGATACCCTAGTGTGTCTCAGCCTGTGCTGACTTCACTGAAACGTCGTATACATCTTAGATATTTTCGGTTTGAGTATTTTTGTCTCATCTTACCGTCAATCATCCCCTGTTTCCACTCTTTTATCCTCTCTATAAAAAATTCCCATGTTTGAACGTCGATCATCTATTTATTCAGGACCTCTGGATTACGTGTCATACCACTAATATTTATTATTATGGTATGATATTTATAGCTACAAGGTTAGTCAAGTCAAGTCAGTAAGTCAGTACAGGCTGAGAAACACTGGAGCATCTGACGTCGTGGGGTCCGAAGGGACAGGTAGTGGTTGAGGGTTTGAGGACAAGTAGTTCAACAACTACAGAAGGTTGGCAGAGTAAGAGACAACAGGGGTAAAGGAGGATGGCAGTCAGAAAGGGTCGTAGTCCCAGAAAAGGTCACTCAGTCAAGAATCGTAGTCCACCGGTTTCAACGTTATGGTTCTTGAATTAATAAGGGTAGGAGGGTTTTTCTTTACTATTAATCCACTCCACTATTTCAACGGTCGATTACGATGGCACCATTAACATAACTTTATATATTTACATAGTTTAGCTGTACAACGTATGGAATTTGAATGTGTCGTAACATCCAGTTTATATAAAGTTCTCGGGGTGTTTTGGGTGTCGTAAAATATTACCGATGAATAACACATTATTTAATTATATAAGAAGGGAGATTACATGTTAAAAAGTGATTAATACGTCGGTTATTATAGTCCTAGAATGGTGACGGACCATTCTGAGTAACGTCGTATTCTGTGAAACTTATCAGACATACACATCATGGAACAACTCATGGAGAGTAGTGAGTTTTATGCAACCTACACCTAAAAATTTTACGACGAAAACTGTGTTACTTCACAGTTGTCCCAGTTATTACGGATGACACAGGATCCTTGGAATCGTTCACCGGTCTACGGATTAAGTTCAAAATGGAAAAAGAGGAAAACAAGATCGACCGATCGGCAGGTAGGAGGAGACGATCAAAACCGCTCTACTATTATTTACCTCCAGTACCTTTACTGGTCGTCAAGTCAATGTCGAATGACCCGTCCAGTCACGCCCTCTGGTACGTAGCCTAGAGTATTTCATGTCCCCTCTCGTTGTCAAGACTCTGACGCAGGAATGGTGGTTCCTCTCCTACGCAAGTGACCTGACGTTGGGTGTGTACCCGTTCTTCTTCGTTGGCCAACCGGTCTGTGGTCAGGGCTACCGTGAACTCCAGACCGGAGAAACTAAAGGAGAGGAGAGGAGAGACCGAAAGCCCGCAGGGACCACTCCTCTGAAACAGTCCGTCAAGGAGTGTTTGTGTAGACATGTGCGTCTACGATAACCGATGGATTTACTTAAAAAAGTCGTCATCTTACTCCACGTAAATTGTTAAGTCGAAAGTAACCGTAAAAGAAAAGTTCTAAAGGGGAGTGGAAGGATTTACGTTCACTATTTAAACTTCCAGTCTCACCGAAGACCGCTTCACTTGTCCGACAGAAGGTTTCGGAAGTATTTTCACTGAGTAAATTCGTCGCCCTGTGAAAGAACTCTACAACTCCTGAAACTTTACCTAAAACAAGGACATTTTAACCATTACGAACGTTGTTACGTCTCTAGAGAATGGTGTTATTTGTTCCGTTAATTACACAGAAATTAAACGTAGATTTGGTTTTTCTTTCCCACGCAAATAAGGTACACTGTACATCTGCATAAAAAGAAATTTTTGTTTCAAAGTACGACACTGATGTTAATCACATTAACAGTCGAGAAGAGATTTTTGTTTATACATAATTCTCTTTGCGGTCGCAACACGGGAGGAGACCACACTTTTACTCTGTTAGTTTTAGATAACATTAATGGAGTCACTATAATATTAATCGTTGCTAATTCAATAAGGTACGACGAAAAAAGGAGAACCGATGTTAATTTTTTCATATATAGAAAGACGTCGTGCAATGACGACTAGTAAAATGGAGTTATGTACTGACCATTCACCTATTTAATCTTCATTAAAATTTCGTGTTGAGGCAATTTTGTATATAGAAAGATAAATTGGGACATCTACGTAGACAGAAGAAACGACGAACCAATTTTTTTTTCTTGAAGGAGGGACCGAAGAACCAGTCTTTAGTTTACACCCAAAAGAAACAAACAGAAAATTAATGTCTATCGAGTCACTATACTAATTAGTAAGTCAAGAACGGTCCGTATGGGTGGATCGAAGTTTAGAGACAGAACCAGTTATTGGTCTAAAATTTTGTTTAACGACTTTTCGGTCGGTCGACATGGTAGTGTCTTTCCTTTCCAGGACTCATTTAGGTGCGGAAAAATCAACCCAATCCTCTTTTTCACTTAATCCGGTATTAACGTTACAGAAAATATATAATAATTTGTCTAAGAAAAAGGGAGTATCTATGAAAGTACAGGATAGAAGAATGAATGGTAATTACGTCTTTTACTCAAGTACTCTTTTACTCCTAAGCTAATGTCAAACTTTGAACTAAGTCAACATCCGTTCTCCACCAATACCACATTGGAAACAGTTTTTTTTTTTTTTTTGTCCAGAGTTTACCTCAGTGAGCACGATTCGGGTACAGTGGTTTAGTTCTGATTCCTGGATTGTATTAACGTAAAAGTTGGAGGGGTGGGACCCTGCAGTAGAAGTGGTCGGTCAGACCTTAGAGAACCAGTCGTACTCACTCCCCAGACGGACCCTCTGGAGTAGGTTCAGGATTTCCCTCCCCCCGGGACGGACTTTGTTCGGGGAGAAAGGAACGAACCAGGTGAAAGGACGGGTATTTTTAAAAAAAATAAAACATGTTCAGAATCCTGAGGAAAGACAAATTGAGTTACCCTACGACAGGTCAGATACTCAACAACTTTTTTCGGTTAAGCTAAAAATTTAAATGAACTAACTTAAACCAGAGAATCATGGAATAGGTAACGTTTGGAAATTTCACTTCCTCTGAGTAGATGGATGTATAGAGGGATGGTCTCAAAGACCAAAAGAGATATTAAAAACTAAGTGTCTGTATAGGAGTTTGAACAAAAGAAACTTTGTGAATTTTATTCACAAAAAAGATCTTCATTGTTCTTTTTGTGCAAAAATAAAAAGGCAAAAAACGTAACAATGACCATTGGTCAAGAAACATAGGGAACCAATAAAAAAGGGATGTATACGTCCATACTAAAACTGTTGTCGTTGTTGTCGTCATAGGTGTTTCCCCGGAAACTTACAGGTCCCTATGACTGTTCCCCTTAGAGACCGTCGTCCAGGAGACGTCCAGTACCACTCGTTATTCGTTTAAAATCCGTACCGAACATTATAACGACTCTTAAATGTAAGGGACACCGATTCCCACCCTTTTTTCGCCGAATTTCCCCTAAGTGAAACCGATAAAGTTTCCCTTCAATTGACTTCGTCCTTTTGCACGACTAAACCAATTTTTATTTTATTTGTCTTTGTACATCTGGAAAGGGTCTAGGGGAAGGATACTGTACCCTGAACCTCTTCCTGTCCTTTACCTCCCTGTACTCACCTCCCACCTCCTCCATACGAGGTCCCTGGTACTGGTGAACACTTTAGGAAGTTTCGATGGGGACTACATGTATTTTGTAGTAAAAAATTTTCTATCCAATTAAAAATTCTTAAACCCCATAGCACCTTTACAATTTGTTATTTACGGCCCCAAGATTCAGGATACTTTATTACTTTTATAAGTCTTGATAAAGGTTCCTCAAGGTCAGGACCGTAGGAAAAATGTTCCGGTCGAAGTACCCACACACTGGAGACATCACTAAACCTTCCCGTTACGTGAGCAAGTTACTAGACGTCATCGGCAGAACTTTAAGAATTAGTAGAAAACTCGGTCCCTGAGACGTAAAAGTAAAACGAAACCCACGACGTTTAATACTTCGGTACCACGGAAGGATAAAAAGGTGGGAAGGATATCGTTGCCTTCCTTCAAGTCGCGAGTCGTCGGTAAGACGGAAAGTAGACCTCCCCAAACTCACTGTAACAAGTGTTAGTCACACAGTGTAGCTGGTGGGGTCTACTGTGCAGGACCTGAGGATAGGAAGTCAATATGGTCTTACTGTAAGAACGTCCCCTACCGCTCCCTTATATACGTTTATTAAAATAAGGTTTGTGAGCAAGAATGATAAAAGAGTCCGTGTAAGATGAACACGTGTGTTCGGTCAACTTTTTTTTTTAGTATTTTTTAGGGTGTATCAAAAAATAGTGTGTGTCTTTGTGTGTGTGTACGTATGTAGTCGACACTTGTCTCCGACAAGTCTGGGTCTGTGACAATGTACAGAGGGTGTCACGATCACTACTCGAACAAGTTGAGGACAGCACGATACTTCGTTTCGAGGACAAACGTAAATAGGAGTGGACAACTGCTGTCCACCCTTGACCTTTCGGGACCACGAGGTGCTACGGGTAGTCACGGAAACGAATGTTTCGCCGTGCGAGTTCTCACTCGACGACCCTGCGAACTGACCGAGACTCATGGAGAGTGGGGAGGTGTCGAGACAATGAGACTCAGAACAAATTATGAAGAATAAATAATCAATCAATTGTCGATGGTATCAGGTAACTTACGACGAAACGACCCTCTTTACCCTGACCTCGGACCTTTTCTTCTGTGAAGACGGAAGATCATGAAGACTTCAGTACACTCTCCGTTCCTTTCCTCTACCAAGGTGGGCGGATCTTGTGTGTCCTCAGGTGGACCACACTCCCTGGTACCAAATAAACCTCTACCTTAATTTCAAATACCTCACTTTCCCAGTCCGTCGGTCAAATAGTCTGAAGGTACCTCACTAGAAGGAAGAAAGTCTTGTATTGTACAAGGGTCTACAGTAAAAAAGTACAGTCCCTAGGAGGGACTGACGGACGGAGGGACCCTGGGTGTCGGGAAGTGAAGAGAGAGACGTTTTTTTTGGTATAAACCAAAGACAAAACAGGTGAAAGAATCCCCAATTCTTGTGATCACTAGTAATTTGATGATTTAGTTTGTTCTAGAAGAGACCCGTAGTACTTCAAATAACTTATCATCAACGAAGAAGTGAGATTTCATTTATACATGATGTACCGACTACAGATGAGAAGAGGTATGATTTTCAAGAGAAACGGAAGTTCGACGATACTTCCGTCGAACCTAGGGGATTCTTTTGACTCACAACTTCTTAACTACGAAAACTTGACGTCACGACCTCTTCTGAGAACTCCCAGGGAACCTGACATTCCTCTAGTTTGGTCAGGTAGGATTTCCTTTAGTCGGGACTTATAAGTAACCTTCCTGACTACGACTTCGACTTTGAGGTTATGAAACCGGTGGACTATGCTTCTTGATTGAGTAAACTTTTCTGGGACTACGACCCTTTCTAACTTCCACCCTCCTCTTCCCCTATTGTCTCCTACTCTACCAACCTACCGTAGTGGCTCTGAGTTACCCGTACTCGAACCCATTTGAGGTCCTCAACCGTTACCTGTCCCTCCGGCCCGCACGACGTCAGGTACCCCGGCGTTTCTCAGCCTGTGCTGACCCGCTAACTTGACTTGACTTTCTAAGTATACAACTTCGGATTGAGGGTCACACTACCATCGTCCTCCACCCTAGAAACCCTCCCTTAGTCCAGAACTTCCACCTCACGGGTACTTTCCCCAATTACAGGAATATTTTCTCTGGTTCTCTCAGTCGAGAGGTTGGAAGGTGGTGCACGTCAATATCATTTTTCTGTCAGTAATGTTCCTTCGTTTAGAGTGTTATGTGTCTCAAACTCCATGAACCTAGAACCTAAAGAGTCACGTTCCATGACACTCTTTATTTACGACAAATATTTGGTTAGTCAGGTACCATGAAACAATATCGTCGGGTTTACTTGACTTTACGTAAAGGTGTATACTATATCGTATCAGTTCCGATGGACCCAGAGTAAAGAGCTGTGTGTTAGAGTCGACAAATTAGAGTAAGGTGATAATAAAAAGTGAAACTTTTAGTGTAATTTTTAGTAAAGGGGTTAGGAAAAATTTTACTCCGAACGATACAATTGAATTATTTGATTAATTATGTTTATGTAGTGAGACCTTAAACAACCTGACTATCTTCATATTCCCGAAGGGATCACCACGTCTCCAATTTCGCAGACGGACGTTACACCCTCTGAACCCAAGCTAGGGACCCAGTTCTAGGGGACCTCTTCCTTTACCGTTGGGTGAGGTCATAAGAACGGACCTCTTAGGGTACCAACCTCCCGATGTCAGGTACCCAGCGTTTCTCAACTTCATATCATATGGTGTCATATCTTCAAAGTATCCCGATGACATCACAACCGAAACCTATTCGATCAAAAATTTATTTTATAACAATCATGTACCATGATGTACACTCTAAAGTCCGTGTGTCGGACTCACGATTAGGATTAAAATGGTAAATAACAGGATACATCGGATCCAAAGGAATTATTGTCTCTATTTCTATTTTCGTCGTAAGTAAAGAAGTCTTATTAAACCCTTTTTTAATCAATTATCTGCACTTGTAAACCTATCATTTCGTGTACTTTTGACGAGTTATTTTTAATCGAAAATTATCACAGGGTCGAGTTCTAAAAAAAAAAATCTAAACAAAACAATAGGTTTGTTGTAACGGTGTGGAATTATTTAAGTCGGATAATTAAATCGAGTACCGATGGGAACCCCGTGACCAGTAGTGGGTTAGGTGAACGGTGTTGATGTAGGGATCGAAAAAAGTTGGGATTTAAACCAATCACAATCTATATTGAAAAGGGAGGCGGACTTAAGAACGGTACAAAAACGGTAAGGGTGGGATGATCTAATACTTATGGAATTATCACTAAATTTATGGCGAAACACGACAATATAAAAAAGTGAAGGGATGTCCGAAGGTCTGGTGTCTCTCAAGTCGTTTAAGAAGAAGGTAGGGGTGAACTTCGTAAGATGTCTCTCCACTCAAAAGGGATTTAAAACAACTTAATTATTCACGTTTAAGTGAAAATAAAACAGACTCGATAAGTAAGTAGAAACTTAGGTAAATAGGGTTCCATGTGAGAGACCCTTGGGAAACTAAACAGTGAGTGAATGGACGACTAAAGTGACATTAGACCTTCTCTCCGAGTTCGCACTCCTTCGGGTAGTACTTTTGCAAGTGAAAGAGGCGGAAAGCCATCTGTCTGTCATATATTGAGTTTCATGGGCTCAAGTTAGAATCATCGTTAAGTTTTGTATAAACTCATTGTGTTTGTAATTACGCTCAGTCGTATATAAAGTGTTTTGTGTTATATTTTTACTTATGCATAAATGTGCTTCAGTACTTATAACATGTCCGAGACAGGTACGTCGTGATCGAAATACCGGTGTCCGACTAGGAACAAATGTACTTGAACTTCTTATAGTGTAGCGTAGAGTGGGACTTGGGTAAAATTACACAGAAGAAAGTGGTAAGGGAGTTTTAATAAGAAAGGTCTGAGTAGTCACTTGTGTTTTGAGGAGTAAAGTACAGTATAGGTGAACTAGCGAGGACAGACAGGGTACAGTCATTTACAGTGGTTGTAGATGTATCAACGTTTTCAGTGTCTAGCTTTCCAGAAGATAATAAGACAGGACAAAGAGTAGAGAACTAGTAGTCTTTTAGGAAAAACGAGTCTAAGGTTTTTACTTTGACTTTCACTATCAGTGAGCCAGCACAGACTGAGAAACTCCGGGGGTACCTGGTATGGGACGGTCCGAGGAGACAGACACTTTAAGAGGTCCGTGCTTATGATCTTACCCATCAGTAAGGGAAGAGGTCTCCTAGAAGGATTGGGTCCCTAGTTTGGGACGGGAGGATGTAACGCCCGTCTAAGAAATGACAGACTCGGTGGTGTGTAGGGGTCATCCCGTTGAAGAGGAGTAAAGAAGACGTGGGGACAGGTTGATGTTAGTAGAAAATAATCTAGAAGACGGAGAGCAAAAGGTAAACGCAGATAAGACTAAGTGGTGTGAATTTAGTGTATTCAGACTATATTTCAGACTATATCATTCAGGGAAGACTTTGTAGAAGATGTTTCAGGACAGGTCCTGTCTTAGTTCAGATCTGTCGTGTCGTACGGTTAATACCTGGGCCTTCTACTGTGAAGAGAGTCGGATAAGTCAGACCAGGAGAGGTAGGGGTTTTGATAAGGGTAAAGTGAGTGAGGAAAGTGGAGTCCCTAAGGTATGGTTTCCCCGAAAGTTGAAGTGTAAAAAGAGTTGTGAGGGGTATCGTACATACGGACTCACAAGTCGGTACAGTCTGAGAGACACTGGGAAGTCTGACGTCGGGCGGTCCGAGGCGACACGTACCTTAAGAGATCCGTTGTTATGACCTCACCAACGGTAAAGGAGGAGGTCCCCTAGAAGGACTGGGTCCCTAACTTGGGGACAGAGGACTCTAAGGACGAAACCGTCCACCTAAGAAATGGTGACGCAGTGGACCCTTCGGAGTGTTCCCTGGTGAGTCAACAGGAAGTGTAGTGACGACTTCACCGTAGAGGAAGTATTACAAAAGGAACCGGGGAGAAGACTCGACGGAGGTCTGAGACGTGTACAGAGAAAACACCATAAGTAGTGTGAGAGACCACTAACGAAGAAAGGAGAAGATACGGATAAACCACACTAAACCTCTTTACACGACACAAAATAAGTAGACTTATCAATCCCCATAGATAAGAGATGGATCCCGAAGGGACCATCGAGTCTCCAATTTCGTAGACGGACGTTACACCCTCTGGGTCCAAGCTAGGGACCCAACCCTTCTAGGGGACCTCTTCCTTTACCGTTGGGTGAGATCATAAGAACGGACCTCTTAGGGTACCTGCCTCCTCGGACCACCCGATGTCAGGTGCCCAAACGTTTCTCAGCCTGTACTGACACGCTGATCGTAGACTTATCAATCCCCATAGATAAGACATAGATCGTATGTACCATATCAGTTGTCCTAAGTGAGGAGAGGGAAAAGAGGGATCACTCCACCCTGTACCAAATAGCTACCAGTCTCGTAACTTACTTTACGTCTAGACGTTCTTTTTAACAGTAGTAGAGTAAGGTATCGTCGATATATACAATGTACAATACTTACAATTTGTCACAAGATTGAAAAGTCTTAATTCGTGGTAGTAAATTGTAAGTAGGATTCCAAGTGAATTTTGAAGTAAAAGGGGTGAAATGGTGGTAGAATTTTTTCTACGTTTAAACGATAGGAGTGTCAGACATAGGCTATGATAGTAAAGTAGAATTAGAAGTCTATGGGAGTAAAGTTCGTAGGACTTACTGTTTGATAAGGAAAAGATTATAGACACAGACACAAGTACGATAAGGAAGAAAGACCTTACAGGAGACAGTCGAAGAGACAAACAAAGTTGAAATGAGAAAAAATTTAAGGTAGTGTCAAGAGTAAAGGAGGTCCCTCGGAAGGACTAACAATGTGCTCAGTCTGCATTCGTGAGACAGGGGACGTGGCGGGTGGAAGAGGTAGGTCGACAGAGTACTGGACCCAGGACAGACTGTGTCAACACGAACAGGTGACCTACTGACTGAGGGTTCCCGTCCCGACACTGGCCGGGTACAAACACCGTGGACCCGGACTCGTCACAGACGACGTGTAACGCGAAGTGGCAGCAGACGGTACCTTGGGTACGAACCCGATCAATCACCCAAGTGAGTGGCACTCTCTCCAGCTACTGTGCCGAAGATAGTAGGTTACCTAGTATTGAAACTGGGATTATGTAAAATACTTGATAGAGAGAAGAACAGGTAGTAGTACAAGAACCTTTAGAAAGGAGTCTTGTACGTGACTCAATAAGACTTGTTTAAGTACCACTATGTAATTTTTTTTTTTTTCGGATGCCCATTCGTTGTCAACGAAATAGAAATGTAGAGTGAAGGAACAATAGTCATGTAAAATAGAAGTATCTGGAAATGTCAACCCACAAACTTTATAAGAACGACCCATTGGAACTTAATGTAAAATTTACCTAAAAGGATATACCTTGATTTAATTCCCAAAAGGAGATTGAATGTTTTTATTCCGTCAATCAACGTTAAGAACCCCGAGGAATAATAATAAATTTGACTTAAGAATTAGTTTCACTTTATGAGAAAGATTGTGACTATCTTTACACATGCTACCTAGAATCAAACAGACCTTGAGTAAAGTGAGTTTCCTTCTCCTTTCTTGTTTCTCTTCGTTTTTTACTATCACTCTTTTACTAAGGGAGTTATGGACCAAGTACAGTAGCGGTGGATCTAAAACCTGTTTAACAAGGTCACAGACACTCTAGTTCTTCATGGCAATCTTCCTTCTTTCAGGGAAACACTAATTCTACTCTATCGACATAGTACATCGCTCCCGAGACGAGGGAGACACGTATTCTCGTCAGTGTAATTTCACTACTGACCTCTACTAAGTGAGGAGGGTTCCTGACGATTACCCTATCCAAACAAGGGCCATATTACTCAGTGATTGAAAGAAATGGAGGAATATTCAACTACTGTACGTAACTCTTTTCTCAGGAACATCTATATAAGGATTGCGAATTTTACCTTTTGTTTTGTTTTAATTAATTAGGATTTATAGAGGTCCATATCCTACGTACATTGTGTTTGTGTTTAACCCCGGGGTACACAGGGAGACACAATTTACTGGCAGTATGAAAAGAAAGTGTAATTTTATTCGTAAAAAGAAAAAAGGAGTGTATACAAGGGGGTAGGACTTGGGGAACGGTGGAGGGAGGGGTGGGGTAGGAAGACCCAACAGGGTCTCGTGACCGAAACTCACGGCACGAAGTACGTAACTTGAACTTGACAAGTAGACAAAGTGTATACTATTATATGTACAAAGTTACGATAAGAGAGTTTACTAGGGTGGTAGCGGAAGAGGGTCTCAGGTTTTCTGAAAAAATGTAGACATAGAGAAAGTATTAGAAAGATTTAGGGTATATATACACAATTATATGACATAACCACGAAGAGAAAACTGAATGAAGTACGACATATTATCCGAGGTCAAAGTAGGAGGAGTAGTCTTGACTGAGTCTACGTAAGGAAAAATATCAACTTATTATAAGGTGACACATATACATGGAGTTGCAGGAATAGGTAAATAGATGGTTACCTGTAGACTGATAACATTTGTCACGACGCTACTTGTAACCCCATGTATACGGAGAAAGTTAAGACCAAAGGAGACACACATACGGGTCGTCACCCTAACGACCCAGTGTACCGTCAAGATAAGAGTCAAAAAATTCCTGAGAGGTGTGATAAGAGGTATCACCGACATGTCCAAACGTAAGGGTGGTTGTCACATTCTCCCAAAGGAAAAGAGGTATGACAGAGGTCCTAAATAACAAACATTTGAAAAATTACTACCGGTAAGACTGGTTGTACTCTACTATGGAGTAACACCAAAACTAAACGTAAAGAGATTATTACTCACCACAACTCGTAGAAAAGTACACAACTAATTAGTAGACATACAGAAGAAACTTCTTGACAGACAAATCGAGAAAACGGGTTAAAAACTAACCCAACAAGTAAAGAGACCATAACTCGAAGTATTCGACGAACTTATAAAACCTCTAATTAAGAAACAGTTAACAAAAGAAACGATAATGAAAGAGGGTAAGACTTCCGACGGAAAAGTGGAACGAATATCAAAGGAAGTGACACGTTTTCAAAAATTCAAATTAATCCAGGGTAAATTAATAAAAACAAAAATAAAGGTAATGAGACCCTCTACCCACTATCTCCTAGAACGACACTCAATACAGTGTCTCACGAGACAAAAGACGATTCTAAAAATATCAAAGACCAGAATGTAAATCTAGAAATTAGGTAAAACTCAAATAAAAACACATACCAAATCTTTCATAAGATCAAAGTAAGAAAATGTGCACCAACTGGTTAAAAAGGTCGCGCTGTACAATGTCTCTGACAGAAAAGAGGTAACATATAAAAACTGAGGAAACGCTGGGAGCATGAAATCCATTATCTATGTCAAAGACTTAAGGTTACGACGATCTCTGATATTGTATAGAAGAAATTAAACACGACACTCCATTCAAAATTCTTCAGGTGTTTACTTCTTTACACCACATTAGATGAAAGAGTTCCAGTATGGTTATCCGTAGACGATTTGACCCTAGACCTCTTCCGTGACCGTCGGGCGAGGTCGCGAGGACGGACCTCTTGGGGTACCTACCTCCTCGGACCACCCGACGTCAGATACCTCAGTGATTCTCAACCTGTGCTGACTCGCTGAAGTGAAAGTGAAAGGTGAAAGTACGAAACCTCTTCTTTTACCGTTGGGTGAGGTCACAAGAACGGACCTCTTAGGGTCCCTACCCCCTCGGACCACCCGACGGCAGATTCCCAAGCGTCTCTCAGTCTGTGCTGACTTCGTTGAATCGTCGTCGTCGTCGTTTTTCCCTAGATCAGGGTCGAAAAACGTCCAAGGTCTCACGTACTACAGTTCACAAATACTCTCGATATACAAGTCGAGTCAAGTCAAGTCAGCGAGTCAGCAAAGACTGAGAAACGTGGGGTACTTAACGTCGTGCGGTCCGGAGGGACAGGTAGTGGTAGAGGACCTCAAGTGAGTCTGAGTGCAGGAAGTTCAGTCACTACGGTAGGTCGGTAGAGTAGGAGACAGTAGGTGAAGAGGAGGACGGGTGTTAGGGAGGGTCGTAGTCCCAGAAAAGGTTACTCAGTTGAGAAGCGTACTCCACCGGTTTCCTGACCTCAAAGTCGAAATCGTAGTAAGGAAGGTTTCTTTAGGGTCCCAACTAGAGGAAGTCTTACCTGACCAACCTAGAGGAACGTCAGGTTCCCTGAGAGCTCTCAGAAGAGGTTGTGGTGTCAAGTTTTCGTAGTTAAGAAGTCGCGAGTCGGAAGAAGTGTCAGGTTGAGAGTGTAGGTATGTACTGGTGTCCTTTTTGGTATCGGAACTGATCTGCCTGGAATCAGCCGTTTCATTACAGAGACGAAAACTTATACGATAGATCCAACTAGTATTGAAAAGAAGGTTCCTCATTCGTAGAAAATTAAAGTACCGACGTCAGTGGTAGACGTCACTAAAACCTCGGGGGG
>SJYO01014747.1:8989550-9077575 GCA_006410555.1 Capra ibex | reverse complement strand
GGTACTAGAAGTAAAAGACTTACAACTCGAAATTCGGTTGAAAAAGTGAGAGGAGAAAGTGAAAGTAGTTCTCCGAAAACTCAAGGAGAAGTGAAAGACGGTACTTCCACCACAGTAGACGTATAGACTCCAATAACTATAAAGAGGACCGTTAGAACTAAGGTCGAACACAAAGAAGGTCAGGTCGTAAAGAGTACTACATGAGACGTATATTCAATTTATTCGTCCCACTGTTATACGTCGGAACTGCATGAGGAAAAGGATAAACCTTGGACAGACAACATACAATGACTATTAGTTTAGATTCTTCTACTATCTTCTACTACGGACGACAATTATCCAACTTAACACGTAGGGTTCGGGGTGGCGTCATAGAGGTTGTCACTAAAATACACCTTTAGAATAATGATACTTACATTAATCAATCCGACTTCAGTATGACCTCATCCCATCCCAGTATTACATTAACTGCATATGTGAATTTTTCTCCTTTAAATCTGTGTCTGTGTGTACCTCTTACTCTGCACTTTCACTTCCGTCTCTACCCCCACTGAGGAGATGTTCACTTCCTCGAGCTTTCCAGTGGACCTTTACGGGTCCCTTTTGTCTAAGAAGGAGTGTTGGGAGTCTTCCTTGACTGATACTACCGTGGGACTCTAGTCTGAAAATCGAAGATCTTGACTCTGTTATTTATAGGTAATAAGTTCGGTGAGTCAAACACCATGAAACAATGTCTTGGGGTCTTTTGGTTATACGGTCGATTATCATGAAACACCGTTTTTGTTTCGTTATAACGTTTGATTGGTCTGACTATAAATTAATACAGAGTATTTGGTAGAGTCTTCTTCTAAGACTCCTAATGTACGTTTGAAACATATATTTATACCATGTCCACGAAGGGACCATCGTGTTGACCAGTTCTTAGACGGTTGTTAAGTCCTCTGTGACCAAACTAAGGACCCAGCCCTTCTAGGAGGCCTCTTCTCTATCCGATGTGTGAGCTCATAAAGACCCGAAGGGACCACCGAGTCGACCATTTCTTGGACGGACGTTACACCCTCTGGACCCAAACTGGGGACTCAACCCTTCTAGGGGACCTCTTCCCTCTTCAATGGGTGAGGTCATAAAACTGACTCACTGAAAATGAAAGTACCTATATTTATATGGAAATAAACATCTCCTGCTTTTCTTATATAAACTGTATTTTTTTATAAAAGTAACTTTACAATGGAAATACTGAAATAGGACTACCTAATATCCCGTCAAGACAGAGTTTATATAAGATTTACCTTTCATATCGAGGACCAGTCTTTAGAAAGGAAAACATAACAACACTTATAAAAAGTTTAGTGCTTGAGAAGGTTGAAGAGTTTTATCAAATTGGACACTCTTTCTCTGACCCCTTAAACTCAAAGAAAAACGATTATTCTGAATGCTCAGTATTAGTCTCAAGAGACAAGTTTTCCACAATCGGTTTAGACGAATGTCGTCTTTAGTTACACTAAGTACCCCTCCTTTTTACGTGCCTCGTTCTTTCGTTAAGCTCACTGAGAGGACGAGACTGAGTTTCAACTGTGTGAAACAAAGAAGAAAATGGGAGTTTGGGATTGAACAAGGAAGATTAGCTAAATCCGCCGTTAAATAGAAATAGAGAATAAAAACCCTAACCCTCCCCTCCTCTTTTGCTATGTTTTCTTGAATAAATGTTTTGCCTTTGTCCGAGTGTCTGAATCTTTGGCTTAAATGTCAATGATCCTCCCTCCCCTCTGTCTATCTAACCCTCAGTCCTTAACTGTCCGATATAAATTTATTTTACCGAAAGGTACCCTTTTTGTACGAGTATTTCAAACCGATTCTTTAAGTAGTTTCTTAAATAGGAATTGACTTTTAGTTTTAAGATGTGTTTCCAATTACAAGTTCTAGGTCAGCGAGTCAGCACAGTCTGAGAAACGTTGGTGTACTTAACGCCGTGTGGTCCGGAGGGACAAGTAGCGGTAGAGGGCCTCAAGTGAGTCTGAGTGCAGATAACTCAACCACTACGGTAGGTCGGTAAAGTTAGAGACAGCAGGGGAAGAGGAGGACGGGGGTCAGGGAGGGTCGTAGTCTAAGAAAAGGTTACTCAGTTGCGAAGTGTACTCCACCGGTTTTGTGACCTCAAAGTCGAAATCGTAGTAAGGAAGGTTTCTTGTGGGGCCTGACTAGAGGAACTCTAGGAAATAATGTAGAAATTATAAGTTCTTCTGACACGTTTTACTATTTTCCTTTTTTTTTTTGTCAATTTACAGATTACTGTCTTGTCTTTTTTTCGTTTAACAAAAATCTCGAAATTTCTTTAAGTTGACTTCCACGTATAAGAAAGGTGCAATTTCAGAACTTCGTGTATATGAAGAACTGATAAAACAAACAAACAAACAAATTCGTACATTTATCTTTACAGAGTACTTTGATGAAGACGTCGAAAACTGCAAATAAGTGTACTATGGACGCATGTAGACGTCCTCTCGAGGATTCTGCATCCTATCGAAGAGAGACGGGACGTCTCTAAATAAATAATGGAGAAATAACTCTAATAGTCGAGTCACCACCGTCCCTGGTAAAAAGGGAAAAAAGAAAAAAAAATTGAAGACCTATACACCAGGGACTAAATCGTCGAAGGCGTAGTTAGCCCTTGAACCACTTTTATGTCTTAGAACCCAGGATAAAGTTTTGAGGACTGAGTCCCTCGTAAATGGTGCTATGGTTCTAAGGTCCCCTGATGATCCGTTCCTCCTCTTCGTGGTACGGTTGAAAGACGGGACTACGATGGTATACTTTTCACAAGTCTTTTACAAATAACACACTGTCAAAGATACAATTATTTGGATTCCAGATCACGGGTGATCACATTCGAGTAACACTTTTGAGAGGGAAGGGTGAGAGACGTAAAATCTCTCGAACAGATCAGAAGCACGGTAAACTGTACTAACTCTTTGCTTTTCCTTATCCCTCTTGAGTCTCCAGCGACTCCTACTTGGTTACAGGGGACCCAGAGAATTTGTGAGGGAGAAGGAGGTGGTACATCCCGATTGAGAGTTCCGACGATCGGGTCGGGACTGTTAGGGGTGGATATGAGACTGCGACAGTCTAGTGAAGAGGAAAGAAGGGTACCCGACCACCTCTGACCGGTGATCTTAGTGGCGAGTACTGGGTCTGCTGTAACTTTACAAAGGTTAAAGGGACCGTGTATTTTTTCATATCATGAAGAGAAAGTTTAGGAAATCACACACAGTCAGTGAAGGTCTCGACTCGTAATTTTCGGAAAGTGTTAGACCTGACAGGACCAGAAACCTAAGAATGAAAAGAGACGTAAAGATAGGTGGTAGAGACGAAGTAAATGAAGTACGACGAATATTCTTTGAAGTCTTACGGTTCGAGGAGATCTGGTGAGGTGGATAGACGTTGGTCTAAACTGTAAAAGATTCTCCTCAAACCCGAGGTTTTAGTGACGTCTACCACTAACGTCGGTACTTTAATTTTCTGCGAATGAGGAACCTTCTTTTCAATACTGGTTGGATCTATCGTGTAACTTTTCGTCTCTGTAATGAACCGGTTGTTTCCAGACAGATCAGTCCCGATACCAAAAAGGACACCAGTACATACCTACACTCTGCACCTGACACTTCTTTCGACTCGTGACTTCCTAACTACGAAAACTTGACACCACAACCTCTTCTGAGAACTCTCAGGGAACCTGACGTTCCTCTAGGTTGGTCAGGTAAGACTTCCTCTAGTCGGGACCCTAAAGAAACCTCCCTTACTAGGACTTCGACTTTGAGGTCATGAAACCGGTGGAGTACACTTCTCAACTGAGTAACCTTTTCTGACTACGACCCTCCCTAACCCCCGTCCTCCTCTTCACCTGCTGTCTCCTACTCTACCGACCTACCGTAGTGNTTCAATACTGGTTGGATCTATCGTGTAACTTTTCGTCTCTGTAATGAACCGGTTGTTTCCAGACAGATCAGTCCCGATACCAAAAAGGACACCAGTACATACCTACACTCTGCACCTGACACTTCTTTCGACTCGTGACTTCCTAACTACGAAATCTTGACACCACAACCTCTTCTGAGAACTCTCAGGGAACCTGACGTTCTTCTAGGTTGGTCAGGTAAGACTTCCTCTAGTCGGGACCCTAAAGAAACCTCCCTTACTAGGACTTCGACTTTGAGGTCATGAAACCGGTGGAGTACACTTCTCAACTGAGTAACCTTTTCTGACTACGACCCTCCCTAACCCCCTTCCTCCTCTTCACCTGCTGTCTCCTACTCTACCGACCTACCGTAGTGACTGAGCTTCCTGCACTCAGACTCACTTGAGGCCCTCTACCACTACCTGTCCCTCCGGACCGTACGACGCTAAGTACCCCAGCGTTTCTCAGCCTGTGTTGACTCGCTGACTTGACTAGACTTCTCCTCACTGACACAATTATAGTAGGGCACCCGTTCTAAATGCACAATAAGAAGACACGAGGCATCATACGACATGGAGAAGTCGGTAACAAATACCTATTACATGGAGAAAATGGACGACCAGAAAGGATAATTTGAGAAACTCCCGTCGACAATGTAGTGGAAATAAGGAACCAATAGACCCTCGGTAAGTTTTAGTCGTAGACAGCTACTTGTTCATTTGTAAAAAGATAGAAATGACTTCAGTCACTCATAGTGGATGATGAAGAAAATATCACTGACAACGGTGATGAAGATGTAAACGTTGAGATCATTATTTTTGTCCACTCATCAGGGAATTACCGTCCCCTACATAGTAAAAATATAGGCATGGGAAGATGATCCGTCTCTTAGGTCCCGTACCCTCCCCGAGTTATTTTCGAGTAACGTACTGACTCACTTCCCATCAGAAAGTGCAAGTGTTAGATGTGTTGTTCGGTTATTTTTACATTGATAATAGTACGGAAAACCTCAGAATGAAATGATCCACCAAAATATTTGAAATGACAAACTATTTTACTTAGTTAGAGTCCGATAAGCTGAGGTTCCTCATGAGGTCATGAGAACGGACCTTCTAGGGTACCTGCCTCCTCGGACCACCCGACGTCAGGTACCCCAGCGATTCTCAACCTGTGCTGACTCACTGAAGGGAAAGTGAAAAGTGAAAGTACGTTACCTCTTCCTTTACCGTTGGGTGAGGTCACAAGAACGGACCTCTTAGACTCCCTGCCCCCTCGGACCACACGACTCAGGTACCCCAGTGATTCTCAGCCTGTGCTGACTCGCTGCAGTAAAAGTGAAAAGTAAAAGTACGTAACCTCTTCCTTTACCGTTGGGTGAGGTCATGAGAACGGACCTCTTAGGGTACCTACCTCCTCGGACCATCCGACGGCAGATATCACAGCGTGTCTAAGCCTGTGCTGACTTCGCTGAATCGTCGTCGTCGTCGTTGTCGTCGTCACGTGTGTAACATAGTCTAATGACACGTATCCACCAGTGGTCACTGAACTTTATATTTGCACCTGTGTGTACCACGTACAAAGTTTCATACAAAGTATAATTTATCTAGAAAGAGATGACAGAACTACCGTCATACATTTGGTTACAAATACTAGTACACTCGTATGTGTTGACCGAATGTGTTTTCGAAAACTTTGAGTCAGGTAAGTAATTATCTCAGTTTTGACACACACTCAAGGAGTTTACATATTAACATAAATGTTAATTCTTTCAATTTTTTTTTACGTCGATACTTCCCTTTAGGATAAATAAAGTACGGCTTATTTTCTTTCGAACGGTTTTCACCACTACGACCCAACAATACGAAATTAAACCTTTCTTTATACCCCGTCAGTTTACTCTAAAAAAAGGATGGTTAATCTTTTTTTTAATTGGAATACAACTACCTCTTGTCTAAACAAGACAAAGTGAAAACAATGTGTACGACCCTTGAGGTTACCTCTTTTTTAACGAGACGGAAGTTTCAGATAGTGTCCTTCTTAAATTGGTGATGGGTATAAAACTGAACGGTTATTTAAAATCGATCGTAAACTGGTGTAAAGACTCGAAAAAAAGATAATGTTATTAAAACCATGTTAACTGTTGAAGTAACTCCTAACGTTGGAAATTAAAGACTATGAACCCTCTTAAGAATTCTTTACCTTCTCTCTTCTACCTTAATAAGTAGAACGGTGTCAAAATTAGTACCACCGTAAGTTACTGACTCTTTTACTTGTCTTAATGGATCGATCTTAATCAAACTCTTAGATGTAACGAAGTAAGTAATAAATTTAAAAATAGATACGATTTCTACTGTACCTACACCATGTGTAAAAGTAAGGTCAAACTAAAATACTTGTAAAACTTTTATAATAGTTATTCCATTTTTTCAGTTAACAAATCTTATTTTGTACGATCAAGAAATACTTTACTAAAAGATAATCAAAAACCTTTGATTGTTTTTCTTCTCTATACAAAACTTCTTTTTTTTGAAAGAACTTCATAAACGTTTTAGTCACAGGAATAAATACAAGACCGAAAATCAGATATAAAGTCAAATTAAGTCAGTGAGTCAATACAGGTTGAGAAACGTTGGGGTACTTAGCGTCGTGTGGTCCGGAGGGACAGGTAGAGGTTTAGGGCCTCAAGTGAGTCTGAGTGCAGGAAGCTCAACCACTACGGTAGGTCGGTAGAGTAGGAGACAGCAGGGGAAGAGAAGGACGGAGGTTAGGGAGGGTCGTAGTCTCAGAAAAGGTTACTCAGTTAAGAAGCGTACTCCACCGGTTTCATGACCTCAAAGTCGAAGTCCTAGTAAGGGAGGTTTCTTTAGGGTCCCGACTAGAGGAAGTCTTACCTGACCAACCTATAGGAACGTCAGGTTCCCCGAGAGTTCTACTCAGGAGAGGTTGTGGTGTCAAGTTTTCGTTGTCAAGAAGTCACAAGTCGAAAGAAGTGTCAGGTTGAGAATGTGGGTAGGTACTGGTGACCTTTTTGGTATCGGAACTGATCTGCCTGTAAATATGGACAGTTTTGGGTCTTTTTTACTCTCCTTGTATGTATGTAAGACTCTTAATTCTTCTAGTACAAATCGATTAAGGACGGGATAGGATAAAAATTTAAGAAGTGTAAGATTAAAAAACGAGAAGTAGTAAAATTAAAAAATAAATCAAAACCAAGAAGCGATATGATAATAGGAATTAAGAAGTCTAAGGACGTAAGAAGATCCTTTAGACTGGGATAAATAAACGGATCCGAGTCCATAACAAATGTTATTCAATCCTGTCTTTTTCGTCTGAGACGATATACTCGACTGACACTCCGAAGCAATTTAGTCACAAGAAGTTTCTCTCTCCGTTCTAGATAATGTCACGACTTTTTGTAGTTTTACCTACTAATGAAAATAAGTTATTTTATTCTTCTAATTTGTTATAATTATAAATTACACACCTGAGTGTGACCTCAGGAGTGGTACTTAGCTATAGAACCGTTGAGTGAGTTGTCCACTCTATCCGAAGGTTTCCTTGAGACTAAATCACAAGTCGAGATCGGACGACACTCTACTACGTCAAGTGTACGAGGATCAATGTACGTACATATTATATGTATTTAGACCGAAATTAGTTGAATGAAAGTACTTTACCTGTTCACTAATCTTTTGTTAAGAACTTTTTTTAGACGGTTTTTTAATCATTTATCGTTCCGTTTGTATACATGTGTTTTTCTTTTCCTGTCTTGAGTTCTCAGTGTGAAACTTCATTCCTCCTCTACCTTAAAACATTTCTCGTAAATCTTTACGAAAATATTAATACATAACAACGAAAGTTTTCCGTACACATGTGTACGGGGGTATAGTTGTACGTACCTGTGTGTGTGTGTGTACGTGTACATGTGTGTGGATGTGTTCTGTCTCTGTTTTGGAGTCTTTGTAGTAAGAAGACTGACGAAATTTTGTGGTAAGTTTAATGTCAAAGTTACCCAAAACTTGGTTAGACAACTCATAGATCTTTACTTTGTGTAAAACTAATCAAACACGTTACTTGACTAACTGTTTTTGTCCCATTTTTTAACGACTTAAAGGTTTTGATGAAAACATATAGTTACGTACTATAAGTGTCTTTCGCCGTTTAAAAAAAACTCAATAAAAAGTCGAGACTGTTGGTGACACTGATCTGTTGACCTCGTTCGACTTACATTTTTTTTTTTTTTTTTGGTGTATCGAAATTTAAAGACACCAGAAACTTTCTTTTATTATAAAGACGAGAATTACTAAAATCACTTACATTTTACAACAACCCTCACAATTATTCGTTTTATAGGACAGAGCACAATAAAACCAAAAGATAAAGAGATAACTAAGATACACACGTACGAATCAACGAATTCAGTACAGGTCGACAAACACTGGAGCACCTGACATCGGGGGTCCGAGGAGACAGGTACTCTAAGAGGTCCGTTTTCCTGACCGCACCCAACAGTACGGGAAGAGGTCCCCTATAAGGGGTGGGTCCCTGACTTGGGCACCGAGGACACAGATGACGGAACGGTCGCCTAAGAAATGGGTGACTCGGTGGACCCTTCGTTTGGGTAACTAAGATATCATATATATTACCAGTCTATCGTGTTTTCAACACGTTAGATAATTTTTTTGTAAAATACGTATATAACTCCAACTCACTCAGACATCTGGTGACCCTTCAAAGTTCCCATAGTTATAAACTGGGATACAACCAGAGTAGAGAGACATAGACTATCGTTATTAATGCAGAAGACCCATCAACACCGTGACATAACTTTTCCTTCTAAATAACTACCGTAGTTGTTTTTCTCAATGTCATCTTCGTAAACTAGGATCTTTGTGTTACACTACGAAAAGAACACACCTCTAAATACGATAATTAAAGTAATACGTTATAATGTATTAGTTACGTTTTATAACATGTTGATGTGAGTAAGTCTAATTAATCCTTCTTTTCGAATAAATGAAATTATTAATGTTGTTTTAATATTTAAAGAAAATTTTTATTTCGACACAGACGAAGAAAGACTATGTGCATCACTGAACACCGAGACTTTTCTCTCTATCAAAAGTACTAAAAATCCCACGTATATGTTTATTAAGATAGTAATATATCTTTATCTACGGAGAATTTACAAACTTTAAAAAGACAATTTATCTATAAGAACGGATGGTAAAACACATGTAACTATTGAACGGGTCGTTTAATAAAATTCGTTTCTAAACAAAGTGAGATTGGTGTCAGAATAAATAATATTTAAGATCTAATCGTTCCATTCTTTTTTTTTAGGAATCTGGAACAACTAAAAGAGAGAAATTAAGTTACTAGTATTCTAAGTTTAAATTTTACAAACAAAGTTTCAGAGGGACAGCGGAATTACGCACACCGGAAAGATCAGTATAGGCAATGAGAATAGTAATATTTCCATTTCTTTAGATCGATATAAAAAGTTTATTTGTCAGGGAAAAAGTAGAATCTTCTAACCATCGGAACTTCAGTCCTTCACACCTAGAATTTCGAGAGACTTCCGTTATCCTCAACTTATTCGACAATTTGTTCTCTTAACTCTCAGGAAACAGTAGTAGACCCTTGTCGTAACTAACTACACTTGTCTCGAGTCATAACCAGAATCTATTTGTTCTACTTCCGTTTTTAACTCTCATTAACGACTCCGATTCAACATTCTTTTTTTACAGTTGTTTTATTACTTCTTGAAAAAATAAAGAGACAACGGAAGGGAATACTAGTTCAAGTACAGTTTGTTGGACACGCGACTCGATGGACGAGGTACGTCGAGTTTAGGACGTACTTTTACAATCAACGAGTCAGCATAGACTGAGAAACGTTGGAGTACCTGATATCGTGGGGTCTGAAGAACAGGTACCCTGAGAGGTTGTTCTTATCACCTCACCCATCGGCAAGGGAAGAGGTCCCCTAGAGGTCAAGTCGAGTCAAGTAGAGTCAGCAAATCAGTACAGGCTAAGAAACTAGGGTCCCCTAGAATCCACAACACAAATAAATGCAGGGGGGAAGGGTAAAGTGACCCTTGTCTTACGTCTCTTTTGGTTTGTTCGACATGTGTGAAATTTTTCGTGGGGTTTTACATGTTCACTTAAATAAATACTTTATCTTTATCTAAGTATCTGAAACTTCTTTCAAATACCAATAGTTTACCCTTAGAACCCTCACCATTCAATCCTCATACACTAATTGTATATATGTGATGATATATATTTTGACCTTCTCCTTTACCGTTGGGTAAGGTCGTAAGAACGGATCTCCTAGGACACCTGTCTCTTCGGACCACCCGACGACAGGTATCCCAGTGTGTCTCAGCCTGTGCTGACTTCGCCGAATCGTGGTCGTCGTGTATGTTTTGTATATTAGTTGTTCCTGGATGACATATTGTGCTCCTCGAGATGAGTTATAAGATATTACTGGATACACCGTTTCTTGGACTCTTTCTTACTCATATACACATACATAGTGACTTAGTGAAACGACACGTGGACCTTACTTATGTTGTAACATTTAGTTGACGACACAACACGAATTAGGGAGTCAGTACAGGTTGAGAAACGTTGGTCCACCTGACATCGGAAGGTCCGAAGAGACAAGTACCCCTAAGAGGTCCGTTTTTGTGACCTCACGTAACGGTACGGGAGGAATCCCCTAGAAGGGTTGGGTCCCTAGTTTGTGTCCAGAGGGTGTAACGTTCGTCTGAGATGATAGACTTTTACGGTCCCTTCGGGCACTTATGACCTCACCCATCGGGTAGAGAAGAGGTCCACTAGAAAGTCTGAGTCCTTATCTTGGTCCCGAAGGACGGAACGTCCGTCTAAGAAATGGTCGACTCGATGGTCTCTTCGGGTATTTAGTTGATATAAGATCATATTTTGTTTTTTTTCATTTTAAAATTTTCATTCGAACGATTATGGTCTCTAGTTTAACGGTTGTATGTGACCTAGTATCTTTTACGTTCCCTTAAGGTCTTTTTATAGATGAAGACGAAGTAACTGATGTGATTTCGGAAACTGATACACTTAGTGTTATTTGACGTCTTTTAAGAATTTCTCTACCTTTAAGATCTGGTGGAATGAACAGAGGACTCTTTGGACATACATGTTAATGGACATACATCAAGGTACAGTTTGGTCTGTACCTTGTTGTCTGACAAAGTTTACCCCTTTCCTCATACAGTTCCGATATATAACAATGGGACGAATAAATTAAAGATACGTCTTATGTAGTACGTTTTACGACCCAACCTACTTAGTGTTCGACCTTGGTTCAAACGGTCCTCTTAATAGTTGTTGATGTCTATACGTCTACCATGGTGAGATTACCGTTTTTCACTTCTCCTTGACTTCTCGGAGAACTACTTGCACCTTCTCCTCTCACTTTTTCGACCGAATTTGGAGTTGTAAGTTTTTTGAGTACCGTAGACCAGGGTAGTGAAGTACCGTTTATATACCCCTTTTTAACCTTTGTCACTGTCTAAAATAAAAGAACCCGAGGTTTTAGTGACACTTGTCACTGATATCGGTATTTTTATTTTCTGGGAACGAGGAAGTTATTTTCGACACTAGTTGAATCTGTCGTATAATTTTTTGTCTCTGTAGTGAAACGACTGTTTCAAGACATGTCAGTTCTTTCCTTCCTTCCTCTACTTCACTGAGTCAGTACAGACTGAGAAACGTAGAGGTGTTTGACATCGGACGGTCCAAGGAGGCAGGTTCCCTAAAAGGTCCGTTCTTATGTCCTCACCCAACGGTAAAGGAAGAGGTTACCGAAAAGGTCTTCAGTGTATACCTACACTCTCAACCTGGTATTTCTTCTGACTCGTAACCACTTTACTATGAAAATTTGACACCACGACCTCTTCTGAGAACTCTCCGGGAATTTGTCGTTTCTCTAGTTTGGTCAGTTAGGATTTCCTTTAGTTGGGACTTATAAGTGACCTTCCTGACTAAGACTTCAAGGTCATGAAACCGATGGACTACGGTTCTCGGTTGAGTTACTTTTTTAAGGACTACGACCCTTTTTAACTCCCGTCTTCTTCCTCCCCTGTTGTCCCCTACTCTACCGACCTACCGTAGTGACTGAGTTACCTGTACTCAAACACGTTTGAGTTCTTCTATCACTTCCTGTCCCTTCGGACCTCATGACGTTAGGTAACCCAGTGTTTCTCAACCTGTACTGAATCCCTGACTTGTTGTTACTTATTTCGAACGTTAACGACCCATACTTGGACCGTTGAGGGAGTTACTTCCGTTAAGTGAGGGTACTTCAGGGTCCTTTCTAGTATACGTTCAGTAACGATTATAAGTATTTCTTTGACAACGAACTGTGTAGTCTGTAACCACTATATTTTTAAAATTAAAAGTAGAGTATATTAAACCGGACAAGGTCACGTTAAACATCAAGAGGTTCGGACAGACCTCCTCTCTGTACCCTATTGAGGTAACAATTTTACCGATTCTTACGGATTCAAACGTCAGTTAGGTCATGGTCTTTTTATTGCAAAGTGAAAGTCTACGGGTAGAAGAAACAGACCTACAAAGTACGTTACTAAAGAAATGGACCCCTTCGGACGACCTTCTACCTACTATCTTTTAGGATCTACGTCTGTAATGACGACAACTTAAAAAATCCTTCGTAACGATCCTTGGAGAGCAGTCTAAAAATAGACGGTCCTTAATAGAAGGGTGGTCTGTAGAACATATAGATTCACATAGAGTGAACGATCACTTCCTGTCAACTAAAAGGTAGTGGAGGATGCTGTTGTGAGAACCACGATCAATAGTGTGAAGTGAGAATTGACTTCGTATCTGATTATAGCCGGAGGAATTACTTTAGAAATCAATTTTTTAATTTTGACATTCGTTTTTATTGGAATCACTTAAAACTCGTGGTATAGTCAAGTCGGTTAAATCAGAGAGTCAGAACAGGCTCAAAAACGTTGAAGCACCTTACGTCGTACGGTCCGAAGGGACAGGTAGTGGTTGAGGACCTCGAACGAGTCAAAGTACAGTTAGGTCAACCACTACGGTAGGTTGGTAGAGTAGAGGACAGTAGGGGAAGAGGTCGGAAGTTACAAAGGGTCGTAGTCCTAGAAAAGGTTCCTCACTCAAGAAACGTAGTCCATCGGTTTGATAACCTCGAAGTCCAAATTGTAGTCGGGAAGGTTACTTATATGTCCTGACTAAAGGAAATCCTAACTGACCAAACTAGAGGCACGTTAGGTTCCCTGAGAGTTCTCAGAAGAGGTTGTGGTGTCCAGTTTTCGTAGTTAAGAAGCCGCGAGTCGAGAGAAGTGTCAGGTTAAGAGTGTAGGTATGTACTGATGACCCTTTTGGTATCGAAACTGATCTACCTGGAGACAGTCGTTTCATTACAGAGACGAAAAATTATACGACACATCCAACCAGTATCGAAAAGAAGGTTCCTAGTTCGTAGAAAATTAAAGTACCGACGTCAGTAGTAGACGTCCCTAAACCTCGGGATAAACGGTACTTCACTACCCTGATCTACGGTACTAGAATCAAAAAACTTACAACTCAAAATGGTATGTCATTTTGTGGTAAATCATCGGTATTTTGTTTATGATTTGTTTGTCGGTAAATGTTCTGTGGTATACCATCGGTGTTTTTCGTAACGACTAACTGATCTTATACCAATTTAAGGTCTAATTATAAACAAATGTTCAAAACAGAGATTTTTGGAATTCAACTCATTTCAATTAGTCGTTCTATACAATAAAAAATCCCCGATCCCTTATTTTAGGTTCAGTCATGAATACAAAGGTCGGGACTTGCGAAAATTTTTTAAGACTTCTCTTTCGTCAGTTATAGGATCGGTAAATAAGGGAATCCATAAAGGGGTCCCAGAAATGGAATACTGGATTGAAAGACGGGAAGAAGGAAGTACGAGGGTCCTAAGGTGACTCCGCAGAGGTCTTGGTTCGTGGTAGGTGACCTTGAATTTTGTGACGACACAATCTTAAATTGTAAACCGAAGAGTTGACTTGATTTATTTACAGTCAAATTTTAATAACTTGTACGATATATAAAAACATTTTCCTTAGTTAAAACCTTAAAAGAATTATTACAATCTCACTGGAAATGAGGCATAAGTACTAAATCAAATACACTACGTTTCAATACCCAACATCGAGAGTGTCCTTAACTGTATCCTGTTGTTGTATATAATTATCTGTGTCCCTGAAACATAGGTTAATCTAAACCACAAGTGCTAAGTTGATTTAGTACCACAAGATGTGATTTACAGAGATACTAGGAGTCGTTCAGTGTATTGGAGAATTCGGAATCAAGAGAGTGGATATTTTATTCTCATCGTACGAAAGGACCATCTCAACTGTACTCCTAATTAATTCTATGTCACATTTTGTTAATCGTGTAAAGGACCGTGTCTCAGGATAATAAAACGACACAACACGAGTCAAAACAGGTTGAGAAACACTGGGGTACCTGACTAGGGTAGTCCGATGAGTCAGGTACCTTAAAAGGTCCGTTCTTATGACCTCACCCAACGATAAAGGAAGAGGTCCCTTAGGAGACCTAGTCCCTCATATGTGTACAGAGAACGTGGAAGACGTAACCGTCCGTCTAAGAAACGATGACGTAGTGGACCCTCCGGTCTTTTATTGTTTAGTTTCGGTGTCATTCTATCATGAAATGTAAATTATTATATTGATGTATTTTTTATCTATTTTACCGTTTATAACCGTATTTTATCGTTTTAATATATAGGTATTCAATGATTATAAGACGAGGGTTAAATCATTGTTCCGTTCCTACTGACAATAGTCATGACAAGGTGTGTGACCATCTTTAAAATCGGTAACGTTATTTCTTTTCCTTTGTTTTACGTTTGTCTAGTTTTTCTTCTTTTAATTTGACGAATTACTAGCAGATGTGTCTTTTAGGATTTGTTAGACGGTCTGGAACTTACCATCGGAATCTTAATTATTCAAGTCGTTAAAACGTTTTATGTTCGATGTTTGTGTCTTTTAGTTAATATAAAGATATGTGATAGTTACTTATACACCTGTATCTTAAATTTTATGTTATGATAAATGTTGACGTTTCAAAGACAATAATTTATACTAAATGATACCACACTTAGATTGTTTTGTACATATCCTAAATATACGACTATAGATCTCACTACTACTTTTTATATTTTCTAGTTTTACTTATCTCTCCGAATAATACAAGTAACTAACCTTTTAAGTCATGTACTGTTTACAGTCGAAAGGAGTTTTACTTTGTTTTCATGTAAAATGTATTTCAAAAATTGTTTTAGGGTCGTTCTAAAAAAATATCTACATTTGTTCTGATAAATTGTCAAAACACCATTCCGTTTCCTTGATCTTATCGACTTTGTTACTATTTTTTCTTCTTTTACATATTCTTCAGTTAAATGAACCCTAGTTCTGAATAATATCCCCGAAGGGACCACCAAGTCACCATTTCTTGGACGGACGGTAACGTTGTCGGTGCCCAAACTAGGGACTAGTTCTCCTAAGGTGTACGACATCTCGTTGTTTCGGTCACACGGTGTTACTAACTCTAACACGAGATCTCGGACCCAACACGTTGGTGTCTTCGGGGAAGTCACTCGTCGGGAGTGCGACGTCGATCTCGTGTGGGGGACGAGACACGTTGGTCTCTTTGGCAGCGTCGTTAGTCCTGGGTCGTGTGGGTTTTATTTACTTATTTCTTTCTGTAGTATATCGATATTGTTGGTTATGATGTTACCTTTATATCTGTACCTAGTTATTTAGTTTACTTCGTCTCTCAATTCTTTGTCTGGGAGTTTTTATTCCGGTTGATTAAAACTGTTTATACACTTTCTTTAAGTTACCTCTGTTCTATCCATACATTTGTTTACCGTGGTCTAATTGGTATATAGGTGTTCAATGTTTCTTCTCGAAGTTGGGTTTCAAATATACAATGTGTTTTAGTTGAGTTTTTCTAGTTGAGTTTTACCTAGTGTCTAAATACGCACTTTACATTTTGATATCTTTATAATCCTTTATTATCTTTTTATTTAGAAACCCAAGAGTCTGGTTCACTTGTGAACCAGAATCTGAAATGTGGTTTTTGTTTAGATAAAAAATTTTTTCAATTGTTAACCTTACGTAGTTTTAATTTTAGAAGACGAAACACTTTTACTGGTAATTATCCCGTATTTCTCTTAGATGTCAGATCTTATATAGACTGTTCCTTGATCATAAATATGACATATTTACAGTTTGGAGTTGTCATTTTGTCTGGTTTTGTTTGAATTTTTGTTTTGATTTTTTTAATTAAACTTTTACTCGATTTCTTTACTCTATAAAGTGACCTTTCATATATGGCTATCATTTTATTGTGTACCTTTCTATAACTTGTGGTAATCAGTAATCCCTTTACGTTTAATTTTAGTATTACTATATAAGGATATCGAACAGTATTACCAATTTTATTTTTTATCACTGTTGTGGTTTACGATTGTTCCTATACCACTTTCATCTAGTGAGTATTGTAGCGACCACCTTTACATTTTAAGATGTCGATGAGACCTTTTGTCAAACCGTCAAAGTATATTTTGGTTCCTACTTTAATGGTATGTTGAATAGTTAATGTGAGAACCCTTAAATATGGTCTCATTACTTTTGTGTAAGTGAGTGTTTAGACTTGTAGATAAACGTATTCTCAAAGTATGTCTTAAGGGGTCTTGGTCTTTTTTTTTAAATAAATTACCCAGTTTCTACCTTTCTTTTATACCATATGAATAATCGACTCGGTGGTCTCTTTAGGTTCTTATGACCTCACCCATCGGATAGGGAAGAGGTCCCCTAGAAGGGCTGGATCCTTAACTTGGTCCCAGAGGACGTAACTTCCACCTAAGAAATGATCGACTCGATGGTCCCTTCGGGTATGGTCCCTTATGATGATCCTTTATTTCCTTTACTTTATAAATGAAAGTACTATTGATCTAGTTAGAGGTCTCCCAATACGACTTAATTTTTTTTTAGTCAGAGACTTCAAATCTGTGATACTAAGGTAAATATATTGTAAAAACTTTACTCTCATAATATGTTTTTCTCTCTTTTAATCATCAATGACTCCCAATACTTCTCCAACACCCGTCCTCCGCTCACTCACACCGATATTTACTCTTAGTGTCTCTAGAACCACCACTATCTTATAGACATGGAAGTGACGTATTTAGAATTATAGGAACAACACTATGACAAGATACTAAAAAGTTATACAATTGGACAACCACCTTCGACCATTCTGTCGTGTGTGTTAGAGAAACGAAAAATGTCGATAATTATGTATAGTTTGATCTTAATTGAGTTCTGTTTTACAAATCAATTTTTTCACTTATTACAAGTTTTGAGGAAAACACAAACTTTTTCTTTGTTATTTAACACCTGACATAAGTTCATCAGTGATTCACATGGTAAATGATGACTCAGCTACAAAATTTATAGGGTAATGACATTTCTGTAATCTGTATCTATTAATTATTTTAGGTAGTATTAATTAAGGAAGTAACAAGTATGTGAGTATCATATATAAAGGACTCTTCAAAGGCAGATTAAACTGTAATTACCTCTACCTTTTATCTACTAAAACTGAAATATCTTACTACATGTACTTAGGATGTATTATTCCAAAAGACAGTAACTTTTCACGAACACGGAAATATTTCGTTCTGACCCGTCACTATTATCAAACAGTGCTAGTCGAGTAGTAACACTATCTAAAATACAGTTAACACATCCGTGTATTTTATTGTTACAAGATAATAGAACCAAAAAGATTCGGATCCAACATCGATCTATTACAAAATACGCTAAAACGTTTACTATTCTTACCATGTTTACACAGGAAAAGAATCCAACTTCATGTTCAACGTGTCTCTTCATACTTATTTACATGTCATATATCAACCTAGTCAAGATTGTTTTGATATGAGTGCATCTTAGGTGTAGGGATATCTCTATGTCCTGTTCGTGTAGTGGGGTCTTTCGAAGGAGAACCGAAAGGGGAGTTGTTGGCGAATGGAGAGAGTGGTACATTGATGAAGGAAACGTAGTGCAGGAAAGTTCAAAGATTTGACAACAAAATATTTTAGTCCGCTCGACACAAAATAAATAGTTCAACATCTTCAAGGAAAAAAAAAAAAAAACAAACGATGTTTAAGAAAGACACTCCATGTTCATCACACATCGGAGGAATTTTAAATTCGTAAAAACTATTTCACAGTAAATAATAAAATTAACTGATGGTTACCGAATTACTAATACCTCCTAAAAAACTCCGAAGAATTTCCAAAGATCCTTTAGAAACGAATAGGGGTTTAATGCTTTATAAGGGGGTATGAAAGAAGATCTTAAAATAACGAAGTTGAAGACAACTTCAGACACCCAATAGTTTATAATTACAAAACTTACCACACTCCTTTATCACCTCAACAGAAGGAAAGAAGTTATACTTGTAAGTCAACAATGTCTTAATGAAAAATTTTTGTTAGAAAACAGGATTCAAACAACGAAACACGTTTAACTTAACGAATAGTGGATTGATACCGAGACAAAGACCTGAGATAAGGTAAATTTTGTCAAATAACTTCATATTAAGTGTATGTTATTTTGTAATTAAATTTGATGTTAAACTGTCTGAACAGTATATGTATGTATATATATGTATACATACACGTATATATATATGTATAGACAACAACGAATCAACACAAGTTGAGAAACACTGGGGTGCCTGAAGTCGTACGGTCCGAAGGGACAGGAAGTAGAGGGTCTCGAACGAAGAGTACAGGTAACTAAGTCGCTACGGTAGGTTGGTAGAATAGGAGACAGTAGGGAAAGAGGACGGAAGTTAGAAAGGGTTGTAGTCCAGAAAAGGTTCCTCACTCAATAAACGTAGTCAACCTGTTTCATAACCTCAAAGTCGAAGTCGTAGTCAGGAAGGTTACTTATAAGTCCTGACTAAAGGAAATCCTAACTGACCAAACTAGAGAGACGTCAGATTTCCTGAGAGTTCTCAGAAGAGGTTGTGGTGTCAAACTTTAGAAGTATATATATGTATATATATATGTGTATATACATTATATATATAATATGTCACACATATTCGTATATATATGACATCGGGTGATCCGAGGAGACAGGTACCTTAAAGGGTCCGTTCTTGACCTCACCCATCAGTAAGGGATATGGTCTCCTAGAAGGACTGGGTAGACTCGGTCGTCTCTTCGGGGATACTTTGGTAATAGTGTACTTCTAGAAATACGTGGGTAATTGAGTTCTCAAGGGAGGACGTCTCATTTTTGAGGAAGGAGATGGAAGGAGAGTACATAAGTGGGGTGGGAGCTGACGGATCGTTGTTGACTAGACGAAAGGAGGGGATTCCCAATGAAACGTGAAAGATATTAAAATATATTTAGCCTGGTATGTCGTTAAGGAAAATAGACAGTAAAACGAGTCGTATTAATAAGATTGTAATTAGGTAACATATAGTATATAGTCATTAATTAAATAAGTAAATGTAACAATTCATTATGTAGTAAAATGTCGATGTAGTTCCAAACAAATCAGATAGTTTACAACTTTCTTTATACCCAACAAGACGTCAAAACCGAAAATGTTTAATTTGATGACACTTGTCGAGAGAGATATATATATATAAAGGTACCAGGATGTGAAAGTAAACGGTAACCATTTGTCACCTTTAACTTACTGAATCTATTATACCATTTGACTATTCGGGTACGAATGGAAAAATTCCTTACGGTTTGAGATGTTTGGATCAATAAACAAACTTTGTTCCATCGTAACATTCTTCACTTTCAAAGGACGGGTAATAACTCCAAACCTATAGAAATGTGGTCATGGTTTCATGACAATTATGAGAATTATGTCATAAAAGTATAATCTTTTTCAAATGAAGATAAAAAGTACTGAGAAAAAGGACGCGGTTAGGGAAACGTAAAGGTATATTTAGTACCATAGTCGAAATCATAAAAGTGTGTGTATTGTGTTAGACAAACATAAAAATGATTCAAACGTAACTGTGACGTCTATTTAAACCTTTATTGACCATAGAATTATCATGTGTTAAAAGGTTATATTTTATACGAGTACATCGGTGAATCCGTTTGATTAAATAGAGTTGTTCAAAACACCAAAAATTACAGCTTTAAAACTTATAAAATGTTAATTTAAACAAAGGTTTACAAAATTCATAAACCTACGGTGACCTTTAATATAACACAGAGAATTAAAAGATTAACTAAAAAAGATCGTATATCTGCATCCGTATGTTTAGATATCTATATATTCGTATGAGACGTTAAACGAGTTTAATGATTAAATCAACTTGAATAAAAAACGTACATGGTAAATCTGAAAATATGCCTTTATTTTAAAATAAAAGACTATTTGTTTTAACGTGACTGAATTTGGGAGGTCATTTCACTGTTTTTGAATACCCGTGGGTTAAACTTTGACTTCTTCATTTTGTTAGAATAGGAATAAGTATCCTTTATCTACTGTGTTAGGTCACCTATCTCTTAGAATTATTTAGATGTATTATTGTTGACCTTCATCATTTACTCGAATCGTCTTTTGTTTAGTTATATGACTTTCTGACTTATACGGTTATTTGTTACCCGTTTGGTCTATACTACCATATGGGGAAACTAAGTGACTCAGGACGTTTTCGTCTTACTTATTTACCTTATAAGCGATCCTGACTGGTGTCGAATCCGATACTTTATTTGTAGTTCCTTGTACTTTTATGACTTTAGTATGGTTCATATAAGAAGGTCTTTTTTACCTTATTAAAATCTTTAATTCATCTCTCCTTCAAAATCTTTAAATGTTTATATACTTTTAATTTAATCTAAAGCTTCTTAAGGTTACAGACGACGAGTCACGACCTCACCGTCGATGTACCCCGACTTCGCTGACACTCCTCTATGGGGTACAGGTTCCCGTTTCCTCTTCGAGGTCGTTCTACCATCCTCCCCGCTCCAGTGTAAATCTTAGTTTGGGTATGGGAGGTCTCTACGAGTCTCCTGAATTTGTTTGGAACACATGTGGTCCTGGGTCTCTGTGGTGTCTCTGTCTGTCTTGACACAAATTCGTAGAGGACTCCTCCCTACCCAGTCACCACCTGACGGTGTCCCCGTGCCCGAGACCCACGGCGTCTGGTCCTATACCGTTCTCGTTTGGACCTCCTCCAGTGGTAATTGGGTGGTGTCTCGGAAGTCTTGAATGTGTCCTGACCCCTTTGTCTGAGAACCTCCCGTTTTTTTCTTGGAACGTGTGTTGTCCTGGTTCCTCTTTCCTCGTCACTGGGGTGTTCTCTGACTGGGTCCGAACGCACACTCACAGGTCCTCAGACCACCTCCGCACCCAGTCGTCACCGGACGACGACTCACATGGTGACGGACGTACCCTGGAAAACTTCCTCCAGTAGTCATAGAAGTAGTGGGGGTGGTATAAAACCGTACTCCAGTTTATTATTCCACCCTTGTGTCTGCGTGGGTAGTTGTCTATTAACCTAGTTTCTAAATGACTCATACCGTGGCGGGTAGTCTTGTTCTGGGTGAAGGGGGTAGTCAGTCAGAGAGGGTAGTCCTTTGAAGGTCAAGTCAAGTCAAGTCAGCGAGTCAGTACAGTCTGAGAAACGGTGGGGTACTTAGTGTCGTGCGGTCCGGATGCACCTACCTCTACCTGTGTAGTGGTAGAGGGACTCAAGTGAGTCTGAGTGCAGGTAGCTCAGTCACTACGGTAGGTCGGTAGAGTAGGAGACAGCAGGTGAAGAGGAGGAAGGGGGTTAGGGAGGGTCGTAGTCTCAGAAAAGGTTACTGAGTTGAGAAGAGTACTCCACCGGTTTCCTGACCTCAAAGTCGAAATCGTAGTAAGGAAGGTTTCTTTAGGGTCCCGACTAGAGGAAGTCTTACCTGACCAACCTAGAGGAACGTCAGGTTCCCTGAGAGTTCTCAGAAGAGGTTGTGGTGTCAGGTTTTCGTAGTTAAGAATCCGCGAGTCGAAAGAAGTGTCAGGTTGAGAGTGTAGGTATGTACTGGTGTCCTTTTGGGTATCGGAACTGATCTGCCTGGAATCATCCGTTTCATTACAGAGACTAAAACTTATATGATAGATCCAACCAGTATTGAAAAGAATGTTCCTCATTCGTAGAAAATTAAAGTACCGACGTCAGTGGTAGACGTCACTAAAACCTCGGGTTTTTTTATTTCAGACTGTGACAAAGGTGTCAAAGGGGTAAACGTTACTGTACTACCCTGGCCTACGGTACTAGAAGTAAAAGACTACAACTCGAAATTCGGTTGAAAAAGTGAGAGGCGAAAATGCAAGTAGTTCTCCGAAAAATCGAGGAGAAGTGAGAGACGGTATTCCCACCACAATAGACGTATAGACTCCAATAACTATAAAGAGGGCCGTTAGAACTAAGGTCGAACACAAAGAAGGTCAGGTCGCAAAGAGTACTACATGAGACGTATCTTCAATTTATTCGTCCCACTGTTATATGTCGGAACTGTATAAGGAAAAGGATAAACCTTGTTCAGACAACAAGGTACAGGTCAAGATTGACAACGAAGAACTGGACGTATATTCGGAGAATAGGAAGAGGTAGTCTCCCGTCTGTCTGACTTTTGGTGTTAGTCTCTTTTGATTGGTTAGACTAGTGTACCTGGTGTCGGAACAGATTGAGTCACTTTGTTACTCGCTACGGAACATCCCGGTGGGTTCTGTCTACCCAGTACCACCTCTGAAGACTGTTTTACACCAAGTGACCTCTTCCCTTACCGTTTTGTGAAGTCATAAGAACGGAACTCTTGGGGTACTTGTAATACTTTTCCGTTTTTCTATCCTGTGACTTTCTACTTGAGGGGTCCAGCCATCCACGGGTTATACGATGAACTCTAGTCACGTCTTTATTGAGTTCTTTCTTTCTTCTCTGTCTCGGTTTCGTTTTTGTTTTGGGTCGACACCTACACTGACCACTACCTTCAGTTCAGGCTACGACATTTCTCGTTATAACGTATCCTTGGACCTTACAATCCAGGTACTTAGTTTCGTTTAACTTTCACCAGTTTGTCCTCTACCGTTCGCACTTGTAGTTGTCAAATCCTTAGTCACTTGATTTTACCTGACCTTTCTCACTTAAATTGAGTCTAATGGTAATTTAGATGATAAAACCGGTTCTTAGGGAATCTTCCTTATCTCGTCGGTAGTAACAGTTGTTTTCTCAGGTTTTATGTCATGAACCTACGTTAGAGTTTTTGTTGTGTTACTAGAGATAAGTAAAGGTTCCGTTTGGTAAGTCATAGTGCCATTAGGTTCGAACACTAGGTTGGTCATTTCGACTTCTTTGTCGTCAACTTGTCGAGACACTTCTGGATTTTCTGGAAGATCTCGATTGTGGGTTTTTTCTAAGGAAAAGTAATATCCCCTGACCTTACGTTTTCATTCTTCAGTTCTCTATGGACCTCATTGTCCGTTTAAACCGGAACCTCATGTCTTCCTTCGTCCCGTTTCCAATTATCTCAAAACGGTTCTCTTGTGTGACCAGTATCGTTTGTGAGAGAAGGTTGTTGTGTTCTCTTCTGATGTGTACCTATAGTGGTCTACCAGTTATGGTTTTAGTCTAACTAATAAAAAAAACGTCGGTTTCTACCTCTTGGAGATATGTTAGTCCTTTTTGTGGTCCTCGACTGACACCGAGTCTAGTACTTGAGGAATAACAGTTTCAGTCTGAGATTAACTCCTTTCATCCCTTTTAGTGATCTGGTAAGTCCATACTGGATTTACTTTAGGGAACACTAATATGTCATCTTCACTGTTTATATAATTTCCCTAATTCAGACTATTCGTTTCACGGACTTCTTGATACCTACCTCCAAGTACTGTAACATATCCTCCGTCACTAGTTCTAGTAGGGGTTCTTTTTGTTACATTTTTCCGTTTTACCAACAGACTCCTCCAGAATGTTTATTGATACTTTTCTTGTTTTCGTTTTGTGTTTCCTCTTTTCCTTTCTATATGGGTAAACTTACGTCTCAAGGTTTCTTATCGTTCCTCTCTATTCTTTCGGAAGGCGTCACTAGTTACGTTTCTTTGTCTCCTTTTCTTGTCTTACCCTTTCTGATCTCTAGAGAAGTTCTTTTAATCTCTATGGTTCCCTTGTAAAGTACGTTTCTACCCGAGCTATTTCCTGTTTTTACCAGACCTGGATTGTCTTCGTCTTCTATAATTCTTCTCCACCGTTCTTATGTGTCTTCTTTATATGTTTTTCTAGAAGTACTGGGTCTATTAGTACTACCACACTAGTGAGTGGTTCTCGGTCTGTAGGACCTTACACTTCAGTTTACCCAGAATCCATCGTAGTGATACTTGTTTCGATCACCTCCACTACCTTAAGGTCAACTCGATTTTCTACTTCGACACTTTCACGACGTGAGTCATACGGTCGTTTGAGTCGTCACCGGTGTCCCGACCTTTTCCAGTCAAAAGTAAGGTTACAGTTTCTTTCCGTTACGGTTTCTTGCGACTTTGATGGCGTGTTAAAGTGAGTAGAGTGTGCGATCAATTCATTACGAGTTTTAAGAGGTTCGGTCCGAAATCGTTATGCACTTGGTACTTGAAGGTCTACAAGTTCGACCTAAATCTTTTCCGTCTCCTTGGTCTCTAGTTTAACGGTTGTAGACGACCTAGTACCTTTTTCGTTCTCTCAAGGTCTTTTTGTAGATAAAGACGAAATAGCTGATACGGTTTCGGAAACTGACACACCCAGTGTTATTTGACTCCTTTTAAGACTTTCTCTACCCTTATGGTCTGGTGGACTGGACGGAGAACTCTTTAGACATACGTCCAGTCCTTCGTTGTCAATCTTGACCTGTACCTTGTTGTCTGACCAAGGTTTATCCTTTTCCTCATACAGTTCCGACGTATAACAGTGGGACGAATAAATTGAATATATGTCTCATGTAGTACTCTTTGCAACTGACCTTCTTTGTGTTCGACCTGAGTTCTAACGGTCCTCTTTATAGTTATTGGAGTCTATACGTCTACTGTGGTGGGAATACCGTCTTTCACTTCTCCTTGAGTTTTCGGAGAACTACTTTCACTTTCTCCTCTCACTCTTTCAACCGAATTTCGAGTTGTAAGTCTTCTACTTCTAGTACCGTAAACCAGGGTAGTGAAGTACCCTTTATGTACCCCTTTGTCACCTTTGTCACAGTCTGAAATAAAAAAACCCGAGGTTTTAGTGACGTCTACCACTGACGTCGGTACTTTAATTTTCTACAAACGAGGAACCTTCTTTTCAATACTGATTGAATCGTACAATTTTTCATCTCTGTCAAGAAACGGTCGTTTCCAGATAGATCAGTTTCGATACCAAAAAGGTCATCAGTACATACCTCCACTCTCAACCTAGTATTTCCTTCAACTCACGGTTTCTTAACCACGAAAACTTCACACCACAACCTCTTCTGAGAACTCTCAGGGAACCTGACGTTCCTCTAGGTTGGTCAGGAAGGGTTTCCTTTAGTCAGGACTTATAAGTAACCTTCCTGACTACGATTTAGACTTTGAGGTTATGAAACCGATGGACTACGCTTCTCAACTGAGGAACCTTTTCTGGGACTACGGCCCTTTCTACCTTACGTCCTTCATTTCCCCTGCTGTCTCCTACTCTACCAACCTACCATAGTGGCTGAGTTACCTGTACTCAAACTCATTTGAGACCATCAACCACTACATGTCCCTTCGGACCGTACGACGTCAGATAGTCCAGTGTTTATCAGTCGGACTCACTCATCTGGTTTGGTTTGAATTTTTAAGGTTTCCTAAATTTTTCTATTCAATGTTTTATAAACTTCTCCCTTTTCCATTTGTGCTATATGGTTTTAACTACCTTACGTGGACTTCTTCACAAATATCCTTTTGTATATCTATATTTTGTGGAAAAAAATTTTCTTCTTTATAAAGTCTAACAATCCGTCTTATTACTGGGAGAAGGTACTACGGGTGTACAATTAGGGACCTTAGACATACATACAATAATTGTAAAGAATATGAAGGACCTTTTTCCATTAATTTACATTTCTCTCAAAATGATTAGTCGATTGGTATTTCATGTCTCTAATAAGACTTAATATACCCATACATTCATGTGTCTAGAAATTTTCGCCTTAACTATTTGTGTTCTCCCTTCGTAACTTAGTCTCGCTCAGAACTTCTACGAAACCACGACCAAATTTCCATTGGTACTTGGTTCCTTACGTCCTTCGAAGATCTTTGGTCTATACCGTTCCTTTATATAAGGGGGGCGGGGGACGGTGGGGTGGTTCTCGGAGATCTTTCTTGAGTCGTGACAATTCTAGAAGTAAACTGAAGTCAACCTGTTTATGATTGGATTTTGATGTCTCAACACCCACTTATTTAAACACAATACATTCGACGATTTCACTTTATCGGAAACCTAAGTTCCAACGACTAAACACATAACCTAATTAAGACAAATTCGACGAAATTTGACGACTTACTCCCGATTGAATAAGATCACTGTTGACCTTAGATTATGTGGTTAGTCGTTGGGACATAGGTTCTGATCATTCAATGTACGTTTCGTTCGTCTGCCTTTCTTTATTGTTCTTTCGTTTAATTATTTTACCTCTTATCTTGTTTTCCACGAAAAAACCCTTTGTAAAAATTTTAAGTGATTGAAAATAGATCTGATTAGTTCTTCTATTCTTATAAGTTTCATGATTTTAATCATTATTTTATACTTGGAGGGATGACTGAAATATCTTTATTTTACTTATTCTCTTATAATATTATTTTAACACACGTGTTATGTATTTGACATAATTTATTTATTTGGACATTATTCTGGGTTTAATGGGTTAATGAGTCCTTTTTTATGTGCTCTACTCATCTGGAAATTTTTCTTTTCTCTTCTTTCTGTAATAAATTCTTAAAGGGCGTTTATTTTCGGGTCGCCGTCTATCTAAGCGACCACTTAAGATGGTTTATAAATCCTTAATTATGATCAAAAAATGTCTGAGAAAACTTTTATCTTCTCCTCCTTAATAAAAGATTGAGCAAGTTACTCTTGTCATGATGGAATTATGGTTTTGGTCTATTTCTATTGTGTATGTCTTTTATTTTAATGTTTGGTCATAGGGGATGTGTTTTAGAAATTGTTGTTGTTTTTTTTTGATCACTTGTCTTATGTCGTGATAATTTTCTTTTTTAGTATCGTTATTCGTTCATCTAAAATGGGGTCTACGTTCTAATCAAATTATAGTTTTCAATTAGTTATATTATATGACATAATTATTTCCTGTTTCGACATACTAATAGAATTACAGTCACCTACGTCCTTTTTGATTCTTGACTTCCCTAAGGAACTCCTTTTTTCTGAAAAGTTGAGTAACAAGACTCTTTTGACTGGTTTCCCTTTTTGTCTTTCCTTTTTTTGGTGACCTCCCACAGCGATTCAGGAAGAGGTCTAGAAGGGTCGGGCCCCAGCTTAGACGTAAAGAACATAGACGCGTTGCCGTCCGTCTAAGAAATGTAACACCTTGTACCCCTTAGGTCTCAATAGAACGACGACGACGACGACGATTCAGCGAAGTCAGTACAGACTGAGACACGCTGGGGTATCTGCCGTCGGGTAATCCGAGGGGGCAGGGACCCTAAGAGGTCCGTTCTTGTGACCTCACCCAACGGTTCAATAGAATGTGTGTGGATTTTTTAACGGTTCAATAGAATGTGTGTGGACTTTTTTACCAGGGGTAATTCAATACCATGTTGAAGTCAACATCCGACGTAATATTACACTTTTTTTCGTTTAACAGGATAACTACTCTGAAAGTAGATAAAACGTGGGGAGGGTTTTATATAAAAAACGGTCATAAAGTTTACGTGTAGTAAATCTCTGTTACCAATGATGACCGAAGTTTACTCAGTTTGACTGTCCAAAGGTAAATATTTTTTTTCTAATGTAAACTATAGAAATATTACCCTTCCTTACATAATTAGATGTCGAAGAAATTGTCTTTAACAGAAGAAGTAGGTAGGAAGTTAGTAACATTATGATATTCCTATCCTAAAAGTTACAATGTTTTCACTAAGTAAGTCAACTTATATAAGTTAACAATAACCACTATTTTAATAATAAATTAATGACAGTTGAGACGAGGTCTATAATGATCATCCTTATCTTGTGACTGTCATCTTACATTAAACAATTAGTTAAAGTATCATGACGAGTCGATTCGTATTTAAATGGTTAATTTCATTTAATTTATTGATTTGGACCTTCCCATATAAACATGGTAATCATAAAAGTGGAATATATTAGTGTTATAAGTACCGGTCGATTTTTTTGAAAAAGATCTTCTTACTTGTTTCGAACAAGTCACGTCTTATTAATCTAAACATAGTCATTGTAGAGACTTGTCAATAACTGAAGGAGGGAGAGTGGGACGTTGGTAGGATATAAGAGAAATAGAGAGCGAAAAAGGGTAAGAAAGAAGTAGGACGATAGAGAACGAAAGGGAAGTAAGAAAGGAAAAAAGGGAAAAGAGAAAACGAACTTCTTTAGTAAACGATTAGAAGGAACTATGAAAAGGAAAACTATAAGGAATTATATTAATACTGAAAAGGTCCACTCCGTCACTATTTCTTAGGTGGACGGTTACGTCCTCTGTACCCAAGTTAGAGACTCAGCCCTTCTAAGGGACCTCTTTCTTTACCGTTGGGTGAGGTCATAATAGACTCTTTAAGATACCTTTCTCCTAGGACCACCCAATGTCAGGTACCCCAAGGTTTCTCTTCCTGTGTTGACTCGGGTTCATGTTACATTAATATTAAATTTTCGAAGTGAAAAGGAGTGTTAAATTTCCCTTTTTATTGTTCATGACTAATTAAAAATTAGGATATAAGTTTTATCAAACGAGAACAACAGTATCACTCCTTTGTTTAAATAATTATAGAAACGAAAACCTCGTGAGTGATACTTCTTTTCTGACTCTTTAAATGTATAACGTATAAAACACCAGTGATGCTATACAGGTTGAGAAACCCTGGGGTACTTGACGTCGTGAGGTCCGAGGAGACAGAAAGTGATAGAGGGTCTCAAACGAGTTTAAGTGCAGGGAACTCAGTTACTATAAGGAGTTTCAAAATAGGTGACGATGGGAGAAGAAAACAGAAGTTAAAAAGGATCGTAACCAAAGAAAAGGTTGCTCAACCAAGAAGTGTAGTCGACCGGTTTCACAACCTCGAAGTGGAAGTCTTAGTCAGGAAATTTATAAGTCACAACTAAAAGAAATCCTAACGTACCAAACTAAAGGAACATCAGGTTCCTCTGAACAAATTTATAGGTGAAAATTCATACCATCATACCTAAATTCTGACATTTAATTACGATACGACACGAATCATTGAGTCAGTACAGACTAAGAAACACTGGGGTCCCTGAGATCGAGTGACCCAAGGAGACAGGTACCCATAACAGGTCCGTTCTTAACCAACGGTACGGGAGGAGGTCCCCTTGAAGGGTTGGGTCCCTGACTTGGGTCCAGAGGTCGTAAAGTCCGACTAAAAAATGGTAGACTCGGTGGTCCCTTCGGGTTGAGTAACATTTAATTATTGTAAGTCATATTGTCAACTACTTAATTTGTTCGGGTGCACCTTCCTTTCCTACGTTGTTCCCGGATACTGCCAGGGTACTTGAGGAAAGGAAGGACAAACCCAGAGGAACCCCGTCTTAGATGTCCACTATTCTCTCTAGACTACTCCTGGTCATCCTCAAGGACGATGTTCATATACCTTATTCAAGTCCCGGTTACCAAACTCACGTAGTCAACTCTATCTTACAGAATTGTGATGTAGAATCTAAAGGGCCCCCTTTCTTTATTAGACTTTGTACTAGTTGGGTGTACGGTATCACGTACAAGTTTGGGGTTAAATTTGGTATCGTCGTCCAATTGTGATAAAAGGGTTTATATATTTAATATCTCAGAAGATTTCGTCGAGGACGAGACTAATACTCTCTGTTTTCTTTTGTTTCATTTATTCGAGTATAGTAATTTAATTTAGAGTACGGAGAGAGCCTGAGTTTCAAGAGGGATACGCTCGATAAAAGAGGTTCTCTTAATTTTCCTTCTGACTCGTCATAGAATCCGCTCATTGTCTACCAATCCAGGCACTCACTTTACGGTGAGGTCTATCTTGTCGTGACACGTCGACCTCACGTTTCCTGAACTGAGTGCACTGAGGGAAGAAGTGTGTCCTAAAGTCTTACTCAGTTGTGAACCCCACGGATTATACAATAGTACCCAACGTCGACATTCAAACCCCTCTATTAAACACCAGAGTATAAAATATATGACTTTATGAAGGGAAAGTGACGTTTGACGAAGAACACCGGGTCGACCTTATCTTTGAAAGGTCTCTTTCCCTCTCTCTCTCTCTTGTTCGTTCGTGTTATATAATCGTCTCGTTTCCCTCCCTTCTCCTCTTCATCCTTCCTAATCTCTTACTGAAGAAGAAAGAGAACACCTTCATAGTCAAAAGAGACTGGGTTTCCTCTCACGAAACAGTAACAAAAGAAATATTGTGACTACTTAAAGAAAAACTCACCCATAACCCGAAATAAATCTGTGCTGTCCTTGTCTCTAAATATCCGTCAGGCGAGTCTCCGACAGACTTTCCGGGGTGTTACGAAGTCCCGTGTCGACACTAAAGTCGCAAGTGACGACCATTTATTGGTTGTCAAAGTACGTGAGGTGGGGAAGTAGGACTAATCTCTCGAGAGGAACTTTTTACTTCATATGAACTACTTTAAGTTTCGTTTCCGTCTTCTCTCCTACCCTCCATCCAAAAACACCTCAAAAAACAACAACAACAAAACAAGAGTAAAGTTGAATGTGTAAGAATCTTTTTTGGACACCATAAGTCGGACAGGAACACAAAAAATATCTCTTTCCGTTAAAACACCTACTGGTTAACATAAGATTTATGGTGATATGAAGAGACATGTTAGACTATCAAGACTTTAATAGAGAGAGAGAGAGACATATATGTGTATTTTATTTACAAAGAGTCACTTTCGTCTTTTCACTTCCATTCCTGGACCTGTGTTTGATTAATGATATTTGTATTTGGTATTTGTATAGTGACCTGTGGCGGGGAAGAGAATAAGAGAGAGCACACCATACATGTTAGTCAATATCTAACAAAATTGAGTTTTGAGTAACTTTCAAAAATATTACAAAAATATTTAGGAACAAATTATTGACATGGTATTAAAAGTTTTGGCAAACTAAAGTCTAACGGATACAAAAGTTAAAAAGTGTTAAGACGTATCGTGTTTTTAACATAAAACGTGTGTTATAAAAAAGAAGATAAGGGAATCATAAGGTTTTCCATAGGATTGAACCATACTTGTAAAAATTCTTGAAAACCGAGTATAACCGTTACCGAAAAGTTTTTCTAACCTAGGTAAATGTAAAGATGTTATCGGAGAAACAGGATAGGAGTGATTATCCGTAATAAAAGTCTAAAATTATTTCATAAAGAGGTCAATAAAAAATTACATATTTTAAATGATCCTTCCGACTTGTTTGGGTAAAATAATGGTAAATGGTTTATCAAGTGGACTTTTACAGAATCACTTTAGAATTACAAAGATAGATAGTCAAGTCAAGTCAAGTCAAGTCAAGTCAGCGAGTCAGCACAGGCTGAGAAACGCTGGGGTACTTAGCGTCGTGCGGTCCGGAGGGACAGGTAGTGGTAGAGGGCCTCAAGTGAGTCTGAGTACAGGTAGCTCAGACACTACGGTAGGTCGGTAGAGTAGGAGCCAGCAGGGGAAGAGGAGGACGGGTTAGGGAGGGTCGTAGTCTCAGAAAAGGTTACTGAGTTGAGAAGCGTACTCCACCGGTATCATGACCTCGAAGTCGAAATCGTAGCAAGGAAGGTTTCTTTAGGGTCCTGACTAGAGGAAGTCTTACCTGACCAACCTAGAGGACCGTCAGGTTCCCGAAGAGTTCTCAGAAGAGGTTGTGGTGTCAAGTTTTCGTAGTTAAGAAGCCGCGAGTCGGAAGAAGTGTCAGGTAAAATGTATAATCTCTACGGTAGTGTCATGTAAGTTTATAAATGAAGGGTCTAAAGGAAACGAAAATTCAAAACTGATAAAATCTCTAAAACAAATAAAGGTGGATATGTTTCACAGTCTATTCCGAGTCATCGTATAAAAATTTTACAATACTCAAGAACGGAAGTTGTTTCCCCTCCGTTTTTTCTCAATTTTAAGACTTTTATGTTTTCTTCTTTTGTTGACCTACTGAAGAGATACACCCACTTTCTTATTTGAAGTCGTTTCGTCATTGAAGTTTGGGTTTGACATTAGAAGTCCGGGATGTTATACAGAAACCCAAGGTACCCAGGTCGAATAGTTGTCCGCTTCAAGTTTATTATCGATTGTAAAGACGCCATAACGTCTCAATCTGTTAAAAGGGAACCAGAGGAACCACCCTTTGTCCCTTTCTTTCCAACGTAGACAGGGTAAACCCCGACTTATCTACACTCTCTTTCCTCACCCGTCCTATCACAGAGGTCTCCCCTTCTTGGGTACGGTGCCGGAGGTTTCCGTGTAAGGAAGGGAAATGGACGCGAACAGTACTCGGTAGAGCAGTGATAGTCGCCGGGTCGAGTCGACCACTCCTGTCCGTCTGTGACCACTTGGTACGATTCACCCCCGTGCAAAGGTGACACGAGTGAGTCTACGACCGTGTAAATGGAACAGATCCTTGGACGCACATCGTCTTTGTTACGGGTCTCAAGTCTTGTTAGAGGGTGTTTGTAGTCCCGATAGACTCTTCTTTAATAAAAAATTAAGTAAAGATATTTTCATTTATAGATGTTAAATCTAGTATTTTTACCTTTGTCGACGTTGTACGGAATTCACCCAGCCGATGTGAGTATATCCACAAACCTTAATTTCCCTTCTTAAGATTGGGAGACTTGGAAGGTCTCAGAAAACGAGTAAACCGTTTATACCCAGTTACGAATGAGACACGGTACGTGACATGAACCAAGATTCCGACATTCTTATTTCTGTGAAGATCAGGACTGAAGAGAAACAAGTAGTCACCATTACTGTCTACGTCCTGAGTAGTATTTAAAGGTATTTGATCAAAAAACTTATAAGAGAGAAGGTTTACAGGTTCTACGAAGAGAAATATAACCTACACTAATAAATCATCTTTTTATTAAACTATAAGTACTTTGAGAAAACCCTCGTAGAATACTTTAACTAAAATTCGTACGTATAGACTTTTCTTTACAGACGATAAAACAGTTGTAACCGTAATTACGGTAGTTACGGGTGGTTTAGTTGAAATAAAAGAGTCATCTAGTGAAAGATATAGGACCAGAGATATAGACATCTGTGTTTGGTGACTCGAAACGTAAATACTGTTTCTACCAGACTAAATCAGACTTGTCCTTCCTGGGATCGGTTGTCAATTTATACGTAAATTACACAAGACCTGAAGATCGGACTAACTATAAACCGAAAGTCTCACGAAAGGTTATCGTCCTAAAACAACTATCCTAAAGGTAGTCCGAGATAAATAAAAGAGAAAGTATTGTTATATGTTCCATCTAAATTGAGGACCAATTCTCAAACTTCTTCAATTCCTTTAAGATCTAAACAGTATCTTTTTTCAGATGACTAACAAATTTATGATTCAAATCGTACTACAAATAAAGTTTAGATAATTAAAGATTTATGATTATATTAAATCGAGTAATCAATTCTCGTTCTCAAAACCTTATACCGTCTGTAACCAAGTGTAGAACTGTAGATGACCCCTGATCAAACCCAAAGTTTGAGGAATTAAACCTACGATAGAGGAGAGACCGTACTCAGGAGAATCCCTAAGAAAGACATGAGAGTAGAACGGTTGAAAGACTTAGGTTTGGAAACTAAATGGGGACTGGAGTTTGGGTGACCTCGGGTCACGGGTTACTTCACGAAGAATGACGACCTACGTTCGGACCAGTTTTGGGTGACCTCCAGACAAGGGTGACTTGACAGAGGAGGAGGACTTACGTTCGGACCAATTGAAACGGGAAGACGAACCCATACTAGATTTAAAACGCGTATTTTAGTCAGCCATGAAATAGTCAAAACTGGCTGAGAGAAGAAACATCCGATCTCGGAAGAAGAACTCATACAATAAGGTGTCCTTACACAGATCCACCTATTTAGTGACCTCAAAACAAAGGTTTCAAATTCTTATTTATATACACGAAACGAGTTACCTACGTTACGACACCTTGATGACTAAAAAGTCTCCTGAAAATTTCACTTTCGTTACCTAACACCGATTCCTTTGATTAAATCCTCGTTTTTTGTTTTTTGTTTTTTTGGGATCCAGATTGTCGATGGAGTCTACCATTTCCTATGTGGACATTGCACCCTTTAAGTCCAAGTTAAGGACACAGTACTGCTAGGGAAGCCCTTCCCTTACCGATGGGTGAGGTCATAAGAACGGACCTCTTAAGGTACCTGTCTCCTCGGACCGTCCGAGGTACCCTAGTGTATCTTAGTCTGTGGTGACTCGCTGATCATGAAATTTAAAGTGTTGTCGACGGAGGTGACGTTTAAATCGTGTCTCGTCACTTTCAATGATTATAGGTAATATAGATTTCAGAGGATGACTGTCTTTTATTTTTACGATTTATTTCACGTCCACCGTTCTTTTTTGATTTATAAGTGACTTTCTTACTTATTTACTGTCTTTGACCTCCCCTCTACCATGTTAAATGATAAGAAGAATGAGACTTAAGAAAGAACCCAGTATCAGTAGAAAGATAAGTACTCATCAAAGTACCGAAGAGGAGAAATTGAAGTTTTTATATAGTAGGTGGGTGCAGGTCTCTTAGGGGATAGTCTTTTTGATATTTCAAGAATTTTCTTTTCTAAGTTTAATTAAAAAAGGGAACATAGAAATGATGACTTAAAAGAAATTTTTACACTCTCCTTCTTAAAAAAATTCATGTATTTTATGAGAGGAAGAAAGAAAGAAAACTCAACAGATTCTCCCGGGATTTACAAGAATGAGTTTCAGTATATTGAACCCCTACTCATCCTCTCTCACTATTTCGTTGAGTCGAAAACTAACGAACTGTCGATCACAATTTACGAGAGAGACCACTACCGCCTCTGAAGTGCCATTCAGACGACGACACCTTTCCCAGTCTATTTTACCCCGAGTACGAACTTCCTGTATCACTTGCCGGTCTGACTCTTGACTCCTGTCGACCCAGAGAGGTTTGTTAGACTCTCACAGAGTCCTCGAAAACTCTCGAAAAAGTTGGTGCCTCGAGAACCCGTCTCGTGAAATAGGTTAACCGTCCAGTCAAAGGTATGTGACGGCAGTGAAAAGTCGAGTGTCTTACCGCAATCACTTCGGTCACAAAATAGAATTGAAACGATAGTGTTATAACACTGAGACGATTACAGATCTACCTTCATATACCTGACTTTGTAGTCTCAGAAAAAGGAAGACCTAAACATAGTGTTTCCAACTAAATCTATGGTAATATAGTCAATACAAAACGACATATTATTTGGTGGAGTTTTAAATCACCTAATTTTTATAAAAAAAGTATTTATAGGTTCCCTCCTCCTTCCAAACCGTACTTCCCCCGTGTGGAACAGGGACGAGGTGAGTTATAATCAACCCAACCGAGTGATCCCGACTCTCCTAGGTACAAATCCTACTCAGGGTGTGTACTGACCGTTCAACTAAGGCCGACAGTCTATTCCTGAGCCGGTGCTGACACCAAGAAGAGATACACCTGAAGGGGTACCCGAAGGGGTGTCACACCGTCGATACAAGGTTCTTGTTCACAAGATTTTCTCGTTCCGTCTACACTTTCTGTACATACTGGGATGGAGTCTTCACTTTTCTTTCAGGTTCTATAACAGCGAGTCACCACAGACTGAGACGCTAGGACACCTGACATCGGTGGTCCGAGGAGACAGGTACCTTAAGAGGTCCATTCTTATGACCTCATCCAACAGTAAGGGAAGAGGTCCCCTAGAAGGACTGGGTCCCTAGTTTGTATCCAGAGGACGTAACGTCCGTCTAAGAAATGGCAGACTCTGTGATAATGTGGACTCGTCTTCAGTATAGTCAAGTCAAGTCAAGTAAAGTCAGCGAGTCAGTACAGGCTGAGAAACGTTGGGGTACTTAGCGTCGTGTGGTCCGGAGGGACAGGTAGTGGATGAGGGTCTCAAGTGGGTTTGAGTGTAGGTAACTCAACCACTACGGTAGGTCGGTAGAGTTGGAGACAGTAGGGGAAGAGGAGGACGGAGGTTAGGGGGGTCGTAGTCTCAGAAAAGGTTACTCAGTTGAGAAGCGTACTCCACCGGTTTGATGACCTCAAAGTCGAAATCGTAGTGACTGAGCTACCTACACTCAGACCCACTTGAGACCCTCAACCACTACCTGTCCCTCCGGACCGCACGACGCTAAGTACCCCAGTGTTTCTCAGCCTGTACTGACTCGCTGACTTGACTTGTCTTGACTTGACTTGAAGGTTTCTTTAGGGTCCCGACTAGAGGAAGTCTTACCTGACCCACTTAGAGGAACGTCAGGTTCCCTGAGAGTTCTCAGAAGAGGTTGTGGCGTTAAGTTTTCGTAGTTAAGAAGCCACGAGTCGAAAGAAGTGTCAGGTTGAGAGTGTAGGTATGTACTGGTGTCCTTTTTGGTATCGGAACTGATCTACCTGGAAACAACCGTTTCATTACAGAGACGAAAACTTATATGATGGATCCAACCACTATTGAAAAGAAGGTTCCTCATTCGCAGAAAATTAAAGTACCGACGTCAGTGGTAGACGTCAGTATATCACAGTGAGTTAACCAGTTCCGTCAGTGTTCTTCTCCTTTCCTGTATCTGAGATGAAGAGTTGACCCTTCACCGTTTGAAGGTTTCCTGAATTCAATGTTCTCTATAAGAATGTGGTAGAAACCTTTCATGACACCACTACCGCCAAATGAGAAAGTCAGCACAGGCTGAGAAACACTGGGATACCTGATATCGGACCGTCCGAAGAGACAGGCTCCCTAAAAGGTCCGTTCTTATGACCTCACCCAACGATAAAGGAAGAGGTCCTCTTGAAGGACTGGGTCCCTAATTTGGGTCCAGAGGACATAATGTCCATCAGAGAACGTCATATCCGTCTAAGGAATGGTTGATTCGGTGGACCCTTCAGGACCCTTCATAACATCCGGTGTCATTAGTAACACTAAAAATGACTCTTTTCGAATACTGTATCTATAAGGATATAAAAAATAATAACCATAGTCGTTGGTTTCGTATGTGGAACCTAATTTTGCATATTTTTCACTAAGGTTACGAGGTTTTTTACAAGTTTACAAAAGGAGAGTCTTTATCACCCTTAGACCAGAAGAGGTTCACAAACAAACAAACAAACAAACAAACAAAAATGGAAAGTGGAACCGAGATCCCATGCATAAGTTGTGACAAATTCAGATGGATTTGGTGAACTTTTCAATAGGGATTGACTAAAGAGATCAAAGTTTTGATCAAAACTCGTAAACACTATAAACCGGTAAGAAACAAGAAAACTCTACTAAAAATATGTCGAGAACAGTTTGTTCGTATAACTTCATCAAATCGAACCTTACTTAGTACGTCTTAAATTTCTCCCGAAAGGTAGTAAGTATGACAGAGTCACAATAATTGTACTCCTTGGAATCAGACGTAGTCAGACATAGGTAGTCTGTAGGATTAACGGTGGTCGCCAATGGTCATGACAAACAACATTCGTAGTCTCTCTAAGGAGCTTTCCTTTGACCCATTAAGTGTCTTAAAGAACCTTCCGACATGTTAGTCCGAATCCTTTTATCTCGGACCCATTCTCCTTCTTGGTACCAAACATAGGGTGGTCCGGTCCTCCTCATGGTTGCGAGAGAGACGACTGGTCCCCTACAGTGACCCGTGACCTCAGACAACGATCGGACTAATCCTCCCGACCCGGGCCTATTCACTTACGACGGTGGTGGTGTTGGTGATAGTAGTGTCATCTGAGAGAGTAACAACAAGTCAACGGTTCAGCACAGACAGAGAACCGCTGGAGCACCTGACGTCGTGCGGTCCGGAGGGACAGGGAGTGGCAGAGGGTCTCTTACTTACGAGTTTGAGTACAGATGACGTAGCCGTCACGGTGAGTTGGTAAAGTAGGAGCCAACGGGAGAAGAGTAGACGGAAGTTAGAAAGGGTCGTAGTCCCAGAAAAGGTTACTCAGTCGACAAGTGTAGTTCACCGGTTTCCTCGAAGTCATAGTCAAGGAGGTTACTCATAAGTCCCAACCGGAGGAAATCCTAACTGGAGAAACGACCAGTTAAACTAGAGAAACGACAGGTTCCCTGAAACTTGACAGAAAAGGTCGTGGTATCAAACTTTCGTAGTTAAGAAACCGTAAGACGGAAGAAATGTCTCTTCCCTTACCGTGGGGTGAGGTCATGAGAACGGACCTTTTAGGGTACCTGCCTCCTCGGACCACCCGACGTCAGGTACCCCAGTGATTTTCATCCTGTACTCACTTACTGAAGTGAAAGTGAAAAGTGAAAGTACGTAACCTCTTCCTTTACCGTCGGGTGAGGTCACAAGAACGGACCTCTTAGGGTCCCTGCTCCGTTGGACCACCCGACGGCAGATACCACAGCGTGTCTCAGCCTATGATGACTTCGCTGAATCGTCGTCGTCGTCGACGGAAGAAATACGAGGTCGAAAGTGTTGACATACACTGATGACCTGAGAGGTCTTGAGGACATATTCATCGAGGTCTAAGTCTCATGTTCCATGTAAATAAAGTAAACAGTTCAGATTCGATATTCTCTTTTATCAGTCCGTATATAGATCGTAGAAGTCTAATGAAACTTCTCTTCGTACGAGACCGAAAATAGGTCCAAATCTTTTCTGTAAGAATGAGACCCGTCTTTTTGTTTTTTGTCACAAAAAGAAGACTCGGTGAGTTATGTTAAGTTCTGTCGACGTAACCAGTCCTACCTGATCCATGACGATCTGGTAGTTTGTGAAGTTCGAGAATCACAAACTTCGGTTATCTCCAATTAAATAGTAGAAGTAGTATGTTTAAGTAACGACCAACCGTCCCTTATAAACGACATAACAAGAATGAAACCTTACCTCCGACCACATCGGATATCGTAAACCTTACAACACCCAATATTAACGTTTTATTTTCCTTTAAACCACTCGACCTGTGACCGAAAATTTCTGAAGGTACCCATAGTGAAAAGGAGTATAAAGTAATCGATTTTGTTCAGTCTACCGACGTGGGATAAAGTGTCTCCGTCTGTTTACGACGAGATGGTATTTGGACTTTCCTACTCTTGACCGTATTACCTTGATCTGAAATACTGGTGTGACAAATGGCTAGATCAGTGGTTTTAGTTCGATTGAGAAGAAGGTCCTCCGTTACATGAGGAAGGTATAAGTTCTCTCCGTCAAGTGTCAAGGATAAGTCATGGGGTCCTAGGGAGTCACCAACCATGAGAAGAGAAGTAACACCCCACACTGATGAAAACTAAGTCTGTACTGGTTGTATAGAAAGTGGGTTATATATCACTCTATTTTCCTGTCATGTTGGTGTCATTTAGGAAACAAACCTCTTTCCCTTCCTACCTCTGTGTCGTTTGTTACTTTAGGAGACCCTTCTATAAAAATTCACGGGACTAGTCCACGATTCCGAGGAAGAGTTCCTTTGAAGGAAAAAGGTACCATCGGATACCTGGACCCGAGGTGAGAGACTCTACAGAAAAAACAAACAAAAAGAAATAAAAGGAACCGATATAAACTTCACCTATAGTCCAACGTATATAAGAAACCTCTGACTTCTCTAAAGAATCGGGATAAGAGTGGGACTTTGCTACCGCTATGTCAAAGAAAAATCCAAAAGTTCATAAATGTCATAAAAAAGAAATAAAAAATTTTTGAACATAAAACTCTATTAACATCTAAGTGTACGGTGTCACTCCTTGTTATGTCTCCCTAGTACATACATGAAGTGAGTCAAAGGGGGTTTCCATTGTAGAAGGTATTAATATCATGTTTTGTTATGGTATTGGTCCTTTAACTGTAGTTATTAGATGACTAGAACAAACCTAAAGTATTCAAAATATACATGAGTAAACAAACATACACACAAATAAAATACACTAAAGTAGTACACTCATAAACACATAAAGTAATGATAGTAGTTTTAATCTTGTCAAGTAGTAATAGTCCTAGGGAACACAACGATAAAACATAGATATCCAGGGTAAAGATTGGGGACTCTTGGTGATTAGACAAGTAAAAGTAAAGTTCTTATAATATATTTAATTTAAAATATCACACGTTGGAATATCCTAACCGTAAAAGTGAGATGTATTAATGGAACCCCGGTTTAGGTTCAACAACATACATAGTTAAAAACAAGAAAAAAATATCAATCCACTATAAGGTATTATACCTACTTAATATTAGAAAATTGGTAAACGGATAACTTGTTAAACCTCTTCCTTTACCGTTGGGTGAGGTCACAAGAACGGACCTCTTAGGGTACCTACCTCCTCGGACCACCCGACATCAGGTACCCCGACGATTCTCAGTCCACGCTGACTCGCTGAAGTTAAAGTGAAAGTGAAAGTGATAACTTGTTATACACCTAACAAAGTTCAAGTCCCGATAACACTTATTTCACTGATACTTGTAAAGAAAAAAAAAAAAAAAACCATACTTCCGTTTAGAAATAAAGAAGTCCTATTTTTACCTTCCCATGTCAAAGATCTAATATACAGTTAGTGCAAATGAAAACATTGTGTAACGCTTCGACAAAAGATACCAATACGGTGAAATGTAAGGGTGGTCACTACAACCCAAGTAGATCAAAGAGACGAAAGAACAGTGGTGAACCTTAAGGTGATAAACGTAAAATCGGTAAGACAATCAACACAGCACTATGGAGTACCAAAATTAAACATTAAGGGATTATCCATTTCTATAGTTCATAGGAAAGTATACGAACAAACGATAAGCGTATAAGTGTTACCTTACAAAGAAACAGAAACAAAAGATTCAATGAATAAACCAAAAGATAAAAAAAGTCTGGACTCTAAAGAAATATATAAGATTTGTGATGACATAATAACTTATAAACCAAACTTTTATTTAAGAGGGACAGTCCTCAAACTGATATTAAAATTGGTTTAGAAAACGTCTTAGTCTCAAAAATAAAATTACTCCAGATTGGATAGTCGAAAAGGACAATAATGGAGATGAAAACTATAATTCAGAGTCATTGAGTAAGACTTCTAAAACAAGATAAAAAGAATAGATTTTTTAAATAGTAAAATGTAAAATGTTATTACAGAAAACTCAGGTCCCATCATCCAAGAATCAAACAAGAAGTCGGATTAAGACTTTTGCAATCATAAAAATAGCTGAAGCAAAGTAAATTGTAGTATATAGTATTCAATATAATGACCATAAAGACTATACATTAAAAATATAAACGTCTAAATAGACTTAGAGTGAAAGTACCGGAACATAGATAGAGACAGAGAAAGACAGAGAGAAGGAGACGACGAACGGCATGATGTACATACGATACAGCTGATGAACAATTATAAGTGTTAGTAGAAAACCTCTTCCTGGAAATAAATTTTGTTTTTTTTCTTTACCTCTGGATCTCTCAAAGTTCTTGTTCCGAAACTGTATTTTATTCGTTCACCACTTCCGTCTTTAAGTATGTCGAACTGAAGTTTCGGGTGAATGGGACATGACTTAACCCTACATAGTCAAGTCAAGTCAGCGAGTCAGTACAGGCTGAGAAACGTTGGGGTACTTAGTGTCGTGTGGTCCGGAGGGATAGGTAGTGGTTGAGGGCCTCAAGTGAGTTTGAGTGCAGGTAGCTCAGCCACTACGGTAGGTCGGTAGAGTAGGAGACAGCAGGGGAAAAGGAGGACGGGGGTTAGGGAGGGTCGTAGTCTCAGGAAAGGTTACTCAGTTGAGAAACGTACTCCACCGGTTTCATAACCCCATATATTGATAGATATTATTCTATTTGATATGTGTAGTCACCATACACATATATTTCGCAATGATTTGGTTTACACTTGTCTCTACCGACTAATATTGTATAATAGTGGGATCACCGGAGAGTATAGTGAAAAAGAAGGACAAATGATTCCAATTAATGTCGGGAAAGAACACTCCACGACATCGTCCCAAAAATTCCATTCGTACAGATATTATGGGGTGGAAAGGACCTACTTGTGTTACAATTATACTATATAGGAGTCTCGGGACGTTGTATTTAACTTTGACTTCACGGTCCTTCGTACTTTTTACCGTCTCACTGTTATATGGCACAGTCACGAATGTTAATATCCGAAAATTATAGGCCTAGTAACTTGATGATATATGTACTACATATCATAGTCAGACCCTTGTTGCACAGAGACAACCGACCTTCCGGTTGAAGAGTCAGATTTCGTAGTTTCCCTTGTGAGAGTCCAACAGGGTCCCGGAACTTAGACACACACCCTAGTCAAGGGTAATACTACGACGTTTTGGTGTTCCTAGAGTCGTCATAAAACAAATCAGTAGGGTTCACAACGAAACGTCTTTACGAGATTTTGGTTGTAAATTCTTTTAAGAAGTCAATGTAATTGTTTCGATAGAGTTCACTGACAAGAACAAGTCTTTTATGGGCGTTCACACTTTGGTCTACAAAGTGTTAAATTAAAAACAAAAACTTCAGTCTCTTATTATAGAATTTTAAAGAGGGAAGTGGAAAAATAGAATTTTGGTTCGAATGTTAATGTTAGCACTTAAAAGGATTTTTACATTTTATATAACAACTTAAAATTAGAAAGGTAAGTTAACCCTTTTTTTCTCGTCTTTTCCGACTTCTTTTTAACATTTAATTTTGTGACTGGTTTGTTGGGTTGGGGTTTACGTTCGTTTGTCTGCCTGTGTATATGTTCCGACCAAACCGATTGACCTAAATTAAACACATAAGAGATGTAAAGTACCCAAAGGATCTACACGACCACCGTTTCTTGGACGGACGGTTACGTCCTCAACACTTTCTGTGCCCAAACCAGGGACTCAGCCCTTCTAGCGGACCTCTTCCCGTACCGTTGGGTGAGGCCATAAGAACGGACCTTTTAGGGCGCCTGTCTCCTCGGACCGCTCGATGACAGGGATCCCAGCATGTCTCGACCTGTCCTAACTTTACTGCATCGTACGTACGTACGTGCAAAGTACTCATGTCATCCCAAACCCCACACAATATGAAGTCGAAGCCTAGTTTATACGTAAGCCAAGACTCCAAGGAGAACAAATCTAGACATGTAAGGAATCTTAAACTGGGAATTGAGAGGTGGTAGCATTCCCATCTAACGCAGTAAATCGATAGTAGTATCTGTTCTTCTGTGTTTACGCTCAATTATTGGTAGTTTCCACAGATAAAGGAAAAGGATATTTAGTCTCGTACGAAGGGATGACTTAAAACGTTCTTCCTTTTGTCTGAGGGAGGACGGCTACACTCCTTCATTTCGATTTAGAGGGAGTTCTAAGCGAAACCGAAGAACGTCGACATACAATCATGGAAAAATATACGTTAAAATGAAGTAAATCAGAAATTCCAACACGGACTCCAATCAAATTTTCCAATCAATTTACAATTACCTACAATTACGACGTTAATTTAACAATTTAGTTAACTTTTGACCCCGAGGTAAAGATAGACGCAATCACGGCCGGACTCGACGTAACCGCATATTTAATTTTCGACATTTAGATCGCTTCAGATTAATCTCTGGTTTAAAGAGTAAATAGAATAAAAGTGTCCTGACATTCGTGACTATCTATTAGTTGCTTCCCGATTTTGAAAAATTGTAATTTTTTGATAAAATAGATAAAGTCCTAAGTCCACTGACTAATATTAAGTCTAGGTTAATGACATTTTCCAGTATACACTTTACTTCAAGAAAGTCTGTGAGAATTCAAAAGAAAATGTTCAAACGTATGTTGGGTGATGGTAAGGGTAGGGGGTTTCGTTTATTTTTATGTAATAAGTTCTGGTGGAAATTACCGTAGAATCTCATTGGAACCACGATTTGTCACACAAATTATCTGATGAAGTAATTGGGTTTCCCCCTTTCTACCTAAACCTTCGGAACATCCTCTAAGTAATCCCTCGTTTTAATTCGGAAGTACCTACAGATTCCACTCCTAAAAAAGTGACAACGAAGTATAACCGGAACCAAATGGGTCACAGACTCTTATGAACGTATATTAGTCAAGTTTACTTTCCTAAACAGTTTGATTTAGGAGGAGTCAAGTCATAACATCTTGAGGAGACAATTTTATTAAGACACATAGTGAGTTGAAACCAGGGTGACATCAACTAGTATGAATTTTTTTTTTTTAAGATAAGTGATAAGTGATTGAATACCGTGAATTACTACTCCAGATTGGTGTCGAAAACTATATGTTTACAACTGTACTTCTATACAATTAAAGATGGATTCAGTCTTCTAGTTGTCAGTAGAAGGGTTTCTGATCCTTGTGTGTGTATTCAAAACCAAACCTTTCGACGAAATAATAAATTTTTAAAATTACTTTTAATATAAAAGGTACTTACAATTAAAGAAATTATTTTGGAAGACGGGTCTTTTTCATGATAAAATTCTCTTCAATATTTATCTATAAGTTGAGTGAGTGAGTTGATATTCTTCCGGAGTAAGGAGATTACTTCTGTGTTTGGTACAGGAAGAAGTAAGTATAAGACATCAAAGTCGGTGACTAATTTGGTGTTTTCTTGTAGTCTTTCACTTAACGACTCGTCTAACTTACAAGACTTGCAAATTGAAAGAATTAAAACAGTACTTAAGTCTAGATGATTTTGAGAACTAATGTCTGAGAACATCTTTTCTATCCAACGAACAGGGGACTTCGTTTCCTTTTTCTACAAGATAAAAAAGTGGGAGTTTCTTTGTGACTAAAGGATTGTCGTACAAACAAAGAATGAATGTTCGTAAAGTTTGAGTCCTTGATTGTGTGTGTGATTGTGGTCCACTTGGTTTTAGTCAGATGTAAGCACTTAACGACTCTGAAACTTTTCCTCCCCAAATGTTGTAGAATTGGTCTCTGACACGTGTATACTACTTTTCCATGTCTACATAGTTCATGTATGGACGGTTCATGAAAGAAAGAGAGAAAGAAATTAATCTCTCCTTTTCGTTATCGTTTTCTATGTTCCGGCCGGAAAAATCGTCCCATCCTCAATAGTGAGATGGTCCATCTTTCTCCGACCCTTTCAGAAACTCATCTTTTTGATCCTACCCTATAATCTAAAAAAAAAAAAAAAAANAAAAAAAAAAAAGACTAGTGGTTAGAAGACCCTTGTCCTAAAAAAAAAAAAAAAATTATATAAGTTCACAACTGTCCTTTGATAGGTGACTCTGATCTGTCTGTGGATTCCCGATAATGAATTGCTAGAGACTCTTACTAAACGTCGACTTCGGATTTTAAGACGACAATTTTTATTTAAGAAAACTTAATCTATAAACATGAGTTACTTGTACGTTTGTAGAAAATTCAAGATGTTCGGTGACAGTCAATGACTACACTGACAAAGTGTTACACTTCGACGAAGCCTAGATCAAGATCCCGACCGCCTCCCGTACTCACTCCGCTTAAAATGACCTCCGACCGCTCCACCCCCAGACTCGTTCTTAAGGAGGGGGTCACCCCTCTACGTCTCTGTCACGAACCTCCGTTCGAAACCTCCGTTCGAAACCTCCGTTGTTCCCTGATTCAAGTTTGGACCGATCAAACGTATACAAGATCCCGTAGTCCGTTCAAAGGATTGGAGAGAAACGACAGTAAAGGAGTAGAAAAAGAACCAGGAAGAGGTGGGTATAAGGGTACCGAAACTTACGATAGACTAACGTCCACTGATCACTTATATAAAAATCGTGACTGGGGACTAAGGATTTATGAAAACAATTTGTCAAAATGACTATGCCGAAGAATCTAAACAAATAAGTGAATGAGTAAATAATTGAGTAAGCAAGTAAGTAACAACTCACGACCGTTGTACAGTCCAGAATATTATGGTAATTGCCAAGATCTCACTCGTCGTATTTAATGAACGGGAAAATCGTAAATATAAGATCCCTTCATCTATCACTTGTTTCTTTGCTCTTTAGATTGTTAAAGTTTTTTATATATGTGATACATTTTTAAGTTCCGTCTCATCTTCGTTTTTCACTGACTCGTAAGAGAAAACCCAACTACCCTGTCCCCTGTCTCTAAATCTTCTCCATATCCTTGTCCGGTGATAGATTATCTATCGGTGTTCACCCTGAGTAGTTTTTGTCGAAAACACTAATAGATTGAGGGATCGAAAGAGAAGGAAGACTTAAAGAGAAGGACAAAAGGGTGGAGTCAATTACCGTAGTAGTAAATGTATTTTTGGATCTTCAAACCCCTGAAAAAAAAATCAGAAGAAAACAGTAATGAGTGAGGGGACGTTTTGGATAGGTGGTCATCACGTTCGAGTCAGACAAGTCAAAACAGGTTGAGAAACTCTGGGCTTTCTGGTGTCGGACGGTCCGAGAAGACAGGTTCGTCGTCATCCAACTATAATTTCGTAGTGGAATATCTTTCAACTGATTACCAGTCACCTGGAGCCACTGATCGGGTCCCAATATGTTGGTCAGTTACCGCCTAGGGTTCAAACAAACCTTAGTCTGAAAGATCGTGGTAAAAACGTAAAAAGGAAAGACTGAGACTTCCTCCCCGACGTTTTCCCTGTTCTTCTCGACATTCACGGGGTATAAACAAGTCTTCAAATGGGCTGGGGAGTTGAAATGGTATGGAATGGACTGTTAAAGATGAGTTTCGACCCAAAATGAACAAAGGACGTCAATGATCCGGTCAAACTTGAGAGAGTGTATGAAAGAAGATACAATAAAACGTTCATGAGGGACTAGTAAAATACGAAACAGGTTACAATATCGATGTAAAATTCAGGGATTTTCTATCTCCGGTTAAGAAGAGGGAGGTATATATGTGAACCACAAGTTATTTACGAACAATGTTAATTTGTATCTAAAATAGAAGATAAGAGTCTTTTAAATGTTAGATCCTCCACGGTATTTGTTTCTGAGTACTGTTTTGAATTCACTACCGTTTAGTATCACTCATTACTTTACGGCATTGTAGCTCAGAAAATTTTTGACTACTCGTTTTCTTTAGTGACCTTTTGACTTCTTACTCATAATCGAAATTAGTTCCTCCTCCTCTTACCCTACTTATCTAAAGTTCATACTGTTACTTATACAGTAAATGTCTAGTCCGACTGTACTACTCTCGATTCCCAAGAAGTTTTCTACTCGAGTACGTGTTTATAAATAGTTTTAGAGTGGTCTACAGTGCATGAGATATCGTATGTGTTATCGTTGACTTTATTTATAACAAACCCAGAGTACATCAACTATCCAATCGTTGTTTTCTGGTTCTTAAATTGTTCGATACGACACTACCCTCAAGTATAGACTTCGTAGATTGAAGACCTCCTCCTTGTAGTTCTCCCCGAAAGACTTTCTTTACGACAAACGACAAACCTCTTAATAATTACCTTCCGTTTTCAACTTTTTAAATCTAATCTGATCTAGTCTACCGTGAAATATATCGGAATTTGTCACCCCGATGGTTTAAACTACCAATCTCCCTCCTTTTTCCCTTCCTTTTCCCTCCTCCTTCTTCTCAGACCTCCCTCTGTAATGACCCCCACTTTACTCTTGAAAGCAATTCTTTCGGGGTGTCCCTGGGTTTCTCTCTTACAGAGGTCTCCTGTAAACAATTTTGTCTTTCCTTACCTAGTCTTCCTTACTTCCTTACTTCCTTACCTAGTCTTGTCTTCCTTACTTCTCCCTCGGTTACAAGGGGATATCTTCACTCTAGAAACAGAAGTGTAAATACGAGGTATAGTGGGTTGTTGATAGAGAAGAAAAGAACGGTAAAACTAGACATGGTTACATAAGCAAAGTAAGAGATGGATTAAAAGAAATAATAGTGATAGTGAACGAGGTAGAAGAGGATGTGAAGTTTGTGTCTCTGTAGAGAAATTCTATGTGGTAACCGGAATGTGAAGGAATCGTATCAGTAGTAGAAACACTTTTAATACAAAAAGTTTTAACATAAGACCATCTCCTTTTGTCTCGACTGGATTTACTGAAACCTTTAATCATTCAGTATTTTGATTTCTACACGCTCAACCTGACACTTCTTCCGACTCGCGTCTTCTTAACTACGAAAACTTGGCACTACAACCTCTTCTGAGAACTCTCAGGGAACCTGACGTTCCTCTAGCTTGGTCAAGTAGTATTTCTTTTAGTCAAGACTTATAAGTAACCTTCCTGACTACGACTTCGACTTGGAGGTCATGAAACCGGTGGATTACGTTTCTTGACTGACTAAACTTTTCTGGGACTACTACCCTTTCTAACTTCCGTCCTCCTCTTCCCCTACTACCTCCTACTCTGCCAACCTACCGTAGTGGTTGAGTTAAATATACTCAAACCCGTTCAAGGCCCTCAACCACTACCTATCCCTTCGGACCGCACGACTTCAGGTACCACAACGTTTCTCAGCCTGTGTTGACTCACTGACTTGACTTGACTTGACTTTTGATTTCACTTTACTTTGACATCTACTCGTGACATAAGATCGATTCCTTTAACAAAGGGTACCACGACATACCCGATTGTCAAGACTATGGTGTGTTCTTGCGGAGTGTGTTTTATACTTGAGACAGTTTCCCTATGTCCGGGACTGTCTTTCTCACGGGTTTCCGGATTGACCTTATTTAACTCGTTCTTTACTTTCATCATCATACGATATTAAGTTTCATATTTTATTTGTAGGTACACAGTTATGACTAGATTTAGTTACTGACTTTTTATTAGTAATTTTTTTATGTATTAATATCTTATGTCTGTATAAAACATGTTTTCCTGAGGTTTATTAAAGACATCTATAAAGTGAGAGTTCTCCTATTGTCTTAAGGGTCAGGAACGACACCGAAGGAATGTCTTCATGTCCTACCTTGCCCCGTCCTCCTTCTTATAGAACTATTACCTCTTTCGACTGTTTGTGATAGAGTCTCTTCAGTAGTCACGGTTGTAGGTGTCAATATTCAGTATAGGTGTTATACATGAGAGCTATACTACCCTACCTACTCTCACCGCGACACTAGAAAGAAGGTTTCTGTATATTGGGTTCAGATTAGTACTCCTTTTATAGTCTGTGTAGGATCATCTTACTGTAAGATGTTTGATGGACCGATCATGAGGAGTTTGACAGTCCCAGTAACTTTCGTTCCCTTCAGACTCGTAGATATTATCGGTCCTTCTCGGACCGATTTACCTTACACCACAGGACTAATACTAGGACCTCGTCTTTTTTTTATAATTCAAAATATAATTTATTTTTAATTCCTTTAGACTTATTTGGTACCTAAAATCAATTATTACTTTATGATTACACAATCGAATAAAGTGAATATACGTCACATGTAGTACTCTTTACGACCCGACTTACTTCGTGTTTGACCTTAGTTCTAACGGCCCTCTTCATAGTTATCGGAGTCTATACCTCTACTATGTGGGAATACCGTCTTTCACTCCTTCTTGATTTCTCGGAGAACAACGTTCACTTTCTCCACTCACTTTTTCAACCGAATTTTGTGTAAGTCTTTTGATTCTAGTACCATAGACCAGAGTAGTGAAGTACCGTTTATCTTCACCTTTGTTATCTTTGTCACTCTCTGAAATAAAAACCCCCGAGGTTTTAGTGACGTGTATCACTAACGTCGGTACTTTAATTTTCTACGAACGAGGAACCTTCTTTTCGATACCGGTTGGATCTGTCGTATAATTTTTCGTCTCTGTAAAGAAACAGTTGGTTCCAGGCAGATCAGTTCCGACACCAAAAAGGTCACCAGTACATACCTATACTCTCAACCTGACCCTTCTTTCGACTCGTCACTTCTTAACTACGAAAACTTGACACCATAACCTCTTCTGAGAACTCTCGGGGAACCTGACGTCCCTCTAGGTCGGTCGGGTGGGATTTCTAGTCAGGACCCACAGGTGACCATCCTGACTACAACTCCGACTCCGAAGTCATGAAACCGGTGGACTACACTTCTCGACTGAGTAAACTTTTCTGGGACTACGACCCTTTCTGACTTCCGTCCTCCTCTTCCCCTACTGTCTCCTACTCTACCAACCTACCGTAGTGACTGAGTTACCTATACTCAAACTCACTTGAGGCCCTCAACCACTATCTGTCCCTCCGGACCACACGACGTCAGGTACCACAGAGTTTCTCACCCTGTACTGACTCACTGACTTGACTTGACTTGCCTTAATTTACACAATCAGTGAACCAACACAGACTGACAAACGTTGGGTACCTGAACGGTCCGAGAAGACAAGCACCTTAAGACGTGTGTTCTTATGACCTGTCCGAACGGTATCGGGTAAGGGAGGAGGTCCCCTAGAAGGGTTGAGTCCCGAGTCTGTGTCCAGAGGATGTGACGTCCGTCTAAGAAATGGTAGACTCGGTGCATATTTCGGGATATTTCGTATACATGAACGAATCCCGAAGACTAAATATACTTGTTTGACAGGAGGTCTTTACAAGATGATGTGGTTAAAAGTGTGAGTAGTCGTCACAACCCCTCTTATAAAACCGGGTGTCTCCCAAAACAACAACAAGCAAATTAGACATACAAATCATTCTTTAGATACTTTAGAAGTGTTTGTGCAGGAGTTGTCCTATCTGATATTCAAGACGAAGTAGTCAACGATAAACGACGTACGAATGGGAAACCATCTGAAACACAACAGGTAAATGAAGTGTAGGGAGTAGGTTACACTACGAATGTTCTAAGTAGGAGGACGCAAGTCTACACTCTTCCCCTTGTCGGACGATCAGTGTCCGGATAACAACAAGAAATCAGTAATTCAACACAGACTGAGAAAACACTGGGGTACCGATATCGGACTGTCCGAGGAGACTGGTACCCTAAAGGGTCTGTTCTTATGACCTCACCTAACAGTAAAGGAAGAGTTCTCATAGAAGGGTTGGGTCCCTAGTTTGGGTGTAGAGGGTGTAACGTCCGCCTAAGAAATGGTGACTCTGTGGTAGCCGAGTAATTAAAATCATTTGTAATTCACTTCTCAACTGAGTAACCTTTTCTGAGACTACGACCCTCCCTAACCCCCGTCCTCCTCTTCCCCTGCTGACTCCTACTCTACCGACCTACCGTAGTGCCTGAGTTACCTGCACTCAGACCCAATTGAGGCCCTCTACCACTACCTGTCCCTCCAGATCGCACGACACCAAGTACCCCAGCGTTTCTCAGCCTGTGCTGACGTGATGACTTGACTTGGTATAAATATGTTTTACAATAAGTCTCCTCTTTAATCTGTATTCCAGATACATATGGGAAATGTTATAGGTGTGTTAAAAAGATATTTAGATTTTCCTAAAATTTCCATTTAAAATAATTTTTAGTATCAAAGTTCGAGTTGAGTAAAAGACTCGTCCCTGAGTGTAAAATTCATGGGCGACCTGATAAGGTTACTTTACAAGACACCCTTGGAGTTTAATTCAACAGGCTTAGTTTTGAGTAATAGAATTCGTAGTGTAGTTGATTCGAAGACTTAAAGAAAGAGAGAGTATTTATCTGTCGTCATTTATTTTATTTTTATTATTTATTTTATTACTGTGCTAATAAAATTTCTAAACAGTCTGACCTGTGAACTGTTAGTAGTCGGGGAGGACGCAAGGACATTGGGTAGCTGCAGTCAACGGTTTACGAGTAAGATACGGGTGCCACTGATAAGCGAATAATAAAAGGTGTAATAACAAATCTGTGAGTAGCTAAAAAACTCAATAAAAGTTCCCGGAAATTTTACTGGAAAATTAGTGAGAAGGTTTATGTAGGGCAATAACTCGATTACAGTATTTCGAATTAAGGTAAGTACATAAGAAAGTCTTTCAATCTCCATCGATGGGTGACGTACTGTAGGTATCAGTTGTGACAGAACCGGGAAACTCCACGTGGAAGTTGGAATGAAAGGTTATTGACAAGGGTATAAAGAGATGTTTTAGCACCGTCGGAGTAAGAGGGTAAAGTGTGGTGAGAGTGCCGCAGAGAATACAGGAGGGGCGTCTCGGACATCTTAAACCTACGCACGGACGATACACAGTGCATATACTCACAGTACGTAAGGACGACCTCTCCTTTCTTGTTCCTTTCTGTGGGGAAGGAGTCTAAGGTATAGACGGAGAAATGAGCATAAATAGGAGGAGACGTGACCGGATGGGAAGGTCAAGACCGAAAGGTCTGGAATGAATGGGAAGTGGTAGATGGTGTTCCTATTTCGGTCAAATCATTTCACCGATTTTCGTACCCACGACTCAGTTTCGTCTGGACTCAAATTAAAGACCGGAACATAAAATAAGAAAACTTTTTGATCTGTTAAACACAGGAGAGATTCACAGATAGACACTTTGGCCCTAAGCCACGTCTAATATACTTTATTCCATGAACGATTATTCAAGGGTTTTATGTTGTTTAGAAATTTTAAATGAAATTTCAAGAGGAAAGTTTCCAGTCGAAAATTCCTTTAGATCGGATAAACATATACGAAAAACAAGTAAACAGGAAGACTAGGGGTGACCAACTCTAAGACACCCTAAAACCAACGCAGAGGACAGACGATGAAAGGGTCCGGGAGAAACGAGGTGCCACAAAACAGGAGAACGAGGTGTTGTAACGGTAAAATATTGTTAGGGAGGCACAGAGTTAACCGGAGAGACATATTGTCTTTATGCCTCTCATGGAGGGAGTTTCCTCAAAACTTCCATTTCTCTAACTACACATGTCTCGTGAAACTTGTCACGAATTATATATTCTTCATGATCTACGTACTAAAATGAAAAACAATTATCCCAATAGTAGAGTAGACGGTTCCATTGTCTGTTACTCCAAGGAAATATAGGGGATATAACTGATCTTTTTTAAGTTCATATATCAACTGCAACTCACTTCCGTTTGTCCTCACCTTAGACTACACTACCCTGTGGTAGAAGGAAAGAGACTCCTCCTTTTATACCTAGTTAATCTTGGTTCCCGGTTTCGGTACCTGTTAGTTACACGTCCCATCCACTCTTTCTCCTGTGTGACCCCTTCCCGGTCCGTCTTTCTCTTCTAAGTCCCCCTACTTGGACATTCCTCGTTTTCACGCCTCTTACTCAACATAATTTATTACGTCAGAAATAACCACGGACTACTTATTTACTTGTTGTGATTACGAGGAAACACGAATGAGTCTCCACACAAGTGGAGGTCCTATTCAACGATCTATTATCAGATGGTAGTTGATTGCAAGTCATCATCTGCACTCTGTTTTAAGGGGGTTTACATTCAGATTCATTTTAAAAACGTATTCCATACTGAACTAAAAATAAATTACTGATTCATCAGAGAATTGGGCCTAATAAAAATTTTGGGTATACACTTTCTAATCATGTACTTTGTGAGCATACAAAAATCTTTGTAACTCACCATCGGTGTAGAAAGGTTATCATTTGTATTCTATTTCATCGATGGATCGAGAATCACTGGTAGAAAGACAGCATATTGTTTTCGACGCCACTCGTTAGGTCTGTTCCTGATGCCCTGGTGATTGCCGATTACAAGACAGGAGGGGAATTTTCGATTTTGTATTAACGTTCTCTTAATCTCTTAAAGAATAATTAATCTTTATAATGCGTGTATAAAGGTAAAACCTTTCTGTAATTCTCAGACAAACTTAAAAAAACGAACCAAAAAGTAGTTCGAACTTAAACTTCCAGTTATATGTACAGGACACAAATAATAGAGAATATTCCGTTATCGTACAAGGTTTAAGTCTCCTTCTTTAGTGTGAAAGAGTTTGGTAAATTCTTCTCCGTCGCTACACCAGACTTTTGGGGGTTGGTCTATCCCTTGGGCAAGTCTGACGGGACCTTTTCCACTGGACTTCTTGGAGTAATGAAAATACCCGAACTGGATTAGGGAGTATTTTGAAAGGAGACACTAAAGAGTTATATTAGGAACTTTGTGGCTTTTTCCCTTTACTTTGGGAAGGCCGAACATGAATTTGAGCTGGGGTTTCGTATATACAAATAATCGGAGCATTTGGGTTACGTTGCCTTCGTAAGTACTTAGCCCAAGTCCCCAACACTCCTTCCCATTAAACAGTGACCGCTACTGTAGTGACAATAGTGGATGTAGTGGTACCCTGAACAGACTCGTAGGAACGTGTCGTCACGAGTGGTCCGTGAAGTCCGTTGTCACCTTATCACCAAGAACCATCGTCAAGTACCTCCGAGGTAGTCTCCGTTTTCTATTTAAATAAGTCGTAAAGATCCCGGATAAAACCCTCTTCCTCATTAACTTGGTAGTTTATTGTCTCGACAATCTTTAGTTCGGAAAGAGGGCTCCGTGGGACAAAAGTAAAGCCGTCAAGTTGGAGTCCTACAATCTCTAGGAATACCGAGACCACAACCTTAAACTTAAATGGATAATACAGATTACCGTAGTGGCTGAGCTACCTGTACTCAGACTCACTTGAGGCCCTCAACCACTACCTGTCCCTCCGGACCGCGCGACGCTAAGTACCCCAGCGTTTCTCAACCTGTGCTGACTCACTGACTTGACTTGACTAATGCAGATTCAAGAATAAAGGAAAGAAAGGAAGGCGAGTCCGAGATATTTTTCATACATATCTCCCTTCACCCCTACGCACCCACTCAGAATCTCTTTACGTTGTCGACTTCCCCGTAAGTGATGGAGGTCAGAATAGTTATTCTATTACTGACCTGGGGTACTGGTCTTATGGTCCTTCGGGTTACTCATCGTCTGTCCTCTGTCCTCGGGGTTCTCCGTAGTGAAGCAAAGTTTCAATCAGTCAGACGGGTGGAGGGTCGTTCCGGCGGACGGCGCCCGAGGGACCCTCTCCCAGCACTTGACCCCACCACTCGTTAAAGGGAAAAGGGAAAGGACGGTCACGCAGGGGAGGGGCGGGGAGAGGGTGAGTCGGGGAGGACCGGCGGGCCCGTTCAGAACGAACGTCGTCTTTCTGAGTTTGCGACAGCACTAGACTGACAAAAGTTTGTCCGAACCGAGGACACTCGGAATGGTCGACACTGATTATCGTTTCTCTTCGCCCCCAACGCCGCCCCTCCTCCCTTCTTCGAAGAGCTCGGACGTCCGAAGTCTGTCCGTCCGAGACCCCCTTTGTTCTCTTTCGGTAATTGATTGGTGTCACAATAGAACTAAGAGACCCTCTTTGCCCGACCCCTGCGGATTACTTGATCGGAATTGCAAAGTTTGACTTGCACGGAGACCCTCGAGATGATCTTGTTTGTCGCACTGTCTAGTTACGAACCAAGGATATAGTTCTCTTTTCCAATAAGTGGGGAGATTCCTTAAGCTCCCAATCATATAGAGATACTATATGAAGGAGAGGAAAATTTTAAAATTGAAAAGAGTCGTACAAGTCCTTATTCGTCACCCATTCTGCCGCACGGATGTACGTCTGCCACACAAATTTGTAGACCAAAGTTTCAAGTAATTCTCCTCTCTGCGGACATTCTAGCTTCTCGTAAAGAAAAGTGTGGAAGAACTGGTATCGAGTAAAAACTCCCCAACGACAACGAGGCGTGTTCCATCTATAAAGTTTTCTTTAATATGTCGGAAGTTAAAGGTGTGGAGTCTGACTCCACCCCAGTTGCATGTTCGTTCATTTCGAGTGAAAGAGCCAAGTTTTTCGGGGTACACCGATGAGCGGTATCTAAAAGTTTTCCACTGACCCAAAGAAGTGGTCAGGAGGATTGACAAGTAAAAGATCCTCCGAATTGACGGAGAGTCAATAGTAAACCTTCTTAAAGACCTATACTTCACTGTATTTTACGTTGAAAGAGTAGAACAGCCAGTCATTATTGACTCTACCTTACACAAAACACAACGGGAGGTCCCATCGGTTCCCCGACGGTTAACATGAGACAGTTTTTACTAGAACCTGAGGGTTTAACTTTTTTTTTTTTTTCTCCTTTTCCTATTTAAAGTCCTTTGACAACAATCCAAGTCTGAGTATGAACTTAGGACGATCAGAAATAAGAATGTCCTCTAAAAGTAAATTCTATCCAGTGTATTTAAGAAAGAAAGGAACGAAAAAAAAAAAAAACATCACGATTAAAAATCGGTCGACACACAGGATCACTCAAATACCTAATAAAAGAGAGAGATAGGGTTGGGACCCTAAAGAAACCTTCCTTACTACGATTTCCACTTTGAGGTCATGAAACCGGGGGAGTACGCCTCAACTGAGTAACCTTTTCTGAAGCTACGACCCTCCCTAACCCCTGTCCTCTTCTTCCCCTGCTGACTCCTACTCTACCGACCTACCGTAGTGCCTGAGCTACCTGTACTCAGACTCACTTGAGGTCCTCTACCACTATCTGTCCCTCCAGACCGCACGACGGTAAGTACCCCAGTGTTTCTCAGCCTGTGCTGACTCACTGACTTGACTTGACTTGACTTGACTAGGAAATACAGTCACAGTCTGAAATAAAAAACCCCGAGGTTTTAGTGACGTCTACCACTGGCGTCGGTACTTTAATTTTCTGCGAATGAGGAACCTTCTTTTCAAATAACTTTTCGTCTCTGTAATGAAACGATTGTTTCCAGGCAGATCAGTTCCGATATCAAAAAGGTCACTAGTACATACCTACACTCTCAACCTGACACTTCTTCCGACTCGTGGCTTCTTAACTACGAAAACTTGACACCACAACCTCTTCTGAGAACTCTCAGGGAACCTGACGTTCCTCTAGATCGGTCAGGTAAGACTTCCTCTAGTCGGGACCCTAAAGAAACCTTCCTTACTACGATTTCGACTTCGAGGTCATGAAACCGGTGGAGTACGCTTCTCGACTGAGTAACCTTTTCTGAGACTACGACCCTCCCTAACCCCCGTCTTCTTCTTCCCCTGTTGTCTCCTACTCTACCGACCTACCGTAGTGGCTGAGCTACCTGCACTCAAACTCACTTGAGTCCCTTTACCACTACACAGGTAGAGGTAGGTGCGTCCGGACTACACGACGCTAAGTACCCCACCGTTTCTCAGCCTGTACTGACTCACTGCCTTGACTTGACTTGACTAGGAGATACATTCACTTTTACTTTCATAATCATCGAGTCAACACAGGTTAAGAAATACTGTGGTATCTGACATCGGGTGGTCCGAAGAGACAGGTACTCTGAGAGGTCCGTTCTCATGACTTCACCCAACAGTGAAGGAAAAGGTCCCATAGAAGGACTGGCTCCCTAGTTTGGGTCCAGAGGACGTGACGTCCGTCTAAGCAATGGTAGACTCGGTGGTCCCTTCGGGAATTTAAGACCATTAAACTATTAGACAGAAATTATTTGTTTACACTTTCGTTCAAGAGAGAGGAGGACCTTAGAGTGAGAGAGGATCTAAGGGTTCACAAGAAACCTTGGTGACAGATTCGTCTCAAGGAATGTAGTCTTTCCGTCGATAGATACTTATCGTAAATATGTCTTGTCTGGAGAAGTGATGGAGAATAGGTAGTTGTACGACAGAATAAGACGTTTCATTTAATAACCTCTCATCATATGATACGTCAATGATAAAGACACTTTTAAGATTTTCCGAATGATGTACGTATGAAACTGGGTCGTTAAGGTTAAAGTTATTAAAAAGATTCTTTTTATGGTTTCTAGACAAATTAAAATGGATATATCAATAGTGTCGTCGTTATTACAATTTGTACGAAAAGGTTGGATTAATAATACAAGATAATACAACAGATTGTCTTTGTAAGTGACAGAACGGTGGAAAGTAAAAAGAAAAATTATGGACGATTCATTTGGTTGAAAGGGATAATTCATGTTTTATCTTTTAATCCATTTAGAGTGAACTTAATAATATCACATAATCGGACAAACTCGACGGTATTGTTTATACTGTCTTACTCACGGAATTCGTTGTCTTAAAGAAAGAGTGTTCAGACCTCTGACTTTTAGATTCTAGTTCCACCACCGTTCCACCAAAAGTAAGACTCCGGAGAAACGACCCAGTGGCAGAGAGACACACGAGTACAGTAAGGAAGGAACACACACCTCACTCTCGCCCTCTTTACTCTCTCTCCCTCTTCTTCTCCCTTTCTCTCTCAAAAGAAGGTGTAGAGAATTATTTCTGTGATTAGGACAATCTAGTCCCGGAGTGGGAGTACTGGAGTAAATTGGAATTAATGAAGAAACTCGGGGGAAGAGGTTTATGCCGGTGGGACCCCCAATCCCTGAGTCGTTTCCTTAGACCACCCCTACTCCCATACTACCCCTTGTTTGTAGGTCAGATGTTGTACGTCAAAGGATCAATCATTTTCAAAAATAATTACTCTGTAAGAAATCTCTTCGTAGAGTAACTCAGAGTTTAGTCTAAGATATTAATCTGGTTTCTTCGAAGCGTGGTGACGAACTTCGTTCAGAAGGAACATCGACAAGTGTGTAAGTCAGTCTTCCAGACCCGAGATGGGAATTGGTCGATACGTTGGCCTATGTTCCAAGTACTGGAAAGACCTAGAACTAAAGATGTACAAATTTGTCTTCCTTAATTTGGTCTACAGAATCGAGGTTTAAAGTACGTAGACACTGAACAAAGAACATCGAGTTACAAGAGTGTGGACACTATGTTGACAGTTTTTACTATTACACCATGTATTGTAAGCATCAACATTGTTAACGTATATGTTTACTAAATACACACACATGACTAAAAAAGTGATTCTAGTAAATATGTATAGTAAGACCTAATAACAATATAAGTTGTCTTATTTCATACATCTTATGGGAAATTAAGTCAGGAACTTCAACCTTCGTTCACCTTACTTTATGTTGAGTTTATATTTCCTCTTTAACCTAGGTATAAACCTTAAAGTAGTTTTTGTCCTTGTCCCTCCTTGTAAGGTCCTTTTAATACATTAAGGAAAATACTCATCTTATAACCACTTGTATAAAGTTTTAGACTCGGTATAATTATGTAAAATATAATTATAAATAACGGATCGTTAAAGGAGGTATATACGGTATTTTGTTTCTGTCGAAACAGACTACTTGAGGATCATGGTTAATATATTTGTTCAACCATTCCTGTATTTTCCTTTTTCCTTTTTACAAATTTATAACCTAAAATGTAGTTGTTCAGACATTTTTTGAGTTTCCAACCTCCAATAGTTGAAACCAAACTGAGAGCCCAATCAGAAGTCAGTCGACCAGAATATTTTCGTGTTAGACGACTACCCATATAACTCCTTCAACTTTATTAGTCAGAGTCTTCCCCGACGTAAAGTCATCACTCACTTTAGTAAGGACCTAAGCTCTCAGATTTTTTAAAGGTACTAATAATCTCTGTTTTCAGAGGTGAATTGACACATCATAAAATTGTCTATCAATGAAATTTTCTGTGAGTAATTCGTTAAAGGTAATTATCTGGGGTGACCCGTATCTACCGAGTTGAAAGTTCCGAAAGACCCACACAGAAAAATACATCGTAAATATTTACAAAATATAATAGAAAAAATATAGACGAAGAACGACGTGGGGGAGTAACGGAATTTATGTTTCAAGACCAGGGTTGTTTAAGGTACGGTGTGCGTTACGTTAAAATTCGATGTGATCCAATTTACTCTATAATTCTCCCATTCTTAGTCTGTTGTCATTCCGTGTCGTGAAGACATTACTCCTTTATCCAAGTGACATTCCTACTCCTGTACAAGTCTTTGTTACGAAAGTTCCATTTCGATAAAGGTTTTCTCAAATCGGACCTGTTAATAGGTCTATTTACGTCGACCTCTCTATTAGTTAAACCTCTCCCGGTTCGTCTTTGTCTTTTACATATTAAATTAATAGACTAATATAATAAAAGTATTGAAGGTAAAATGTGCATTAACGGTCGATAGAAATACTAAAATATCAAATGTTTTCATCAGTTTATAAAGTGTTACTGGGTAATTTTACCTCTTTTGAACCCCCAAACGTGTACTTACAAACTTTTAAGGTACAGAACACGGTCGACAATATCAGAACAATGGGTCGACGAGGTTCTCCTCGAGAACAAATCGACCGAAGTTCAAGTTATGGGAGGGGGTAGTAGTAAGAGGACTGTAGTAGGACTGTAATTTATTGAAGGTTAGAGAGAAATACTATGGTAAGACGAAATAAAAACGGGTGTTTTAATAATGACTGACTATAAAAGAACGAACAAAAGACAGAAATGAGTAATTTTACGTTCGAAACACTTGTGTTCCGAGAAAAGAGGTACAAATAAAAGATTAACTTTATATGAACTAAACATTACAACGTAAACAACAATCACATGTCTTTTCACTAAGTCGAGATATAATAATAATAATAATAACATTTAAAAATGACCTTATATCAACTAAATGTTACAACACAATCAAAAACGTATGTTGTTTCACTTGGTCCATATGTATATGTATATTGGTGAGAAAAAACTAAGAAGAGGGTACATCCAGTAACGTCTGATAACTCTTCTTAAAGGACACGATATGTCATCCAGGAATAAGCAATACATAAAGTATATATTAGCACACATACACAGTCAGAGTCAGAGGGCTAAATAGGGACGGAGGGAGTCAAGATGTACATACATGTAGATATAGGAAAAAGTATAAGAAAAGGTAATACCAAATAATGTCTTATAACTTATATCAAGGGACATGATATGAGAAAAAATTATGGAACAAATGGACCTAAAGGTTCCGGATCTTGTCATGTAACATGTATCATCACAGAATAAACAATGTCCTTATAGTCTTCTTACTTAATTATTTACTAGAAGTCAACGGAGTGACGTGAACTCCCACCGTAACGGATGAAGTCTCGACTGGGTTGGTGTGTTGTCCGTTTAGGTCAAATTTTACAAAACGGATTCCTCGTGGGTCCTTTATAAGTAAAAAAGGGGGAAAATGGGAAAGTAAATAACGAACTAACGTTCATTACTCTCTTTTCTTTCAAAGGTACGCAACTTAAAAAATGGAGAAAAGAAATTATACTTTTTTGATTTATGTAGAGCTCCTTTATCCCGAACTAAGGGTCGATTGCGGGTGGTAGGAGGAAAGACATTTTGTCAACAAACCTGAGACTCTAAGAATAAAAGACGTCACACACAGATAAAGAGAGCTACCAAGACAAATGTCCTCTCTCGATGGAGAAATTAAACACAAATACACACAACAAAAAGAATCAGATGAGGACAGAAAAAAAAGGAAGGGATTCTCTTCTATTAGTCCAAGAGTACAATGATGATTCACAAGATCGTCTACCTTTTTCCAACGGTGTACTCCAGTAACGACACACCTACTTGAACATCTGCGACTGTATAGTCTCTCGTAGATTCCCTTTACAATATCCCCGGTAGTTCCGGCGAAGTTTAAAGGACTAACGTATATAATTTTGTCCTATTCGAGGTTAATGACCTCAGGAGCGAAGTCATATTACCTCTTAGCCTCGACACACACCTAAGACTAGAGAACTTCGTCGGTTTACATAGACTTTTATACTTTTAATTCAATAGATAGATATCAACCCTCTCGGTCTCTCGATTCGTTGGTCGGGGATAGTAAAACCCGTTCTCTTTTCCCCAGTACTCTCAAGTTAAACCCAAACACCGAAAAGTGGTTTGTGGCCCATCTGAACTTTACGTGTCGAAGCATAATGAAAAAGGACCACTATTCAGTCTATTCTATGCCTTTGAATCGGAATCACCAAAATTTGGAAAGATAGACACTAGTATTTCACTGGTAAATGTTTAACCTTACGAAATGACTGGACTCTGGACGAACGAAGACCTGGACAGTGATGTTCCCCTGAAGGTCGATTTTGTTGTCGTCTGACTACGTTTTTCAAAGGGTAGCAGACATCTCTCCTCACATGGTCTTCTGTCGACGAGTCTTGTCGACAGATGAGTGTGTCGGTAGAATCCCCTCTCACTAATTACTTGAGTGAACCCGTCGCTCCTCGGGTCAAGTGACTAGGTATCAACGTCGTGTCCATAACTACACTTTGATTACTCTTTAAACTACGAGTTTAAACTTACAAATAAGGTTAATGGTTGGTTGTCTAGGTTTAAAAAAATTTCGAGTTTCGTAATTGGAAAACAATTCTTACCCGTTGTACTTTGACACCAAAATGTGACACACGACCCTGAACGTTTAACTACACTGATCTCAGACAAAACTGTTTACCATGTGGAGGGTACGTGTAGTGAAAGAAATTTACAATCCAAAAATTGGTTCCTTCCTTCCTTTTTCCCGGTCAGGACACGGACAGTGTGACCGTAGTGAATCGTGATTTGTGTGTCTACATTACTTTTCAGGGAGGTTTTCGTTTGTTGTTCTTGAATCCGACGTGTACAGACTCACACCTCAGGTCTCACTCCTATGACTCTAAGATCTGAAAAAGGGACGAGTGATCTAGTGTGCGAGTAATGAGACGTGTCGGGACTGAAAATGGAAATTCTTTGTATAATTGGGAATGAGCTCTCTTTCCCGTTCGTAACGTTTCTACTCCTTTTTTTCTTATTTTATTCTCTAAATGAATTCTCTTACTTCTATATTTTCGATCTCTTCTCTTCCAAAATTTCTCAACGGCGTTCATATAATCCAGATGTTGTACGCATATCACTTATAAACGACGGGTAAGTACGGGTCGTAGGTACCTTCTATGACAATTTATTACGAGGGAAAATGTAATCGGTCCTAGGCGAAAGTCACACCTCTACACCTGTCGTGGTGGTTAGTCAGTTTTGGTTATCCCCTCCACTGTAGGTAAACGATCAGGTCTCACTCTTCCGAACCCTGGGGACGTACAGAGGAGAACCGGGGGGAGGGAGTCCAGAGGAGGTGGGTGTGAGTGGACAGTGGAACACTCTTCAAGAAGGGACTGGTGACTATGTCTGAGCGTCGAGGGAAGGAATGGGACGTACGGGACCGAGAGTGAAGATGGACTATGAAAGGTAAAAGGGAATAAACAAACGAATAGACGAGGGAGATGTGGGTTAGGTCTTACAATCAGGGTACTTCCTTTACTTAAGTAGTGAAAACAAACGACGTCTCAGGGGTCGTTGAACGACCCACAGACTGAGTATGGCCCACGGGTCATTTGCCCACTTCCGTATGTCTTCACCTAAAACTCATTTTATGTTCGTCCCTACAGGATACCCTTTTTATTACCGAGACGAGAGACTTTGGGTAAGTATGTCTTCATCGAGTTCGTCATCTTCAAAGACTTTCAATTAACGATATTTCTAGTTCAAGTTAACCTAGGTAGTTTGTTCCATTATCCACCGAAAGACTCTACCCTCTGGAAACTCTTTTTTCTTGAGTCTTAGAAACACAGGTGGACAGTCTTCTTACTATCTGCTTTAGGTACTTAGTTTGTCTTTTACCTGCTGGTGGAGGCTCCAGGGAAGGTTTACAAAACACTGAATAGATAAGGAAGTCTCCGACCTACAGTATCAATTTCTAAATACGCCAAAGTAATTTCGATAGTGTGTTACGGGTGTCCGAATTTCCTCCAACAGTACTCTAAGGTCGGTGACAAGGAAGAACCCTATTCCGATTCTTATAAGAATAAGAGTGAGAACAATCCGGGATGATTACCTCCGTATTCTCACTAAAACCATATAAGAACGATCCCTTACTGACTCCAATAGCGTCATACATTCGATATAGGAGCTTCGTTCCCAGGAAAGTTTCACTTCCCTTTATAAAGTCTGATAATCTTAGAGTAAATCCTTTACCGTTGGAATAACGTACTTTACTCCGGTACTACACGTCTTTCTCAATTTACAAGAAGGTCTTCTCGGACTGAGATTCGGTCCTATACCGTAATTCGTGTCTCTTTTAACCCGACTTATTAGGGAAATCTGAGAAATTCCACGACTCGACTGTAAAACTATGCAACGTTCAACCGTTCAGTTGCAAAACATCAAATAGAAGTTTAAGGTGTAAAATTTTCAGAATAAAGGAAGAAGACTTTTCCGATATGGACGTTGGCGGAAATCAGGATGGATGTGTTTTAATCTATAGAAAAAACAAGTAAGTCTTGTCCCTCTTAAATTATAAGGTTTAAAACACTCTTTTCTTTGGGGTAAAGAGGAATTTTGGACACCGAATTCAAAGTATTATCAGTGCCTTAGAATATTTCTGTTATTTAATACTTTACTGTCGTTCTGCATTCTGTGACGTCTCCGTCACAAAAACTTTTATTTTTACATTCCATACAAACTTTATACTCAAAATTTTAGTCAATCCCGATAAAATACCCCAAACTAATGTCTACGGTTTTATATTAGGGAAAAGATGAGTAGTCTGTCCGATGACTCTGACAAAGGGACGATTTTACAGGTTTAAATTGACTTCCTCTCAAAAGTTTGGACTGATCACACAACACTATCGATTTCCTTATATTTAGTCCCACCCTAACCTTTCCTCTCAGACACAAACTTTTAATAACATACACTATCAGTGTTGTCTGTTAGACATTTTAGTCCAGAACGTTCAGTGTACATGTAAATAAAAGAAGGGAATAGTACGTTTGTAGGACAAGAGGTCTTTCGGACGGGGTAAGGAGTCGGACAAACGAATGGAATACCGGGGGTAATCTTAAGTAGTGAAGAAGTTCGTTAAATTGTATTCCTCTTAATGGACGGGGAACAACGGTAGGAAGGATCCCCCACCCGAAGTACTCTTAACCGACATAGGTAGTCATAAATTCATAGAGGTCGAGACTTTATTTCATCCCAGACGTATCTTAACCGACTTATATCCTTAATACAAGCTCGGAACAGATGACGTCCAAGATGCCATACGAACTCAGAGCAGATGACATCTTAGGTGGTGTTCCTAAGAGGCCGGACTCATGTTAGTGGAGTTGATGACACTGGGGACAAGATCGGGTACTGAATGACCCTGTGTGTCAGAGATCCGAAGAGTGGGTCTCTGGAAGTCATCTTCCTTCTGACTTTTCAATGTTTTCACTGGTCATGATGTGAATCGTAGAGACTATAGAATGAATTAAGGAATGAATGTCCTTCAAAGTCCTCGACGACCTATCCCATGCTTATTGGTTGTCAGTAACCGAGTACTCATTCAGACGAACACACCTTTGGCCTAACGGAGGTTAAACGTTTACCCTTCCTAAATTCGGTTTCCTAGAGATCGACGAAGGTCTTGAACGATCACGATGGGTACTCACACCAATACGACAAAAAATTAATGATACGTGTAGGTTCTTACATGGTACATTAGTTTTCTGGTGTCGTGACATATAGACATCGCCTCTTTTAGGAAATGGTCTATTGTTCTTACCCTAAAAGATCGTTGAACATACCAGTTCAAAAGTACATAGTTGATTACTGTCTTCCTTTGGATGGATCTGTCTTCTCGAATCGACGTCTTATCTGAAAAAAAAAAAAAAAAAACCGATCTCACATATTTATGGTGATATAAGTGAGAAAAGGAATTTTTCACACTATTTCAAATTTATATTTAAAGATTGACACGTCACGGAGACATACGGAGACACAGATTCAACAACTGTAGACTTTCTGTTAGAGAGGAAAGACAAAGGGTAAAAAAGTAGACGGATCACACACACACACACACACACACACACACATGTGCATACATCACCTCAGGTCTAAACTTTCCGAGGAAGTGGAAACTTTATACACGAGAGAGTGTGTACGCACGTGTGTGTGTGTGTGTGTGTGTGTGTGGGAACTTTATTTCACGAACTAGGGACGAAACCAAAAGGGGGAGACCACCCAGTTCCCAGAGAGAGACGCCTCAGGCAGACGCGTGGTCGTCAGTACGCCTTGGACAAAGACTGGCAGTCGGCCACGCGAACTTTCCCTCCCGGTATCGCTACCCGACTGGAAGGCTGGGTCGTCGGCCTTCCCTTGGGGCACCCCTAGAGGATTTCCCCTACAAAGACGGAACCAGTGTAGTTCCAACAAGTCAAGTCACTGAGACAAAATTCACAAGGAACATAAGAGGTGACTGGTGACCTTTTCCGTCAAAACAAAGGAACGGGGTCGAAGTCTCCGTAATTTGAGAAGTGGAACTGAAAAGAACCTTGACGTTTTGATCCTTTCCGGCTTTTTTTCTTCTCGACTTTCTCCATTGTTTCTGGAAACCGCGGGAATAGTATGCCCATTGGTAGCACGAGTGGGCCGGACAGTCCCTCCGTCACCCGATTCGATGTGTTCCCACCGGGCGAAATGTTGGGTAAACCGGGAAAAATATACGTCCCTTAAAATTTTGACAATACGCAAAGACGGAAAAAAGTGGTCCCTAGAGAGGTTTATAAAAACTTTCGCCACCACCCTTTTCTTCTGAAAAGTTAATACCGATGTAAAGTCTTTTTAGTTACTAGAATTATGAGACGTGCCACTCCATAATCCCACGTCCTGACTGGTTTCCACACGACTTTCACGTCTATTTATCAAAAAGGATTTCTTACGTGTATCAATCGTAATAAAATAAATCGAACTGTTTTAGTCGCGAAGTTTCTGTGAAGAATCCTCGAAATTTTCTAATTTATAATCGGAAACCTGTTTCCTAGGTGCTCGGACGTAAAGTACAACTTGTTAATGCCCGGTGTAAAGGAAATTTACAAAGTCTCTCTGCCAATTTAAAACTTCCCCTGCGAAAGAGATAAACTCGACACACTTGTTTCCGTTCAAACATATGCCCTCCCGCCGGGTCCCCTAAAGACGATTCTGTCTACTTTACTAACACCACTTTAGTTTGGTGGAGCCGTCGGAGAAACAGGTCCGACACGTGGGAGGGCCCACAAGAGGAAAACGGACCCTTTTTCAGGCCGTCACCAGTTCGCCTCCACCCAGTTTACTTCGGTCCGACTTGCACGCGTAACTGGAGGTCCCCGGACCTCCTGCTAGTTTTGGTCTGTTACGTGTCTCTTCGCGAAACTTTTACCACTCTACAATAACAATAATGTTAATACTAGAAATTTAGGCGTTCTGTACAAGGACCTCTCAAACGAGGTCAAGGGAAAGACGACGACCTCTTTCATTGGACTTTCCACCCCGAAAGAGTAGAGAGAGAAAAACTCGACTCGAGTTTATTCTGTTTTAATATTTTAAGTAAAAACCAATTTAACAGACTCTCTTCACTGACAAGTAAGTTGTGCAAGTTAAGTCTTTAACTACTTTGTTAAAGTACTATCGATACTCCTTGACTATGGCTAAACCTTTCTTTTTAGTGTGGTTTGTCTCAGGAAAATGTCACTGAGCATCTTAAGAGCCATAGATCCTTCATTTCTACATGGGGTAAACTGTGTGTCGTATTTAGTCCCTCTATTACAACTGGGGGTGCCCGACTCCTCCACTACATCCTAATTATTGATGGAGTCTTCATAATGACCTGACCGAACGGGGTTCTACACTGTTTGAACCTCGGTAGAAGGAATCGTTTGCCTTTTTGATTTCAACGGCATGGGATTTTAAGGTCAGGTTTACTTAAACATAAACCTAGACCACTATGTGGTCCTATTCAGGGGTCGATTGTCAGGTCAAGGGGTTTAAGAGTCATTGTAGACAGGTTAAAATTGAACACCGACATCTAACTTTGGTACGTTTTAGGACACCAAGGTCATTAAAGGTGGTCCTTTGGTACTTTGTTCCTCACCATACGTTTACTTCTTAAAAGTCAGGCGAAAAACTTTTTTTAAAGGTTCAACCTTTAACTCCAAACCATCGTGTGTCCCTGATTTCACTACTTGATTGAGGTTTGTGTCGAGACCTTCACCTTTTAAACCTTCAAAGGAAACGGGACTGTTCACAAAAATCAAACAAAAACTGAATATCCTAAATCACAGACCCTTTTGCAGAAAGACTCTCTTTCGTTCTTCCTCTACCATCACCTAAGGAATGAGGCGAGGGGCGGGACGGTGTACTGGGACTGATAATTCTCGATAGTAAAGGAGTCATCCAGGAAAATAACGTAACTTAGGTCTGGTGTTAGACGTTTTGTCCGTAATAATAATAAGGGTAAATTTTCAGCGTGATGTACTTCCAACTGATTCTAACCTCGTTTGTGAGCCTGAAATTTTTGACTGTGTTTCGAAGTCTTTGAGTTTAGAAAGAAGGAAGCGTTTACCCTGAAGTCGAGACAGGAGGGGAGGAGAAGTGAGGATTATGACAAGACTGTCAAAGCCGGAAACCTCTGGGGGCCACTCTTGGTCCACCCCTTCTTTCGTGCACCCGCTGAGGAGAGTCTGGCCCAAATTCACAGGAGAGCAGGAGTGGGGGTGTCGTAATCGCGACTACAACCTGAGTACCGTTTCCCCCCGCAGAACGTTCAAACAAGAGTTCCAACCACCGGAGGTCAGTCCCGAATAGAGATTCAATGAAGAGTCCTTGCCCCGGTCTAGTTATGACATAAGAGAGTCTGGAGAGATTTGGGTCGCCCCTTCCGTTAGTGCCGGCCCGCCGAGGGACGTGGAAGACCTCGCCTAGTTATGAGGCTGTCGCACCTCGAAACAAGGAGGGGGCCGAGATTCTACAAGGCGTACGAGATGTACTAACGAATTTCCGAGCGCAAGGGAAGGGGGACCTACTGTTGTGGTGAGGGCGGGAGTAGCAGGGATTATGATAGTGATATTAACGGAACTGTACTTTATCGTCGTGTTTGGGTCGCGGACCCGAAACTCCACAAAATAGAAAAAACTTGTAGAGATAATCATTCCCGACAACTAAACGGAAATTATACATCAGCCTCGAAATTACGTTTGGACGTAAATAAATGTCACGAAACGCTTTGGGTGACTCTACTAAAATGGACACCCTTAGTATCTCCCTGACAACGTCCCCTCTCCCTCCATATTTGAGCATTCGGGTTCTTATAATCGAATTTGAAATACGCCGAACTTCGGGTAATATCGATGGGGTATGGCGGTGTCTTTAACAGAATCTTCTCGAGACACAGAATAAATGAAAAATTTACTACGACCCATTTTACTTTACAAATAAAATGACAAAAAGTCGGTTGTAAGGTCATTCACCATTTATTGTGCCTCCGAGTTGTCTAGGACAAAGAGGTTAAGGACAAACAACGACAACGGACGATTCATTTCAATAACTATACGACTCAGAAATGGTGTGTGTACAGAGGAGTCACGAGTAGAGGGAGGTTTATGTGGTTTTGTTATTTTTTATTTTCTATTGTATATAATACACTATCGTACCTTTATCTCTTCAAATTTACTTTTGAGTAATGAAATCGAATTCCTTATTTTCAGGTCGTGAAATCAGAGAAAGACTACCGAAGTTGGTGTAGGGAACTCGAAGAAGGGACAACAATTACGGGGACAGGACCCAGGGTTGGAGGTAATAACGAGAAAACAACAAAGTTCTGAAGAGGTATGACAAGTCGAACAGGGAAGGGGAATCTGTACACATTGAGAGCCGGAAAGAAACGAGGAAATTCAGGTAGTGTGGGAAGTCCTAGACCACGGGCAGAGTCGGGGAGACCCTTGGCGACCTTTGTCAGACTGGGTCACCCAGTGTCACCTCGTGAAGACAAGTAGCCAATACTCAGTCTGACGTTCTGTCAACCTGCAGACGTCAGTTTTCGTCAACTTGAAGGTTTCAACCGGTTATTAAAAAATTACTATGAACCCCGCTACCTATAACTATTAATAGTTGACCAGTTAATTCTGTACTTTCAAGTTCCAATAGGAATTAGAAAAATAAGAAAGTGACCATACGACTATATAAAGATTCTTATTATCTTTCCGGGTGTGTAAGAATTAACGTGGAAGGAACTTTGAACAGAATCTCTTGAACATCCGGTGACTTCCAGTGGGTGACCATCATACTCTATAGATTCTACACGACATTGTGAGGGGTTACCTAGTAAAAATAAACAACCCAGTAGGTGTGTGAGTCACCCTAAGGGTCTACCACATCACCATTTCTTAGGTAGATAGTTACGTTCTCTACATCCGAACTAGGGACACAGCCCTTCTAGGGGACCTCATCCTTTACTGTTGACGAAGTCATAAGAAAAGAAAAAGAAAGAAAGTCATAAGAACGGATCTTTTAAGATACCTGTCTCCTCAGAGCACCCGGTGTCAGGTACCCCAGCGTTTCTCAACCTGTGTGACTCGATGACTTGTATGTGTGTGGTGTCTGAGTTGTGACATGGAACATATTTAGTAATCCGTGACTTGTTTATGATTAATTACACAACCGACCACCCTCAGTAGAAAATTATCTTTGGTTCATACACAGAACCGATATGTACGTGACACGGGTACTCTTTTTTCTTTTTTTCCCTTTATTAAATCTTACATAGGTCATAACGTTTGATTAATCTACTTAACAGTGAAGACTACCGTCTATGTGGTTCGTTTCAACGAAATCAATCATCAAACGAATTAAATAATATCTCAGGAAAAGTCCAACTTATAAATTCACGTCGAGGACTCATGTGACCTGATGATTCTATATATTAATTTTTCAGATCGACTTCGTAAGACTACGAAATTCGACAAAGCATATCGACTCTTTTCTTTCGTCCACAGTCTTTGAACTGATAAAGTGGGCCCTTTTTTTTTCTTAACCAAAGAGGACCACCTACTTGAGTCTTACTGTCGGTATATTGTTACGTCACAACGTTTTATGTTGTACACCGTATATATTACACACGTCTCCTCTCTTTCTGTCTCTTACCATGTCTCACTTAATAAAGAGGAAGTAAGTACATTCAACTAATGTTGACTTAATTATACGTAAAAGTTCCCGTATAACATAATACCGATTTTTGCAATGTTCGTTGTACAAGTTCTAAAATACTTTAAATAAAACTTTCGTAGACAGACTCTATCACTACATCTGTTACTTTCGTATTACCTCCTGTTTTCAGTAATATGTCTCCTGTCCATCGACGACTTGTCACTTTGGTGTCGTTAAATCTTTCAATTTTCTTTAATTTTAAGCTCAAGACATAAATTAACAATCACATTATGTAAAAGTTGTTCCATTTCTGAAGGGAGGAAAAAAAAAAAAGTAGGAAGAAGGACGGAGAGAGGACGTAAAGAGAGACAGAGACTGAGACAGGAAACAGAGAGAGGCAATAGACGACAGAGATACAGAGACGGAGACAGAGACATAAACAGAGAAACAGAGATAAAGACAGAGACAGAGAGGGAGTGACACAGAAGGGACATACAGAGAGAGAGAGAGGAAGAACTTAAGATATTTCTCCTCAATAGTTTCAGTAGCTAAACCTGTGCAAATACTGTACCGCCCTTCTCTAACCGACTATGAAACGTTAGATACTGGAACTCTTCGATGAACAAAAGTACTATTAAAAGAAAATCATAGTATCACGATTAAGTTCGACAGATGGGTCATAGGGTGCGGTCGAACCATTATTATACGACGTATTTGAATAAAATCGAGTATCTTATTTTTCACGATATGGTTTACTCTCCTAGTAACTATAGTGGTAAAGGAATTTAGGGAGTATAAAGAACAGGTAATAAGTAATGATAACGATGAGTCACTTGTAGGTGAGACTCGGTCCGTGTCTAAAAATTTTACAGAAACCTACCGATTTCTAGAGATAGTCAATTTACAAGTGTACACGTACGAGTCAGCGAGTCAGTGCGGACCGAGAAACACTGAGGCACCTGGCATCGGACGGTCCGAGGAGACAGGTACCTGAAAAGACCCGTTCCTATGACCTCAGCCAACGGTAAGGGAGGAGGTCACCTAGGAGAACTGGGTCCCTAGTTTGACCACAGAGGACACAGAGGACGTAACCGTCCATCTAAGAAATCGTGACTTGATGGATCTAAGAAATCGTGACTTGATGGACCCTTTTCGGGTAGTTGACTTACATGAAGGAACAAATATTCTTATGGTGCAAATCGTATTTCTGAAAGTAAACTTAGAAGGGGGTACAGATGGACCTTTCACAAATGTAAAAGTACGAGCACTACCGTACTCACATCGAAAATTATAAATCAAACCCCGTAAAAATTCGTATTTTTTAGTTCGACCGAATCTAATCGGTAAAAGTTAGGTTTTTCAATTGAAGACCTCTTTTTAAGTAGATTGTTAGATTGACAAACGGATTGGTCTGTTTCAAGTCACAAAAGACACTGTCCTGGTATCTCCGCGTGTCTCCACATAACTTGTGACAGAAGTCTAATAAAAGGGGTGAAAGATTTCAATATAGTCTTGGTATGTGAAAAATTTTATTTTATAACGAAAAATTTTGTAATCTGAGTATCACTCACTTCGGCGAGTCAGCACAAGTTGAGAAACGTTGGGGTACCTGACTCACATCGGATAGTCCGAGGAGGGAGGTACCCTAAGAGGTCCGTTCTCATGACCTCACCCAACGGTAAAGGAAGAGGTCCCCTAGAAGGACTGGGTCCCTAACTTGGGTCCAGAGGGTATAAGGTCCGTCTGCGAAATTGGAGACTCGGTGGTCCCTTCGAACATTTTTTAACATGTTAGTTAGATGTTACTTACTTACTTATACGTTAAACAGTAGAAGGGTCTTAATCCAGTCTGAAGGGTCAGGAAGAATACAGACCGTGGTCGATCTAGGAGTGAAGACGAGTTGAAAGAAATCCCCAAGGGGACTCAAGGAGTCCCAACTATCAGACGAACTGACTTAGTGTCTTGAGTCCTCTCGAGAAATGAATATTAATATCAAAATAGGATTGTTTTCCTACGTTTAATCTTTGTCGGTTCCCGTTCAGACCCTCTCGGGGTGTACACTTCAACGGGAACAATCTCTTCGAACGAGTCCGAAATCACAGGTCTCACAAATCACCCCGAAGTAATTTATCTGTAGTAGTGACTTCAGTAACCAGTTTACTGTTATAGGTCCGAAAGAGGAGAAGGGTCTCTTACCCACCCACGATTCATTGAGTTTCGGGGTGGGAGATTAATGGACTAACTAGAAAAACCGAACTGAGAGAAGGTAGAACTCATTAAAATAATCGTATTTGATACATCCCTAAGTGGTACTCAGTGAGTCAATCGTATTTGTTAGGTTCCCCTGGTGGTTTTCCTTTTTTCTGTCTATTAGGGTTCCGACATTTCTCTGTGAGGATTTCTATCCTTCAAGGTTCACAATCTCATCTGGAGGGTCCCGGGTCCCTGTTTTCGGTCGATTACAGAAATAATATGTCTTTATAAAACGACTTGGTATGTTCTATGTTTGTGGATTCGCAAAGGTGTACAAAGAGAACATTCTCGTTCCTATAAAAGTATCATCTCATGTTGTAAATTTTATTAATTTTACGTTGATAACTTTGATGCCTTTACTGTATGTATATTTCATCACAGTAAATTATGTATCAGGTTTAAGTTACAAAACGTCAACAGAGTTGAAAAGAGGAAAGTTAAGACAAAGGTCAGACTTTAGTGTGTACAGTCAATCGACAAGTAGAATAATGAAAAAAATTTTGTCTTTGGTAAGGAATCAAAATCAGAAAAGAAAGTACTGTAAACTATCAACCCTTGTCGCATCTGATCGACAGATATGGGTAATAAATTTTTCCACAAAGATTTATTTCCACAAATAAATTTTTCGGAGGGTTAAACCTTAACAGACTAACAAGGGAGGACTAAACTAAGTCCAATAAGTAAAAGACGGTCCTAATAACATATTCAAAATGGGACAGGAAGAGACACTTGGTATAGTCCTTCGTGTACTATAACTAAATCCAACAAATATGTGATAAAAAGATGACATTTCTGGAGATTTAAAAAAAAAAAAACGAGACATTAATTATTCTTTAGGTTTACCTCTATAAAGATCTGATACACCTGTGTGATACGAAATTGTTTTAGAGTGTTATCAAAATACTAGGTAACTAGCAAGAATAGATATAATTAATAATGGTACCAGTAAGGTTTCACTACTAAAAGATTGGGACAAACAGGAGACTATAAACAATGAATGATCTTTTCTCGAAAGAGAAGTGAGGAAACATAAACGAACAAACAAATTGAAAATCGTAGTTTCAGACCTAAGAAAAAAATAAATGATACAACAATACTAAGACGATTTAAAAGTGGACACTTACATACACAAGTCGTTATTAAGTGTTTGGTGATATACACTTTACCACTCTAAATCCTTTATGATCAAACATAGAGAATGTTTATTCTTTCGACAGTAAACCTTTGTCAGTCTTATCCTTAGGAAGTAAATTAAGGATTGAAAAATCTGGAAGAGTTACTTTATACTTACAACGTTATTTGTAACAGGTAAAGTTTGTTCGTTTATTTATTCACATGTTTTAGATAGAGCGACATTGACATTAAAACGTCTCTTACTCGAAAATATTTTTGACTAAGCTAGACATGAGGTTTTGTATAGGGGATAACTCTCTCCTTGACTTGTGTAGGAATTTCCAGTTGACCAAAATTTTAATATGGTTAGACAAAGTAAGTTAGTAACATGTCACTAAAGTTACCCTCCTACTTGTGCCTGGAGGACTTTAAGCGGTACACGTTACTCCATTCGGTACCTCACATCTCTCGAGATCACCTACACTTCGAACAGTAATGGAAGACTGTGTTGTCAAGGGAAAATGGGTGACGGACGGACAGTTGTGACCGTTGAGGTAGTAGTACAACAGAAGGGACCGTAGAGTGGATCTGAGGTAGGAGGAATCGTCGTACGCACATTCTATCAAGGGAGAAGACTTCGGGACCATCTCGTGCAACTAATTCCATATGTAGGAAGGGACACTCTTCTGAATGTCTCGTCCAATAGTCCTTTCTCCTGCCTCCCTTGTATTTCTACGACCCACAGATGACCCTTCCGTTAATGGATAACACTCCTCACTCCTCCGTCTGCGGGGTTCTGTTATATCGGACGGAAGGTCGGACCAGTGACCGATTAGACTGGTGTGAAATTATCTACGAAAGAGCTCTGTGACGGGATGTGGTCACGAGATGAGGTTCCCTACGAACCTCTCTCCCTCCGTGTACCGTTAGTAAGTCTTACTGTAAATAAGTCTGTACAGATTTTTGACCGGTAGATCGACTGGTATGCCTTAAAGACGAAAGGTATGGGTCGAGATAAAGAGAAAAACAGGTACTTTGAGGAGAGGAAGATTGTACAGTATGTTAAATGAATAAATGTTCCTATTAAATAAAGGAATAGGACCTTCTGTTGAGAATGGTGGGGGTTGGGAGGGGGTTGATCTTACATTCGTGGTTCTTCCGTTCATAAGGACAAAATAAGGGCCTATACACAAACCGAGAATCCTATATCGTCCTCGAGTTATAAACACTTTACTTACTTACAGATGTAACACTTATTTCACGAGAGAGTAAAATGGAATTCTACTTTCAGACATTGAATTTAAGAAACAAAGATAGTAAAATTTTTCCCTGTTAACCTGTGTGTGGTCCAAAAGAGTAATTGTAGTTCAATTAAGAGATGGATCTGCAAAGGGCCACAAGAACCTATAAAACGTTTGTCAAGTCAAGTCAAGTCAAGTCAAGTCAGCGAGTCAGTACAGGCTGAGAGACGCTGGGGTACTTAGTGTCGTGCGGTCCGGAGGGACAGGTAGTGGTTGAGGGTCTCAAGTGTGTCTGAGTACAGGCAACTCATCCACTACGGTAGGTCGGTAGAGTAGGAGACAGCAGGTGAAGAGGAGGACGGGGGTTAGGGAGGGTCGTAGTTCCAGAAAAGGTTACTCAGTTGAGAAGCGTACTCCACCGGTTTCATAACCTCAAAGTCGAAATCATAGTCAGGAAGGTTACTTGTGGGTCCTGACTAGAGGAAATCTTACCTGACCAACCTAGAGGAACGTCAGGTTCCCTGAGAGTTCTCAGAAGAGGTTATGATGTCAAGTTTTCGTAGTTAACCACGGGTCGAACGAANCCGTGCACCCTTTCGGGACACCCTTTCGTAGCACCCTTTCTGAGGACCCTTTCGGAGCTCCCTTTCGGTGTCTAGGGAACTAGGTGCGCTTCCCATAGCAATGTGACGAGGATGTCGAGCCCTCCTTTCGCGTGCACGTACGGGGGTGAGCTCTGCTCCTGACTGAGGGGACCCCTCTGAGGTCTTCATGGGGTTCTAGGTACAGTCGTGACCTCTCCTTAGGAGTCCAAGGCCGTGGCTGAGGTGTGTTCCATAATCCCGGGCCGTAGCTGCCCTCCCCTTAGGACTCTCCGAGGGCTCGTTGAGCGTACCCCTGACCGGAAAGGACTCCGTTGGTCTCGCCCAGGGACTCCAGGGGCAGCATTCAGCTCTCGTGGACGGCGTTGAGCTCTTTTAGTCCCTCCAAGAGGGGAGGTCCGCTGTACTCCGGGTAAAGACGACTCCGCAGAGCTCCGATTAGTGTGGATTGGAGACCTTGAACGTTTCCCAGGAAGTGTGGGAACGACGTTGAGTTCTTAAAGAGGCTGTATGGGCAGAGGTGTGCTCTCCTTCGTGCTCTCAGGGCGGGTGTAGGTCTCCTCGGGGCAAAGACGGAGTATCGAGCTCTCCTCCCAATTAAAGAGACGCACCAGCCCTTTCTTAAGGGACGCAAAGGCAGCGTAGAGTTCTCCTCCGCGAGAGGTGTCCTTTCCGCTCTCTTTGAGGTCCCAGCACGGTGGCACCAGGGGGTCTACAGAGTCAGGTAAGGTCCAATTTGACAAAAGGGAAGTGAAGGAGCTGAAAGTTCGGCTCCTAGCTGAGTTTGGTGCCACCGTGCACCCTGTCGGGACTCCCTTTCGGAGCACCCTTTCGGAGCTCCCTTTCGGTGTGTAGGGAACTAGGTGCCCATCCCTTCGCACTGTGACTACGATGTCGAGCCCTCCTTTCGCGTGCACGTACGGGGGTGAGCTTTGCTCCTGACTGAGGGGACCCCTCTGAGGTCTTCATGGCGTTCTAGGTACAGTCGTGAGCTCTCCTTAGGAGTCCAAGGCCGTGGCTGAGGTGTGTTCCAAAATCCGGGGCGTACTTGCCCTCTCATTTGGGCTCTCCGGGGGCACGTCGAACGTACCCCTGACCGGAAAGGACTCCTGTGTTCTCGCCCAGGGACTCCAGGGGCAGCATTCTGCTCTCGTGGACGGCGTTGAGATCTTTTAGGTCCTCCAAGAGGGGAGGTCCGCTGTACTGCGGGTAAAGGCGACTCCGCAGAGCTCCGATTAGTGTGGATTGGAGACCTTGAACGTTTCCCAGGAAGTGTGGGAACGACGTTGAGTTCTTCAAGGGGCTGTATGGGCAGAGGTTAGCTCTCCTTCGTGGTCTCAGGGCGGCTGTAGATTTCCAAGGGGCAAAGACGGAGTATCGAGTTCTCCTCTATAGGAAAGTTACGCACCAGCCCTTTCTTAAGGGCCGCAAGGGCAGCGTTGAGTTCTCCTCCGCGAAACGTGTCCTTTCCGCTCTCCTTGAGGTCCCAGCACGGTGGTAAGGGTCTCAGGGGGTCTACAGAGTCAGGTAAGGTCCCTTTGGACAAAAGGGACGTGACGGAGCTGAAAGTTCGGCTCCTATCTGAGTGGGGTGTCACCGNATATATATATATATATATATATAAAGGAAGTTGAGGATTGTAAAAGAGGAAATGAAAAATCCTGCTACGTTAGTCGTCGAAAAGTGGTAGGAATCTTCCACCTACGTCATATTCTACGTTGTATAATAAATATTGGATGAGACGGTTATTAACGGTACATTACATTCGTAATAATCTTGTATTTATCTATATTAATAAATTTATATATTTTCCCAACTCCCTAGTGTGTTTTCCCCTGTTAAATAGCAAAATTTTAGAGTTTTACCCATCCTTGTAAGACTTGTCTTCTATGATAGGGGATACGTTCATTAGGGACTTTTAGAGTAGACACGGTCCGTGACTGAAGTCCAGACCCGGTAGTCTTAGACAAGAGATTATGTCTCCTATCCTCCGAAGGGATCACCGAGTCTCCAATTTCTTAGACGGAAGTTACTTCCTTTGGACTCAAACTAGGGACCCAGTCCTTTTAGGCGACCTCTTCCCTTACTGATGAGTGAGGTCACAAGGACGGATCTCTTAGGGTACCTGTCTCCTCGGACCACCCGATCTTAGGTACGCCAACCCTTTCTCAACCTGCGTTGACTCGTTGATTGAGAAAATGAATGTATCTTCTATCTCTCTCTTTTATTAGGGATTTGTGTAGTTAAGGAGTTCACTAGAATTTACCACTATTAAAAAGTTTTATTACTCACAATAGACGAAGTTCTGTCTCTATACATCTTTTTTTTAATTGCAAACAAATAAATCAACACGATCCAGAATCCTCACCGTGTGGTCTAGAAGCCAGAAGTAACGTAGTTCACCTTAGAAAAACAACGTAATATACCCTATAAATCCACATCTTACACCGTAGATCAAAGGACTGGTCTAGCTTGGGTCCGGGGGACGTTACCCTAGTATCCCAGAATCGGTGACCTCGTGGTCCCTTCAGGGCTTTTTGTATTCTACTGGTCTCGTCTGTGGGGACTTCTCCACGATAAACTTTTCTACGGGTCACATACTTTTCCTCTGTCAGGACGTTTCTGTCTCCCTTTTGAGGACGTTCGTCTCTTTCGTTCTTCGTATCACAGTCTCAAACTTTTTATCTCTTAGTTGTTTACATAGTCACTAAGTACGAATAAACCTCCTTCCAGTCGGACCCTTCCACCCGATTCAGGTATGTAAAACTTGAAATAAACTTTTCGAAAATAAGTCTTCTAACAGTACTCCTCTAAAATGTAAAGCCTTCTAGTGAGGTACTCGTAGTTTCCCGTACCGACTTCAGTCTCACGACTCCTAGGTTCCGTGGAGGGACCCCCTTCACTGTCACCAGGTCCACCCTCCTTTACTACTGACTACTTCTACCTTCCTCGTCCTCCCGGTGACTCCGACCTTCTGACTAGTGACCCTCACGACCCTGTCCCTCTTGTCGGTTCTTATCAAGAATCCACAGGTTGAACTCACTGTCATACCTCCTATAACAGTAGTAACCTTTACACCTGATAGTCCACACTTCTATGCTTCAGGATGACATATCGTATCCCTTGACATAAGTTATAGGACACTATTTGGTATTACCCTTTCTTATATTTTTATATATGTGATAATATGTAAATTATTTATATAATTTGATTATATATATGTATATATATATACGTATGTACGATTCAGTGAAGTCAGTACAGGTTGAGAAACACTGGGATACCTGATATCGGGTGGTCCGATGAAACAGGTACCCTACGAGGTCCGTTCTATATGTATATTGATTTAGTGAAACTACATGTCAACTTTAATGGTGCCTCTTCCGTTACCGTGGGGTGAGGTCATGAGAACGGACCTTTTAGGGTACCTGCCTCCTCGGACCACCCGACGTCAGGTACCCCAGTACTTCTCAGCCTGTGTTGACTCGCTGAAGTGAAAGTGAAAAATGAAAGTACGTGACCTCTTCCTTTACCGTTGGGTGAGGTCACAAGAACGGACCTCTTAGGGTCCCTGCTCCCTCGGACCACCCGACGGCAGATACCCCAGTGTATCTCAGTCTGTACTGACTTCACTGAATCGTCATCGTCGTCTTTAATGGTGTTGGAAAGTTTAGTTGATATGAGGTTATCCCCGAAGGGACCACCGAGTCTCCAATTTCGCAGACGGAGATTATACCCTCTAGACCCAAGCTAGGGACCCAGTCCTTCTAGGGGACCTCTTCCTTTACCGTTGGGTGAGGTCATGAGAACGGACCTCTTAGGGTACCTGCCTTCTCGGACCGTCCGATGTCAGACACCCCTAACTAAGTCAGACAGCGTTTCTAAGCCTGTGCTGATTCGCTGAATTGAATTGAATATGAGGTTATCCTTTCCTAACTTCAACTCCTTTATCTCCACATAGACTGTGTATTGAACCTTGACTTCTCCGTTTTACATAGTGACTGTCATCGATTTTAATCGATAAGTTCGTGTCATTGAAGACGTAATCTTACACTTAAAGAACTCTCGTTCCTGGGACAAAAGGTGCAACGACATAGGGAGTATATATCCATTTACGGACCGTACATCTAGGAGTGATTAATAGTTGATTTACCTGATTTAGTAACTTAAACCCTCTTTCCGTGTAACTGTGGTTTAACAACCGGTGAGGTTGTCATGGTTAAATACATAACGAAAAATTGTAGTACTTCACTTACCTACCCTAAAAGAAGTTTTGGTTTCTTAGTTGAAATGAACTCAAGACACTTCTGACTTCAGAAAAAGAAATTCTGTCATCTGTGAAGTGTAAATAAAAGGGTCAGGGATTCCCAGGGTGAGACCACGAAAGTCGTACTCAAGAGAGGGTATAGAGATGGTTTTGGTTGAAGAATTTTGATTCTCTATATACAATTATAATTCTCATCCTACCAAAATAAAAGTGTCTCCTGTCTATCAATGAGGTTCCTGGTTTAGTGACTATCACTTCTAAGTCCGGAACTTGTAGACATTCGTCACATTTTACACCTGATCTTATTTTCCATAAAACCTAGATTAAGTGTAACAGTACCCCTTCGGTAACTTAGAAGGACACTGAACCAAGGAAGTAGACGTTTATAATACGTGATTGACGGAACGAAGAGAAAGTCACCCTATAACGGGTTTATGTTACAACTACATCCTTAACACGAAAGATCCAGAGTAAAATAAGGATCTTGAAATATTTCATCAAGAGACACGTGCCTTCAGGGAATTAATCATGAAACTGTGGACAACTTCATAAAGTCCACTCTATAGTTTCAAACAGGACTAATTGACATTTTTTTTTTAGTAAGGGTGTTATTATATTAAGTGTTATATCCAAGTATCTTCATTAAATTAACCACTACTCTTATAAATTTTAGTTGAGTAAAAATTCTGAAAAGGTTCTACTAACTGGCTTTCGAAAGATGTTACTCATATATACTTCAAGATTCTTTCCTAACCGTATTTGCGGTTCTAAAAGACCTTTAAAGACAAAAAATAAACCAAAATTATATTTACTGTCTCTATATGTAAATAAATATTGGTTGTGTATGAAAATTTGTAAATGGTACAAAAAATTACTTTTTGTTGTTGTTGTTGACTCTTCTGAACGACCCAGTTTCTTAATTTCCTAACACACACACACACAGACACACACACACAGACACACATGCGTCCACTTACGTGTGTATACACACACACAAGTACAGAAACCTTCGTCGTTCCTCTATTTTTGTATTAATGACGTAACATGATTTGTATGACATGATTTATAACTCCACCCGTGTTTTACGACATTCTCATGTCCCTTCTTCGGTAGTTAAAAGGTCTCCTAAGTCCGAAATGTCGATTTAGACGGGGAAGGTTCCGTAAATACGATTGTTAGTTATTGAGTTTTCCCTGGTGGTTCGTGACGGTTGAACACTATTCTGGTAGAAAAGGAATGGAGAGCGGAGGTAGTTGTCTACAGGTTTCCCTTGTGGTTTTTTGAACAGACATCATACTCTTCGTCCCATCACCAATACATCATCGGACTTCCACTGAGTTTTCCATTATGTTTCACCCAACCACTACGTGACTAGGAACTACACCCGCGACAAATGTACCCACAAAAGTCGAATATTTTTAAGTGGTAAAGACAACTCATACTTGTCAATATGTGTAGAATCCGGTCCAAGGTTAAAAAAATACAAATTAACTTTCCCTCTCTCTCATCTTAGGAATCTCTAAACACACAGACTTACTCTGAGGGAATGAGTCGAGGGTGTCACGCTACCCGTCCTTGTTTTTCTCCGGGGGTCTTGACACAGAGGACTTTTCCATGAGGACTAGATTGCGTGAAAGATTTCGTAGGATGTCGAAGGGGGTAATAAAAGGAACTGAGTAAGTCCCGATAAACAGATGAGGGTAAAACGACCTACTGACGACAAAGAAAAACAGACGGGTAGAGGTGACTGAATTTCCCATCTAGAGGAGAGAAGGTGTATGGAAACGGGTGATTTTTTAAATAGATGTTGGATTTTCAACTCTCAATACAAAATAAGTCACCCTTAAAAATCCTAAAGTTACGGCCCTCCGACGTAGAGTTCTTTTGGACTCTGTTGACGAGGTTCCTCCGTTCCCTCTCTCCTGGGTCCAATGTATCCTTAAAACTTTGTTTACCGTCCTTCATCCTTGTTTTTTTTAACAACAGTGGATATCTTTTGATCTTTGGAGTTCCTTAAATCGACAAAAGATACATACCCTTCTGCGTTGTCAGACCCGAGTGACTTTAGTAAGTAAACTAACCGTGGAGTCAATAGACCCCGGTCATACGACACAAAAGTGTAGGACTCAAAGGAGACTCGAGGCGTTCCCATCATCGACGTTAAACTACCGACGACCTACCGTCCAAAAGAAAGGAGGGACTCAAGGGAGTCCCGAGTGGTCAAGTGGTAGTCGACACCGACGTTAACACCGACGTTAACGACTACTGCCACTGTAAGCAAATGACTATACCGTTAGACATAAGGTAAATAGTGGGAATTATTACACCAGACCTCCACCCGATCTACAGAAAGAACGAGCTGTAACGAGAAAAGGTGGTGGAGGGAGGGTAAATGGGTCATACTTAGAATTAAATAGTTTAATATGGTGGGTGATGGAGAACAAAATATGGTGGGTCAATGGAGAACATTGACTGTCCTTTTCCAGTCAAAAGTAAGATTAGGGTTTCTTTCCGTTACGGTTTCTTACAAGTTTGATGGTGTGTTAACGTGAGTAGAGTGTGTGATCGTTTCATGACGAGTTTTAAGAGGTTAGGTCCGAAGTTGCCATGTACTTGACACTTTAAGGTCTACAAATTCGATCTAAATCTTTTCCGTCTACTTGGTCTCTAGTTTAACGGTTGTAGGCAACCTAGTAGTGTTTTTGTTCTCTCAAGGTCTTTTTGTAGTTGAAGACGAAATAACTGATGTGGTTTCGGAAACTGACACACCTAGTGTTGTTTGACATCTTTTAAGAATTTCTCTTACCCTTCTGGTCTGGTGAGCTGGACGGAGGACTATTTGGACATGCGTCCAGTTCTTCGTTGTCAATCTTGACCTGTACCTTGTTGTCTGCCCAAGGTTTAACCCTTTCCTCATACAGTTCCCATATATAACAGTGGGACGAATAAATTGAATATACGTCTCATGTAGTACGCTTTACGGTCCGACCTACTTCGTGTTCGACCTCAGTTCTAACGGACCTCTTTATAGTTATTGGAGTCTATACGTTTACTGTGGTGGGAATACCGTCTTTCACTTCTTGATTTCTCGGACAACTATCTTCACTTTTTCCTCTCACTTTTTCAACCGAATTTTAAGTTGTAAGTCTTTTGATTCTACCCCGTAGGACAAGGTAGTGAAGTACTGTTTATCTACCCCTTTGTCACCTTTGTCACTGTCTGAAATAAAACCCCCCGAGGTTTCAGTGATGTCTACCACTGACGTCGGTACTTTAATTTTCTACGAACGAGGAACCTTCTTTTCGATACCGGTTGGATCTGTCGTATAATTTTTCGTCTCTGTAATGAAACGGTTGTTTCCAGGTAGATCAGTTTCGATACCAAAAAGGTCATCAGTACATACCTACACTCTCAACCTGAGATTTCTTTCGACTCGTAGTTTCTTGACTATGAAAACTTGACACCACAACCTCTTCTGAGAACTCTTAGGGAACCTGACGTTCCTCTAAGTTGGTCAGGTAGGATTTCTAGTCAGGACCCACAAGTAACCTTCCTGACTACGATTTCGACTTTGAGATTGTGAAACCGGTGGACTACACTTCTTGCCCGAGTGACCTTTTCTGGGACTACGACCCTTTCTAACTTCTACCCTCCTCTTCCCCTGCTGTCTTCTACTCTACCAACCTACCGGTAGTGGTTGAGCTACCTGTACTCAAAGTCATTTGAGACCCTAAACCGCTACCTGTCCCTTCGGACCGTACGACGTCAGATACCCCAAAGTTTCACAGTCTGTATTCACTCGCTGAGTTGACTGACTGGAGAACAAACGTCAGAAGATATCTCAAGACCAAGGGAGTTAACGAGGAAACTCCAAAAAGAACGACCGACAACAGGAAGAGAAATTGTGGTAATACTTTGAAGAAAGACTAAAGTAATAGGTGTATCTACTAGACAGATGTGAGAACGAAGAGTAAGGGAACTGGAAAAGAAAATAGTCATTCAGAATGAGAGGTGGGACTTGGTCAATGAATGAGGGCCTCGGTTTCCGATTTACCGAATCTAGAAAGGTAATGGTTATAAATATTGAATGGGTAATAAAGGAGACACTTGTCGGGGAGACTAGTTGTAAGGGGTAAACGGTCAAATGAGAATCAAGGGGTTGAGGTCGGCAGGAAGGCGGGCGACTCGTAGTGGTAGGTAACTGGACGAAGGGAAACTGATAAAGAAGAGAGAGTACGGAAGTGAGAGGTCTGGTATACACAAGTTAAGGTACCACATAGTAATATTATTGAGAGAAGGTAATTAGTTAAAAAGACACAGAGAGAACAAAGTTGAACGACTCACCTTTATGGGGAAGTATTAATTCAGGTATATAAAAAAAAGTCCGTATGGACGTGTAGAAATAGGTAACCTCTTTGTAAGTTGATTCGACCAACTTAGACAATATTGTAATATCAACTATGACATGATATGAAAAGGGCACATAAGTAAAGGTCAGGTTTAGGTCACGAAGAGCAATAAAACCACCTATACTTAGTGAACCGTATAACAATTTTACGTCCAAGATCAAGCCATACCGACTTTCTCTTCTGACTTTAAGACCAAAGACTACTCCGAGAGTCCATGAAGTCAACGACTGAATACCTGGTCTGTTTTTTTTATCGCTTTGGACTACGATAATAAAGTATGATAAGAAAGGACTTTGGAGATAAAGGAGGAGGTAAGTGTAAATTGACAACGGAACAAGGAACATGACTTTTCAGTCGTCGTTGGTCTCTAAAGTACCCAGAATTTACATTAATTTTGTATTAAAAGTTTTATACATAAATAACTATGTGTTTTTAGCAAACAATATACTCATCTGTGTATTTTTGGAAGATAAGTTTTTTGTAAAAGTAGATTTGTTCTCCCCTATATACATATTGACTAAGTGAAAAGACATATTTTCTTTGATTTTGTTGCACATTTCGTTCATACGTGGTTTTTTTAATTATTCAGAAGTTTTTATTTTAATAAAGAGTTTCACTTTTATTGTAATTAAATATACCTATATTAATAACTAACTCTCTTATAATTTTTGTACTCGTTTTATTAATAAGAACCATGAATTGGTAAACAAAATTTCTCAAAGAATGAATATAGGTCAACCCCAGGGTGTGATACGATAACCGTCAAAAAATATTTCATTTATAAGACTTTATACTAAAATAATAAAAATTAAAAACAGTATTACAAAGATCGTCATAGAAGTTTCAACATAGAAGCTTCAACCAATCACACAAATTTTAACAAGACAGAGAAGTTGACTACTATTTTTAAGTTCAAGACATTACTCAATATAATGATAAAACTTATAAATACTTATCTACTATGTCCTTTTTATGTCTTTCTCAAACCCAGAAACTCTTGTGAAAACTCGGTGACTTAAATTTTTGGAATCTTGTCAGGGTGGTGACTAAAATGAAGAATGTTTTGGTCAGTTCCTATAAAAGGATACTACACGTATCTTTCCCGAATTGTTTATTTCAAAAACACGAGAAAAAGACATTTTCAAAAGTTTTAAACATCAATGTAATGATAAAAGACGATACAACTGAGACAAGAAGACAAAAAGAATAAAACATAGGAGTAAATTATAGTGGGTAGAAGTTGGTCACGAAAAGTAGGCCTAATCGACATAAAAAATATAATAATGGAGATTATAGTTTCCGAAACAGAGAGTTTAAAAGAAAAGAAAATAACATTTGTATCTGATTTACTGAAGAGACAGGAAGTAAAAGGTAGATTCAGGACAACCTTAGTAGAAGTCAGTCTTTGAAGTTGAATGGATTAATACACTTGGGGGGTCGGTTCCTAAACAACAAGTCGTCAGTAAAAAATTATACTTATATAACCAGTCACCTCTCTCGACGGACCAACAGGTCGAGACTACCAAACCTGAATAAGGAACTTTTCGATTTCTTCGGTTATCAAGAAGGATACGGTCTTTATTACTTGTTTGTTCATTTTCGAAGTCTCTACTGGAGAAGTCACTGAAGAAGGGTCTGAGTTGAGAAAGGATAAAGAATAGAATCTTTTATGAGAAAATTTTATGTTTGAAAGTACCGACTGGTACAACAGTTCCGTCTTTTAGGTAGATCACACCTAAAGATTCCTTGTAAGTACACGGTCTCGAGTGTCTCTTCCATCTCGTGACTTCTATGAAACTCGGTACCCTTCCAAAAGGGTTGGAAATCACCTTCTCCAGTAGTCAAAAGGTTAAGACACATTTGATCCCGAAGGGACCACCAAGTCTGTTTTTTCTTAGACGGAGACTATATCCTCTAGACCCAAACTAGGGACCCAGTCCTTCTAGGGGACTTCTTCCCTTGCCGTTGAGTGAGGTCATACGAAAGGACCTCTTAGGGTATGTCCTCGGACCGTCCGGTGTCGGGTACCCCAGGGTTTCTCAACCTGTACTGACTGTCTGATTAACCTCTTCCGTTACCGTTGGGTGAGGTTATGAGAACGGACCTTTTCAGGGTACCTGCCTCCTCGGACCATCCGACGTCAGGTACCCCAGTGTTTCTCAACCTGTACTGACTCGGTGAAGTGAAAGTGAAAAGTGAAAGTACGTAACCTCTTCCTTTACCTTTGGGTGAGGTCGCAAGAACGGACCTCTTAGGGTCCCTTCCGTCTCGGACCACCCGACGGTAGATACCCCAGCGTGTCTCAACCTGTGCTGAATTCACTGAATCATCGTCGTCGTCTGATTGTGAAAGTGAAAAGAAATCACGACCGTCCTCCCTACACTTCGGACTCTTTTTAACACACATATCATCAGTCCCTTTTTTCATGTTGCAAAAATTACTATATTTTGTATTACAAGACCCGTTATTTCCAAAGATCAGTTCGAAGTCGTCTCGTGACTTCACCGTGGATTACACACTTCTGGTCGGATTGACACCTGTAGAAATATCTGAGACACTCCATGACCAGTACCAGGATCCCTCTCGAAACTCTCATCACGGTTCGTACCTTAAATGACATTCATAAATGTCAGGAAGTTTCCCGGGTGTTTATAAGACCAAAGGATAGTCAAGTCAAGTCAACGAGTTATCACAGACTGAGAAACGCTGGGGTACTTAGCGTCGTACGGTCCAGAGGGACAGGTAGTGGTTGAGGGTCTCAAATGAGTCTGAGTGCAGGTAGCTCAGTCACTACGGTAGGTCGGTAGAGTAGGAGACAACAGGGGAAGAGGAGGACGGGGGTTAGGGAGGGTCGTAGTTTCAGAAAAGGTTACTCAGTTGAGAAGCGTACTCCACCGGTTTCATGACCTCAAAGTCGAAATCGTAGTAAGGAAGGTTTCTTTAGGGTCCCGACTAGAGGAAGTCTTACCTGACTAACCTAGAGGAACGTCAG